>CM059818.1:31464989-31769989 GCA_030435695.1 Brachymystax lenok tsinlingensis
GAGGGAGAGGTAGAGAGAGAGGAGAGGGAGAGGTAGAGAGAAAGGAGAGGGAGAGGTAGAGAGAGAGGAGAGGGAGAAGTAGAGAGAGAAGAGAGGGAGAGGTAGAGAGAGAGGAGAGGGAGAGGAGAGGTAGAGAGAGAGGAGAGGGAGAGGTAGAGAGAGAGGAGAGGGAGAGGTAGAGAGAAAGGAGAGGGAGAGGTAGAGAGAAAGGAGAGGGAGAAGTAGAGAGAGAAGAGAGGGAGAGGTAGCGAGAGAGGAGAGAGGGAGGGGAGAGGGAGAGGTAGAGAGAGAGGAGAGGGAGAGAAGAGAGGGAGAGGTAGAGAGAGAGGAGAGGGAGAGGTAGAGAGAAAGGAGAGGAAGAGGTAAAGAGAGAGGAGAGGGAGAGTTGGAGAGAGAGGGAGAGGTAGAGAGAAGAGAGGGAGAGGTACAGAGAAGAGAGGGAGAGGTAGAGAGAGAGGAGAGGGAGAGGTAGAGAGAGAGGGAGAGGTAGAGAGAAGAGAGGGAGAGATAGAGAGAAGAGAGAGACTTTGAGGGGCCTCAGCGGTGGGTAAAAAAATATAGGTCTTCCTCCTCTGAGAGACGAATGCTCCCCGCTGGGCACAGATGTCAGTTCAACGTCTAGTTTTGATATACAGTTGGTTGGGTTTAAAACTAATTTGAATTCAATGTGTAACCAATGTCACCATGTCTGGATTTAGGTTAAAAGTTGTGTGAAAAAATACAAAATGCCAATCAGTTTTCCACATTGATTCAACATCATCACATCTATTTATTTTGATTGAAATGACATGGAAACCACGTTGATTCAACCTGTCTCCTCTCCTCTGTTCTCCTCTCCTCTGTTCTCCTCTCCTGTTCTCCTCTCCTGTTCTCCTCTCTTCTGTTCTCCTCTCCTCTGTTCTCCTCTCTTCTGTTCTCCTCTCCTCTGTTCTCCTCTCCTGTTCTCCTCTCTTCTGTTCTCCTCTCCTCTGTTCTCCTCTCCTGTTCTCCTCTCTTCTGTTCTCCTCTCCTGTTCTCCTCTCCTCTGTTCTCCTCTCTTCTGTTCTCCTCTCTTCTGTTCTCCTCTCTTCTGTTCTCCTCTCCTCTGTTCTCCTCTCCTGTTCTCCTCTCTTCTGTTCTCCTCTCCTCTGTTCTCCTCTCCTCTGTTCACATCTCCTCTGTTCTTCTCTCCTCTGTTCTCCTCTCTTCTGTTCTCCTCTCCTCTGTTCTCCTCTCCTCTGTTCTCCTCTCTTCTGTTCTCCTCACCTGTTCTTCTCTCCTCTGTTCACATCTCCTCTCCTCTGTTCACATCTCCTCTGTTCTCCTCTCTTCTGTTTTCCTCTCCTGTTCTCCTCTCTTCTGTTCTCAGAGCATTGGGGGGAAGTGTAATGTATTGATTAACTATCTGATGATTCCGATAGGACCTGATCAATAAGACTTTGTTTGAAAGCCAGGCAGGAATCTCCCTCTACAGTCAGAACACACACACACACACACACACACATACACACACTCATAGATCCACAGCAGCAATGCACACCCAGAAGACATCTTAATGCTGTGTTTGTTTGTTGTCTGCCCACCATCTCTCTGAGTGTGTGTGCCATTGACTGGTTAAAGCAGGAGGACTATGTGCTGTTGATGTCTCACGCCTTTGAAGGAGCTCAGTGACATGCATAAATCTGTGTGTGTGTGTGTGTAGAGGGAGAGGGGTGTAAGTATCTCAGCTTGCTGCTCCTTACCAGTTTGGGAGCAGAGGAAGACAAGTGTAAGGGGCCCAGCTGTAACATTACAGTCCCTAAGGGCCACAGAAGGGGGTCTGGACCTATAACGGTGTGCACTTCCTCCCCCTGTACCCCATCCCTCTCTCCCTTTAGGTCAGTGAGTGGGTAGCAGCTGGTTACATGCCCACACAGCCAGAGGGTAGTAGGAAGAGTTCAGGTCAACTCCAACATGCCTAAAAATATTTTGATTTTAAAAAAAGTAACAAAAGATTTGTAAAGCTTACACGGAACCCAAACCGGCTGCGCGCGTGCGCCATCGTGCATAAATGTATTTTGTCCCCCTACACCAAACGCGATCACGACACGCAGGTTAAAATATTTTTAAAAACCAATTACATTAATTTGGGGACAGGTCGAAAAGCATTAAACATTTATGGCAATTTAGCTAGCTTGCACTTGCTAGCTAATTTGTCCTATTTAGCTAGCTTGATGTGATTTCTAAATTTATTTTGCAATGCTCGCGCACGCGACGCAAGCGGTCGCGTGTTGTTGTTTCTTCTCTAGCCTAGGGAATTAGACATTCTGGACACATCTATAAATTGCTCTAAATCTCCCTGTCCTCAATTCCTCGCTATGTGTGTGTGTGTGTGTGTGTGTGTGTGTGTGTAAGAACAGCAACAAAACAGCTGTATTCTGGGTACAGTAGGCTAAACAAATTACACCAGAACAGATGAGTGTACAGTCGCGGCCAAAAGTTTTGAGAATGACACAAATATAAATTTTCACAAAGTCTGCTGCCTCAGTTTGTATGATGCCAATTTGCATATACTCCAGAATGTCACGAAGAGTGATCAGATGAATTGCAATTAATTGCAAAGTCCCTCTTTGCCATGCAAATTAACTGAATCCCCAAAAAACCTTTCCACTGCATTTCAGCACTGCCACAAAAGGACCAGCTGACATCATGTCAGTGATTCCCTCGTTAACACAGGTGTGAGTGTTGATGAGGACAAGGCTGGAGATCACTCTGTCATGCTGATTGAGTTCGAATAACAGACTGGAAACTTCAAAAGGAGGGTGGTGCTTGGAATCATTGTTCTGCCTCTGTCAAACATGGTTACCTGCAAGGAAACACGCGCTGTCATCATTGCTTTGCACAAAAAGGGCTTCACAGGCAAGGATATTGCTGCCAGTAAGATTGCACCTAAATCAACCATTTATCGGATCATCAAGAACTTCAAGGGGGGAGTGGTTCAATTGTTGTGAAGAAGGCTTCAGGGCGCCCAAGAAAGTCCAGCAAGCGCCAGGACCGTCTCCTAAAGATGATTCAGCTGCGGGATCGGGGAACCACCAGTACAGAGCTTGCTCAGGAATGGCAGCAGGCAGGTGTGAGTGCATCTGCACGCACAGTGAGGTGAAGACTTTTGGAGGATGGCCTGGTGTCAAGAAGGGCAGCAAAGAAGCCACTTCTCTCCAGGGTAGCCTAGTGGTTAGAGCGTTGGACTAGTAACCGAAAGGTTGCAAGTTCAAATCCCTGAGCTGACAAGGTACAAATCTGTCGTTCTGCCCCCTGAACAGGCAGTTAACCCACTGTTCCTAGGCCGTCATAGAAAATAACAATTTGTTCTTAACTGACTTGCCTAGTTAAATAAATGTAAAAAATAAAAAAAAATTAAAAAAATCAGGGACAGACTGATATTCTGCAAAAGGTACAGGGATTGGACTGCTGAGGACTGGGGTAAAGTATTTATTTTCTGATGAATCCCCTTTCCGATTGTTTGGGGCATCCGGAAAAAAGCTTGTCCGGAGAAGACAAGGTGAGCGCTACCATCAGTCCTGTGTCATGCCAACAGTAAAGCATCCTGAGACCATTCATGTGTGGGTTTGCTTCTCAGCCAAGGGAGTGGGCTCACTCACAATTTTGCCTAAGAACACAGCCATGAATAAAGAATGGTACCAACACATCCTCCAAGAGCAACTTCTCCCAACCGTCCAGGAACAGTTTGGTGACGAACAATGCCTTTTCCAGCATGATGGAGCACCTTGCCATAAGGCAAAAGTGTTAACTAAGTGGCTCGGGGAACAAAACATAGATATTTTGGGTCCATGGCCAGGAAACTTCCCAGACCTTAATCCCATTGAGAACTTGTGGTCAATCCTCAAGAGGCGGGTGGACAAACAAAAACCCACGAAATTTCGAACAAACTCCAAGCATTGATTATGCAAGAATGGGGTGCCATCAGTCAGGATGTGGTCCAGAAGTTAATTGACAGCATGCCAGGGCGGATTGCAGAGGTCTTGAAAAAGAAGGGTCAACACTGCAAATATTGACTCTTTGCATCAACTTCATGTAATTGTCAATAAAAGCCTTTGACACGTATGAAATGGTTGTAATTATACTTCAGTATTCCATAGTAACATCTGACAAAAATATCTAAAGACACTGAAGCAGCAAACTTTGTGGAAATTAATATTTGTGTCATTCTCAAAACTTTTGGCCACGACTGTATATGTATAACACAGTGTTGAACACTGTGCCGGGGCACCAAGCAGGGTTCGTTTAGCAGTGAAAGGGACTCTCTCAGGCATCGATTCAGCCGATCAACCAGGCATGAGAATAATGCAGGTCAGCCGTGTGATTGGTGGGTCAATGTGTCGATTACTCCCTGGCCCTGCCCAGTATTTCCTGGTAGAGGGGTTGAGTTGAAAATAGTTCCGGGTTAAAGGGTTCTGCTGCTCACTGACCACATAAAGGAGTCTCATAGACCAATTCTGGCCCACTTCTCCCCGAAGTCTGCACTCTTACACCCTATGGTACATTTGTTTTGATTTCTTTGAATAGGATCCTACCAACTGTGTGCGTGTGAGCATTGAAATGTCCAGACACATAGTATAAGAAACGGTCTTTAATGTGTCCTCTTCTTTTTCTTTACAGAAACCATGACAGAGGAATGCTGATATCTTAACAACATCGTTCCACGGCACCAGACGGCCACAAAGCACAACATCCACACATCTCCAAACCACCCAGAAACCAACCAACAGTCCCTGTCCAGATGGACCCGTCACCCAACACCGCACACTTTCAGGATGAGATTATCGACAGAAACAAACGACAACAAAACTAAACATCCAAGGAAAATACTGAATTCATGTTTCATCAACTACTGAAACTCCTGGATTCCCTGTTTCTCTATCACCAGTAGCTACAGACATAATTGTGACTGAACATTGTGACAAAGATACAGTACCACATTGTAAATAGCATTTTGTAGAGTATTATATATGTTATAATTTGTAGGTTGAAGGTCTAACTGTAGACAGACACTGTAGAGGGAGAAGTGATGACGCGTGAGTTCCCATTAGCACATACGCCCAATGGTGTTCCTGTAAATAATTAATAGGGCCTCATATGGAATACAGCTACTAAATCTGTATATAGCCATGAAACCATAGCTCTAATATGTATATAGGCATTCAATTATACCTCCTTATTTCTTCTATCCCCATTCAACCCCCCCCTAAACTAGCACAATGATACTCACCATATCTCCATAGTCAGACATGTAAAATATATATATACAGGAGGAAACTGGAGATACAGAGAGAAGATACACACAGTGTCTGTTGCAGCTGGTAACACACTGGAGTAAGAAACAGAGACCCACTTTGGCTAGAATAAGGAACTGGTGAACTCCCTGCCACAAAGAGGCACACAATAACCCCGGTGTATTTGTACATGTATTTTTCTCCCCTTAGTGAAGTGACAGTTTCAGTTCAATGGTTTGGAAGCTTTCTACTGTCCACTCAATGTACACATGTTCATTTCTCCCTCTCCCTCCATTCCTGATTGGCTAGTCTTTCCTCTCTCCCCCAGTCCTGATAGGCTGTTGACAATCAGTGAGGGCGTGTCAATCAGAGGGCCTGTAGGCCCGTAGGCCTCTCTGAGACCAGGCGCTCGCTTAGCTCCCACAGGCTGGCTGCAGTGACCTGGTCCTCGGCCTGGGCGGAGGGCAGGCAGCGGAAACAGTTGTTGAAGTACATCCCTCCTAGACCCTCCAGCTCCGGAGCTACCGCACAGTACACCGTGGTGGCTGCCCCCTGTTGCTGTGGAGATAAAGAGACAGAGAGACAACAGTCAACATGGAGGACAGAGACAGAGCAGCACTGATCAACATCATCTGTGTGGGAGGAGGGGACAGTCAGAGTGACTGACAGAGACCCTCTCGTCCGCCAAGAGATACACAGGAAATCCAGCCACCCTAAAGATCCTGCCAAGACACCTCCACTGGAATACACACACCTGGACTCAACGACCCTCATCTCTCCTGATAGTCCAGAGCTTCCATATGAGACAGACAAGGAACTCCATACAAATGGAGAGAGACAGAAAGAGAGATACAGAGAGGATAAACTCCATAGAGACACCCCTCTCTGCCACAGCCCATAATGATGGGACAGTGTAACCATAGGTACCATGGATCTGTATATATATTTATATACAGTACCAGTCAAAGGTTTGGACACACCTACTCATTCAAGGGTTTTTCTTTATTTAGACTATTTTCTACATTGTATAATAATAGTGAAGACATCAAAACTATTAAATAACACATATGGAATCATGCAGTATCCCAAAAAATATATATTTTTTAGATTCTTCAAAGTAGCCACTCTTTGACTTGATGACAGCTTTGCACACTCTTGGCATTCTCTCAACCAGCTTCATGAGGAATGATTTTCCAACAGTCTTGAAGGAGTTCCCACATATGCTGAGCACTTGTTGGCTGCTTTTCCTTCACTCTGCAGTCCAACTCATCCCAAACCATATAATTTTGGTTGAGGTCGGGTGATTGTGGAGGCCAGGTCATCTGATGCAGCACTCCATCACTCTCCTTGGTCAAATTGCCCTTACACAGCCTGGAGGTGTGTTTTGGGTCATTGTCCTGTTGAAAAACAAATGATAGTCCCACTAAATGCAAACCAGATGGGATGGCATATTGCTGCAGGATGCTGTGGTAGCCATGCTGGTTAAGTGTGCCTTGAATTCTAAATAAATCACAGACAGTGTCACCAGCAAAGCACCCCCACACCATCCCACCTCCTCCTCCATGCTTCACGGTGGGAACCACACATGCGGAGATCATCTGTTCAGCTACACGGCAGTTGGAACAAAAAATCTCACATTTGGACTCATCAGACCAAAGGACAGATTTCCATGGGTCTAATGTCAATTGCTCATGTTTCTTGGCCCACGCAAGTCTCTTCTTCTTATTGGTGTCCTTTAGAGGTTTCTTTGCAGCAATTCGACCATGAAGGTCTGATTCACGCAGTCTCCTCTGAACAGTTGATGTTGAGATGTGTATGTTACTTGAACTCTGTGAAGCATTTATTTGGGCTGAAATCTGAGTCTGGTAACTCTAATGAACTTATCCTCTGCAGCAGATGTAACTCTGGGTCTTCCTTTCCTATGGTGGTCCTCATGAGAGCCAGTTTCATCATAGCGCTTGATTGTTTTTGCGACTGCATATGAAGAAACGTTCAAAGTTCTTGAAATGTTCCATATTGACTGGCCTTCATATCTTAAAGTAATGGACTGTTGTTTCTCTTTGCTTATTTGAGCTGTTCATGCCATAATATGGACTTGGTCTTTTACCAAATAGGGATATCTTCTATGGGCATTAAGAAGGAAAACAACTCCACAAATTAACTTTTAACAAGGCACACCTGTTAATTGAAATGCATTCGAGGTGACTACCTCCTGAAGCTGGTTGAGAGAATGCCAAGAGTGTCCAAAGCTGTTATCGAGGCAAAGGGTGGCTACTTTGAAGAATCTCAAATATAAAATATATTTTGATTTCTTTAACACTTTTTTGGGTTACTTCATGATTCCATATGTGTTATTTCATAGTTTTGATGTCTTCACTATTATTCTACAATGTAGAAAATAGTAAAATAAAGAGGAACCCTGGAATGAGTAGGTGTGTCCAAACTTTTGACTGGTACTGTACATAAATATCTATATTTCTATATTGTGTGTATACAGGACTGCTGACTCCACAGAGTGCATGCTTATGTAAATGTGGTAAATACACAGACCAGGGGCAACAATGTCTGTCCACAAAACAACACGATCTCTGTAGAATGTCACAATGACTGTGGGAAGGTGGCAACTGATTTGAAGTAAAACACACCCAAAATATGTTTCACTTGATATTTCTACAGCTGCAATATTTTGTAGTTGTTGTGTGGAAGTTTGCACAAGGCGAGGGCTGTTTTCTGGACAGAGGATGCGGCCCACTGTGTTCTAGCCTGGGGAGGAGGAAGCAGCTCTTCTCATTGGGAGTGGGGAGCCAGAGGGTTCTGGAAACATACAGTATCTATACCATGATTCCACATCTGTATATGTTCACATCATCTAGGGGTTCATGAAGGATGTCAGACTGTGGAGGAGAGTAGAGAGAAACGGTCCTAAACATTAAACATTGGATTATATACTGTTAGCCAAAGTAAAGACTGAGATACACCCCTAAAGAGTGATATGGTGAGAATAGTGCTCTTATACACACACATGCATGCACACACACATCATATACAGTACAGGCATACAGACGCTCGCAAACCCTCCTGTCTCTCTTCTCTCTCTTCTCTTTCTAAGAAACCTAGAGAGCAGACAGCATGTTACCCTCTCTACCCTACACCCTCTAATTGAGTGGGAAATGACTACTCAGAAGCTGTATTTCTCAGTTTAACATTTCAAATCCAGTTTACAGTAGTCTGTAGTCACACTGTACTGAGACATGCCTCCCTAATGCAGCACCAGCCGGCACAGTGGGTAATTAGGAGCGGAGAGAGGGAGAGTTTGAAACAGAGAGAGGGAGAAACAGACATCAGAGAGTATTACAGCTAGTCAGGCGCTCAGAGTGATCTTTCATGTAGCCCTGCTGCTGGCTAAAAACTGCTGTGACATTATGAGAAGACAGGAGACTGTTCTGGAGCTGACTTCTATAGACACATGAAATACTTCTCTCTGGCTAACTGCTCTTTATCTACAAATGAGACTGGGGGAGTGGACTGATGAGAGACTGCAGTGCAGAGCACAGTTTAGTACAGTGCACTGGCAGAGCAGCAAAGGTCTGTACACAAACAAACACACACACTTCAAAGGCACAGCCTCATTGAGGCTCATTTGAGCATCTGCAGCCCAAGCTGGCAGAGCCTAATACAGGGAGACACACATACAGAAATATACCAGAACTATTCCAGGAAACACACACTGGCAGTCATTAAGATCTAGCAACACACACAGTCACACACAGCCACACACAGCCACACACAGTCACACACAGTCACACACATGTACACACAGTCACACACATGTACATACAGTCACACACATGCACACACAGTCACACACATGCACACACAGTCACAGCATAAAGTGCATGCACACATACACAAAAATACAGAATACACACTCTCATTGAGCAATACAGACACACTCATCAAACGTCCTTCTCAGTACTGGTAGTAGCAGCGGCAGATTGAGGCGGTTTGAAACCGCAGATGAAACAACTGCATCTCTCTGCTGCCAGCACACTGATAACTCTACACACCTCATAGGACTGGCATATCAAAGGCTCACAAATGTCACTCAGTATCTAAGAGACACCCGGACCCACATATACACGCAGGGTGGCAGAACAGTTAGCTAACCAGTCACCCTCAGTTAAGGTATCTGCTTTAGAACGTAGACACAAACTCATTGAACCCAAGATATGTACACAGCAGAAGGAGAGAGAGGGAGAAAGAGTGTGTGTGTTATCTTCTTGGTGTTCAGCTCGGCCCTCTCACTACATGACCTTGTGACCCGTGTAAGAGATAAGCCTGATGAGATTAGCATGCTAGACATTAACATACGGAACCACCCACCACCACTATCTATCAGAGAGACATAGAGAGAAGAAGGGGAATGGGCTGGGCTGGAGACATGCACACACACACACACACACACACACACACGCTCTGGTTTATACACTCTTATACACACTCTCACAGACACACACACACTCACACTCTGGTTTATACACTCTTATACACACTCTCACAGACACACACACACACACACACACTAAATCACTCCTGACATGTACAGTAGCCCAACAGATGTGTATAATCATGTACATTTTAAATAATATCTGTACATTTTATGTGTCGACCAACCAATGGCTCTTTCTGTTTGTGTACTAGTATTTGTCAATGTAAATCCTGATTCTGATATACATAACTTTACAGAGTTGACAGAGAGAAATTACTGTTTTCTTGGGGTTGGTATGTTATGTTCCTATCAGACAGAACTGACCACCACACACTGGTGAGTGGAGAGGAAAGGGTTAATTGAGTGTGAGCCAAAGCAACTGTCCCCGAGACATCAAATCATTCACCAGAACTAAAAGGGGTAAGGGAAGCGGGAAAAAGAAAACACTTTCACCATCACTTCAGCAATATACTAGAAATGTGACAAACCGAAGTGGCAGGGTCCTAGCCAACAAGATCTTTTCCAGACCACTTAAACACACAAACCCAACCTCTGTAATCTCTATGCTTTAAGAGCTGCAATAAACAGGCCCTAGATCAGCAGCAATAGCCTGACCATGTCTGGCCTGAACCATCACTGTTCTGGAAAATAGTCCCGGATCACATTTACGTCTTCCAATTTTCAACATAATGAAAATATTTAAAATATACTTTGGAAAGTATTCTGCAATATTTAACTGTTAAACAGCCACTCTTCAATGTATTGAAAAGCAAGGTCAGAGAGAAGGGAGATATTGGTGTTGAATCATTAAAGTGTAACTATACTGTATCTCAGAGTTGTTCGGTGTTGTTTTCATAGTATAACATGTTACTGTGGTGATCTCTAACCATGTCTAATCACTCTGTGCTTGTACAGTACAGCAATACTATATGATGCATTGTGCTATTTGTTAGCATAGGACAACATACCAGACAGAGAAAAAAACAGGTTTTGTTTCTGCCTCATCAAGGTTGTGCTGTCATTCTGTCATACGAGCGTTCTCTGATAATATGCGTGTGACCCTTTTCCCAGACATCTGTATTTACGACATTGACCTGTAAATACACCCAGTACTGTAGAGCAGTCTGTTCTTGGCCCAGCCCGTCCTGTCCTGTACAAAGGAACATGTAAATAGCAAACAGCTATGCATGCTGACACTCTAGCACTTCTTTCAGGTACTTTTATAATCCCAGACTTCTCATATGGCATGTGCTGAAAATCATCTATGAACAAGTCAAATAAAAAGAGAATAATAAAAAAGGACCAATGTGCCAGAAGATGATCTCCTGGACAACGTGTAGAGTCTTACAGTTTTCTGGGTCACTTCTGTTCCTTTAACTGTCATTCTGTCATTCTTAATGTGGTTAAACCATTCTGGTCAAGGTTCTGTTCAGTTGTCTTGGTGTGTTAAGGGTTGAGGCAAAGCAGAGAGGCAATCTGTGTGTTAACAATTAAAGCCTGGTTAAGAGTCTGTCCACATCTGTCACAGGGCAGCATTCTCCTCTCTTGTTGTGACGAGTGCAGACATGACTGGCCCTGGCAAAACACACAGGGGGACACTGATTGTGGTTTAGAACGGTTATGTTTTAAGGAACTAGAATTGGAACTAGGCTATATAACAAGCTTATATTATAGAATGATCACTGAAGATAGTATGAGCAGTAAAAGAGCTTTGCCTCAGCCCTAGGTCCCAGTTTGTCTGAAATAACAGTCTCACATGAAGGTCTATCTATGCCATGATGGAGAGGATGGGGCTCTAACAGGACTTTGTGCTTTTGTTGATACTTTAGCAATGTTTATTTACAACCCCATGGTGTTCACAATAGATGGAAGTATCTGATTTTTAATCTGTGCTAAAGATATTTCACATTTAATAAATTATCATTGTAACAACAACACGTCTGCTGGCTTGTCTCTGGCCCATGTTTGTGTAATAGAGAGCGACAGAGCGAGTGAGAGTGAGAGAAAGAGAGAGAGAGGAGAGCGAGAGAGTGTATGTTTACACTAGCCCTCAGCGGCGCTAGCCTCTGCAAGCCGACAGCCCATCTAAGCGTGCCCAGCCCAGATGTGAGGGGAATCCTGGGTAACGTGGTCCACTCAGATAAACGGCCTGGCCCTCCATTCAGCCTAACCAATCAACCGGAAGGGGAGGGATTAACACCACAAACACACCAGCACACCTCTAAAAACAACACAACGTTCACCCTCATGACTCCACCCCCGTAGCCTCAGCCCCCCCTCCACACACACACACACATATACACACACATATACACACACACACACACATGTACACACATATACACACACACGCGCGCATAAGTATAAGGCTGTTCTTGCCATTCTAATGGGAGAGCCCTCTAAGGCACTGGCCTCTGCTCCTCAGTATGTATTACATTCTATTAAAGAGCCGTCATTAGCCCCTAGGCCTTCTGGGTAATACAGGGAACTGGGCGGCCTGCTCCCCAGAGGGGCATTAGAGACAGGATGGAGAGACCACACACCTAACCCTGGCTCCCCCTATCCCCACATCACATCTTTCCATCTGAAGAACATTAGGATAAAGAACGGAGAGACTGTACACTTTCAACCTACGCTACCGATGTGTCATACATCTACCCTCTCTGTTCGCCACACTCCACCATCTCTGCCTCACCTCCAACTTCTGCAACGTGTGTGTGTGTGTGTGAGGGGTGAACAAAAGGAGGTAAGGATGCGCCAGGAGAGAAAAGAGTAGGGAAGGAGGGGATGAAGGGATGAGTCGACAAGGAAGTGGGTGACAAGAGGAGAGAGAAAGGATGGAGGAGAGGATAAAAAGAGGGGTTAGGAGAAGAATCATTCAGGGGGAAAACGATGGGAATGAGAAGGACTTGGGCAACAACTGTGAAACTATCTCTTTTTTATCTTGGGATAGGACTTGTGAGGTGATGGGCTCCAGCTAATTATTGTCCCCTAATAAAATAAACATATGCTGAGACAATAAAAGGCCTTATTGGACAGCTCTTCATTAAAGAGGGGCAGTAAGGAGAGGGGCTCTGGCACAGGGAGGAGATTCAAAAGGCCTGGTCTGAATGGGAGAACAGGAGTCTCTCTATATAGTGGGACTATGGGGGCATGTAGGACTATAAAACAGCTGCATTAAACAATAAAAGGACTGGACGCTTATTGGGCGTGACCTCTTTCTCTCTGTCACTCCCTGTCACTCCTCCATACTTTCTCTTCTAATCTTTCTCCCTCTCCCACTTTCTCATTTCATCTTTCTCCATCGCGCTCTCTCACTCCCTCTCTTCCCCACATTCTCATTTCATCTATCTCCATCTCTCTCTTTCTCACTTCCTCTCCAACCCACTCTTCCTCACCTCTCTCTCCTA
Source organism: Brachymystax lenok tsinlingensis (assembly GCA_030435695.1). Taxonomy (NCBI): domain Eukaryota; kingdom Metazoa; phylum Chordata; class Actinopteri; order Salmoniformes; family Salmonidae; genus Brachymystax; species Brachymystax lenok. Next base: position 31,478,141 of record CM059818.1, read on the forward strand.
AGCAGTGCCGCAACGCGTTCGATTTTAGCGCAAACACTGCTCCTTCGTGGAATTGCAGTGAGCGCTCTCTCACCATTGAGCATGTAAACACATTGGTCGGGGAACGCCTGGCTGGTGGCTCGGCGGGACACTGGTTTAAACCTGTCTGAAGGCTGATCTAAAAACAGCCCTATAGCCGTTCAGCCTTATTACAGTGAGATTTCACATGTGCTGCATGCGTTGCCTAACCTTTAGACAGAATAAATAAAACAGGATTGGGTAAATAACTTGAAAATGACATTCATAAGCCTACTAATACATGAATTAATTAAAAACATATTTAATATAAGAATCAGGAAGAGAAGTTACTTCGTTACCTTGTAATAATACATTTTCTTTCAATTTGCTCCTTTGAATCTAATGATCAATATAATAAAATGATATTTCCTTGAAAAGTAGCCCTACAGCCTCTACTCAAACATCATCATTGGCTTTAGCAAGGCACTGTGCAGATACAATCATTTTCATCACAAGGAATTTTTTACGAGTCATTTTCAGCTCGTTATGATGAGTTTTTTAGGATAAGCTAGAGATTCTGCACCGCTGTTTGTCGGCAGCACACTAAATCTTTCCATCCATTGGAGGAGTATTAGGCTATAGTGACCGGCACCAACAGCCTATGTAAAACTCTGTATCAATAGGCTATCAGTTGTATGAAAAGGAGACAGAAATGTGACTGACCTGCACTGCATAGCTAGGACAGTGTCCAGGTGACTGGGAGCTGATTGGCCAGTAGGCTAGTTGTGAATGTTCTGAAAAAATGTTTTTTTATTCTAATAATTTTTTGGTACTTTTACACCTTTTTTTCTCCCATATTTCATGATATCCCATTGGTAGTTACAGTCTTGTCCCATCGCTACAACTCCCCTACGAACTCAGGAGAGGCGAAGATCGAGAGCCATGTGTCCTCCGAAACACGACCCTGCCAAGCTGCACTGCTTCTTGACACACTGCTAGCTTAACCCGGAAGCCAGCCGCACCAATGTGTCAGAGGAAACACCGTCCATGGCGACCGAAGTCAGCTTGCAGGCGCCCGGCCCGCAACAAGGAGTCGTTTGAGCGTGATGGTACAAGGAAATTCTGGCCGGCCAAACCCTCCCATAACCTGGACGACGCTGGGCCAATTGTGCGCCGCCATCAGCGGGACAAAAGTCTTGCTTAGTCAATGAGATGGTCCACTATTAAGGGCAGCGCCGCTTTATCAAATGGTCATATTGATATTTTAGGCTACACCGTGCCGTGAAAACAGTTTATATCCAAAATGATGATTGCGATTGCAAAGTCGAATACTTCTGATCGAGAGTCACCTACCTTGCAGGGCTCTTCAAAATGCTAATAGTCTAATTGTCAAATAGTTGTTGGATGTGCATTTGGTATTCAGCTGTTTAGTTAGGCCTAGTGATATTGTCAACCATCACCAGCTGTTTAGTTAGGCCTAGTGATATTGTCGACCATCACCAGCTGTTGTGATATAGCACACGATACAAAAACAGCCAAAGTGTGGGAAAATAACCGTCTCTCTCTCTCTCTCCCGTTCTCAATTCATTCCCTTACTCTCTCTCTAGGAGTAGGATATACAGTGCCTTCAAAAAGTATTCATACCCCTTGACATATTGCACGTTGTTACGGCCTGAATTGAACCCATGATAACAAAGTGAAAACAAGATTCACAAATGTATTGAAAATGAAATAGAGAAATATCTAATTTAGATAAGTATCACAACACTGAGTCAATACATCACCTTTGGCAGTGATTAAAGCTGATAACCATTTTCAAGTCTTGAAATTGCTTTACAATCAGTTTTAAGTCAAAACTGTAACTCAGCCACTCAGGAACTGTCTTCTTGGTAAGCAACTCAAGTGTAGATTTTGCCTATGCTTAGCTCCATTCTGTACATTTTTTATACTGAAAAACTCCCAAGTCCTTAACGATTACAAGCATATTCATAACATGATGCAGCCACCACTATGCTTGAAAATACGGAGAGTAGTACTTACTAATGTGTTGTATTTTATTTGCCCCAAACAAAACACTTTGTATTCAGGACAAAAAGTTAATTGCTTTGCCACATTTTTTGCAGTATTACTTTAGTGCCTTGTCGCAAACAGGATCCATGTTTTGGAATATGTGTATTCTGTAAAGGCTTCCTTTTCACTCTGTAAATTAGGTTAGTATTGTAGAGTAACAACAATGTTGTTGATCCATCCCCAGTTTTCTCCTATCACAGCATATATAAAATCACCATTGGCCTCATAGTGAAATCCCTGAGTGGTTTCCTTCCTCTCTGGCAACTGAGTTTGGAAGGATGCCTGTATCTTCGTAGTGACTGGATGTATTGATACACCATCCAAAGTGTAATTCGTAATTAATAACTTCACCATGCTCAAATGTATATTCAATGTCATCTTTTTTATTTTTACCCATCTACCAAAACCTCCCTGGTCTTTGTGGTTGAATCTTTGTTTGAAATTCACTGCTCGACTGAGGGACCTTGCAGATAGTTGTATGTGTGGGTTACATAGATGAGGTGGTCATTCAAAAATCATGTTAAACACAAGTTATTCATAACAACTCATTTCAGCTTTTTATTTTTAATAGATTTGTAAAAAAAATCTAAATAAATAAAAAATCACTTTGACATTATGTGTTGGCCAGTCACAAAAAAATATATATTTTGTCAATTTTAAATGCAGGCTGTAACACAACAAAATGTGGAAAAGGTCAAGGGGTGTGAATACGTTCTGAAGGCACTGTAATTGTATTTGGACCAGAGATCCAGAAGGCAAAAGCATCCGAATACACCCATCTCAATAAGATCATTCTGTCTCATTGTTATGGTAACTACAGACAGTACAGCCTATTGGTCCATTTGAAAATGGAACATAGTCACAATGAACAACAATCAACAATTCGGATGGGATGAGGATTTATTGTTCAACTATGTGTCTGTATTCAGACTGTCAAGCAATGGACAATATGACAGTTGTATTATGGAATATGAATTGATATTGAAAGTATCAACAATAGAGGAAACCACCAGGATATTTGGATGACAATAATATTGATGTTATAGTAGATATTCTAAATAAAACATTTTAATCCAGACGAAATGGGATATCTGGGAGCAACCCCCGTCCCTCCTTCTCTCCATCCTCCCTCTCTATTTCTCTCTCTTTCCTTCCTTCCTCCTCCTCCGTAGTTCTCTAGCTGGAGGTCGGCAGAGGGGTGTTCTGGTTTAAATAAGGAGGCAGATCTGGCCCATTAAATTCTGCTAGTAATTATATTAATTTGGCAGGGAGGTGTCATTTTCACAGGAGAGCAACTAGCACAGCCACACACACACACACACACACACACACACACACACACACACACACACACACACACACACACACACACACACACACACACACACACACACACACACACACACACACGTCACAGTAAAGAAACTAGCAGTAACATTATGAGAGTGTCCAGAGGTCTGTTAACAGGACAGATTAGTGTGCCCTTGGTCATCACGTTTACCCGAAGCTACTTATATCCCTCACTTTCTCTCTCCTCCTTTTCCCTTCGCTCTCTCCCTTTCTCCTCCAGTGTGTGTGTGTGTGTGTGCTGCGTGGCCCTGCTCTGACAGTATAATACCATGTGACTAGTAGAGCTTGTCTAACTACTTAACACCTTTTCACCAGAGTAATGAGGGCACTGGGTCTGTGTGTAATGGCATTGCTGGATTGGTACTGTGTGTGTGTGTGTGTGTGTGTGTGTGTGTGTGTGTGTGTGTGTGTGTGTGTGTGTGTGTGTGTGTGTGTGTGTGTGTGTGTGTGTGTGTGTGTGTGTGGTACAGGGTGGCGAGCATAGGGTTTTGGTGTTGGGATTAAGTGATGGCAGGCAGTAAGCAGAAAGCTTTGCATTTAGAGTAGCAGTCACCATAGAACACAGAGAGACTAAATAGTTACTGTTCCATGGCCCAGCACCACTCCCCTCAGGTCTACAGTCCTCTGAAACAACCCACAGCCTCAACTGCATTCATTTCATCACATGCACACACTGCAGACTCCCATGCTCCTGTGTGTGTTCATGTGCTCCGATGTCTGTGTGTGTGTGCGCGCGTGTTCCTGATCTCCTGTGAGTGTGTGTGTCAATGCTGACCCCTCTCTGTGCTGCTGGCCGGTTGAATGCGGTGTGAATAAATTAGTCCTCCATGTAATTATGCTGCTGTCAGGACTAGGCCTCTCCTCAACATTCATTTTAATAAAGTTGGCCTCACAGGTCACGGACCACAGGTCACCTTCAGTGACAGCCCAGGGTTCTCTCTCTCTCTCTCTCTCTCTCTCTCTCTCTCTCTCTCTCTCTCTCGATGACACACACAGGCACGTACACAGACATACACACTCTTGCACACAGGCACATAAACACACCATTCACCTGTGACTTACATGAGATGGACAGAGAAGAATGGGAGAGGAGAGGAAGAGAAGGGAATGGCAGAAGGGAGGAAGAGAGAAGGAGAGATACAGAGTTGAAGGGGAGGAGGCTAAAAGGAGGAGAGCAAAGCGGTAAATGATTGAGGACAAAAAGGAAGAGAGGGAGCAACAGAGGAGAGGAGAGGAGAGGAGAGGGAGGTGAGTGTAAGGTGAGAAGTAGGAGAGTGTTCCTCTTGGCCAGATGGCTGTGTGTAGTCTCATTTGTCCTGCTGCTAACACTGACCATTGGACGTGAGTGTGCGTGTGATTGTGTGTCTGACTTATTAAGTCAGTTTCACAAGATGACATCAGTTGTCATGTATATACTGAGCTGTCATCTACCTTTATACCTGACAACATATCATTCCATCCAGTCAAATCAATCTCATATTGACAGCTGAATGTCGGTGTGAACAGAGATTGATGTACAGGTATTTACCTCCGTTTCTAAAGATTGAAACTCTACATGCTGACTGAAATTCATCTCAACTATCTTAACTTGAAAACACTGCAAAAGCATCAGGAGACAGCACACACATACACACACAAGCCAGTGCGGTCTCTCTGTTGATGTGGCGGTGACTGTTACCGTGGTGATGATGTTAATTAGCTCCAGCAGTGAACCGCTATTTCCCGCGGCTAGGCCTTGTTACCATCAGGTGTACAGGGTCACTATGACACCACTATGTCTCAAGGACACATCACATCTTTATCTCCCTCTATTTCCATCTCTCTCTATTTATACCCCCCTCTCTATTTCTATCTCCCTCTATTTCTATCTCCCTCTATTTCTATCTCCCTCTCCCTCTATTTCCATCTCTCTCTATTTCCATCTCTCTCTATTTCTATCTCCCACTCCCTCTATTTCGACCTCCCTCTCTCTCTATTTCTTCCTCTCTATCCCTCTATTTCTACATCTCTCTCCTTCTATTTCTACCTCCCTCTCCCTCTCTTTCTACCTCCCTCTCTCCCCCCTCTCTATTTCTATGTCCCTTTCTCTCTATTTCTATCTCCCCCTCTCTATTTCCATGTCCCTTTCTCTCTATTTCTATCTCCCTCTCTCCCCCTCTCTATTTCTATGTCCATCTCTCTCTATTTCTATCTCCTTTTTTTCTCTATTTCTATCTCCCTCTCTCTCTCTTTATTTGTATCTCCCTCTCTGTCTCCATTTCCCTCTCTATATCTCTCACTCCTCTCTGTTTCTATCTCTCTCTCTCACTCTCTCCCCTTTCTATTTCCCTCTCTATTTCTATCTCCCTCTCCTATCTCCTTCTCTCACCCTCTCCCCCTTTCTATTTCCCTCTCTATTTCTGTCTACCTCTCTCCCGCTCTATTTCTGTCCCCCTTTCACTCTCTATTTCTATGTCCCTCTCTCTCTATTTATATCTCCTATCTCCCCTCTCTATTTCTATGTCCCTTTATTTTTATCTCCCTTTCTCACTATTTCTATATCTCTCTCTCTCCCCCTCTCTATTTCTATATCTCTCTCTCCCCCTCTCTATTTCTATATCTCTCTCTCTCCCCCTCTCTATTTCTATATCTCTCTCTCTCCCCCTCTCTATTTCTATCTCCCTCTCCGACTTTGTCTCTCTTAACTCTGCTTTCTAAACTGGTTCCGGCTTTCTAGATTTTTAAAGAGTAGGCAGTGGAAGTTTCAATGTAGAGGAAGATATAAGGGCAATTGAGGAAGCCAACGTATTCAGAATAGGTTTGCTGTCAGTTCAAGCATGCAGCCATTTTGAAGATATCTATAAGTGTGTGTATGTGTTTGTGTCTGAGCTAACCTTGTATCCCAACTCCTTCCCTCTCCCCCCACTAAGGTAGTAGAAGTGTGTACCCTTGCTGTGCGAGGTGACTTTGCCTGCCTGTGTAATGCTTACAGCAGCATGCTTTGTTAGCTGCAGGTAATTTATGAGAGGACTGTGCTGATGGCCTGATACGATTGGCTGCTCACACTGTCTCCTTTAACACACACATACTCACACTATGAGAGAAAACACTCTTACTGTAATCTATCAGAGTCTAGAACACATTATGAGTCTATAGAACAGAGAACCAAAAGTGAGGCTTGAGATGATAAGATAGAAATATGATAAATAGGGAAGCTAGAAAAAACAAGGTACGTAGTGGGAGGTAGTTGTTCTGGATTGGTCTCTCTCTCTCCCTCCCTACAGTATCTCTCTCTACTTCCCTCATTCTCCCTATTGCATTACAGAGTGACAGTCCATTCATCTGCGCCCCAGCAGCAGGAACATTTAGTTAATTACATATTTTTAACACCTCCTTATTAGTTCACTCCTCTGTGTTGGGGCAGGCACCATGTGTGTGTGTGTTTGTGTGTGTGTGTGTGTGTGTGTGTGTGTGTGTGTGTGTGTGTGTGTGTGTGTGTGTGTGTGTGTGTGTGTGTCACTTTCCTGAGCGGTATGACGGCTGCGTGGTCCCATGGTGTTTTATACTTGCGTACTATTGTTTGTATAGATGAACGTGGTACCTTCAGGCATTTGGAAATTGCTCCCAAGGATGAACCAGACTTGTGGAGATCTAAAAAAAAAATCTGAGGTCTTGGCTGATTTCTTTTGATTTTCCCATGATGTCAAGCAAAGAGGCACAGAGTTTGTCAATGTCAATTAGCCTATCAGAAGCTTCTAAGCCATGACATCCTTTACTGGAATTTTCCAAGCTGTTTAAAGCACAGTCAACTTAGTGTATGTAAACTTCTGACCCACTGGAATTGTGATACAGTGAATTATAAGTGAAATAATCTGTCTGTAAACAATTGCTGGAAAAATTACTTGTGTCATGCACAAAGTAGATGTCCTAACCAACTTGCCAAAACCATTGTTTGTTAACAAGACATTTCTGGAGTGGTTGAAAAACGAGTTTTAATGACTCCAACTTAAGTGTATGTAAACTTCCGACTTCAACTGTATGTGTCGGTGTGTGTTCGTACATGTGTGTGCTTGCTTATTACTTTCTCCATTCAAGAACATAGTGTGCTACTGCCCTGGGGAAGTTGAACCTGGTAGTGTGATGGTCTCTCTGTCTCTCTGTCCCTTACTGAAACAAAAAGAGAGACTTGTGAAGAGTCTAAAGTGTCTTTCTGCTGCCTCATCAGAAACTATCCTACAGTCAGAAAGACCAAACCAGCCCTTCAGGTGTCCTGGGCCAATGATGCCAGTCTCAGAGATCAGAGACCAGGCTAGTTGGAGGAACAACCCACACCTTGCTCCTGCTAATATAGATGGGCATTTCATCAACCTCAACCCCCTAACCCCACCTCCACCACCTCATCTGACACACACACACACACACACACACACACACACAAACCAAACGCAAGCAAGCATGCACGCAAAGCACACACACCAAATGCACGTACGCAAGCACACACAGACACACATCAAATGCAAGCACACACACCCCCCTCTGATCCTCAGTCGGACTAGTGATTGTCATTAATGGTGTGCTATGAAAGCTGTTGTATTCTGTTTGAAGGTGTAACACAAGAGGAATGGTGAGAGCAGGTAGTTTGTCCTGTTTAACTGTCTAATGGCTGAGAAGAGGAGAGGAGGAGTGTAACAGAGATGGGATGGGACAGGAGACAGAGACAGTAATTAGAAGTTGAGCAGTAGGTTACATCAGCCTATAGAGAACAGAACAGCTACCATACTATGGGAAAGATGCTTAAGCTGTTTAAAACAACGATGACAAGGCAAAAAGGTCAATGGAAGGTAAAGCTAAAGAGGGTAGGTTATATAGGACAATAGAAGAGGCATCACACACCATAGACTAGAGGTTTGCTGTATTCCAGGACTCCAATTTCAGTCTAATACACAAATCACCCCACACCCTCTGTATTAAAACACATCTTACACACCCCACACCCTCTGTATTTAAAGGTTTTAAAGAATAAGCAGGTATATAACTATAAGCAGGTATACAACTAGAAGCAGGTATATAACTAGAAGCAGGTATACAACTAGAAGCAAGTATATAACTATAAGCAGGTATATAATTAGAAGCAGGTATATACCTATAAGCAGGTGTATAACTATAAGCAAGTATATAACTAGAAGCAGGTATATAACTAGAAGCCGGCATATAACTAGAAGCAGGTATACAACTAGAAGCAGGTATACAACTAGAAGCAGGTATATAACTAGAATAAGGTATATAACTAGAAGCAGGTATACAACTAGAAGCAGGTATACAACTAGAAGCAGGTATATAACTAGAAGCAGGTATATAACTAGAAGCAGGTATGTAACTAGAAGCAGGTATGTAACTAGAAGCAGGTATATAACTAGAAGCAGGTATATAACTAGAAGCAGGTATATAACTAGAAGCCGGTATATAACTAGAAGCAGGTATGCAACTAAAAGCAGGTATACAACTAGAATAAGGTATATAACTAGAAGCAGGTATACAACTAGAAGCAGGTATATAACTAGAATAAGGTATATAACTAGAAGCAGGTATACAACTAGAAGCAGGTATACAACTAGGAGCAGGTATATAACTAGAAGCAGGTATATAACTAGAAGCAGGTATACAACTAGAAGCAGGTATACAACTAGAAGCAGGTATATAACTAGAAGCAGGTATATAACTAGAAGCAGGTATATAACTAGAAGCAGGTATATACCTTTATGCAGGTGTATAACTAGAAGCAGGTATATAACTAGAAGCAGGTATACAACTATAAGCAGGTATACAACTATAAGCAGGTATTTAACTAGAATAAGGTATATAACTAGAAGCAGGTATACAACTAGAAGCAGGTATATAACTAGAATAAGGTATACAACTAGAAGCAGGTATACAACTAGAAGCAGGTATATAACTAGAAGCAGGTATATAACTAGAAGCATATATATAACTAGAAGCAGGTATATAACTAGAAGCATATATATAACTAGAAGCAGGTATATAACTAGAAGCAGGTATATAACTAGAAGCAGGTATATAACTAGGTCTGGGGGGAGCAGGACGACGTAGCTAAATAACATTAACATTGTTTAATAGGATCTGAGAGTCAGAGGTGTGGGACCATGTCTCTACAGCCCTGTGGAGCTCTCTGGGGGATTCGGTTGCTGTGTGAATGTGTGTGTTTCTCTCTGTGTGTGTGTGTGTGTGTGTGTGTGTGTGTGTGTGTGTGTGTGTGTGTGTGTGTGTGTGTGTGTGTGTGTGTGTGTGTGTTAGACCTCAGAAGGCCATTAGGGTTCAGTAATGCAGCCAGCCATGTCCCCTCAGGTCAAGTCTGACCTCCATTGCCCAGGTTCAAGATCTGCCTATTACTCCCCTGTTCTGCCTCTAGTTGAGACCTGCTGTGTATCAAATAGCTCTCTCTCTCTCTCTCTCTCTCTCACACTCACCCACTCACTCACGCACAGGCACACTGGTCCTCTTTCTGTTACCTTCACCTTTCACCCTGCAGCTAGGAGCAGGTAAACACTCAGTCAGACTCAGCAGGAGAGGATACTCCCCATCCCTCCCTCCCACACACACACACACACACACACACACACACACACACACACACACACACACACACACACACACACACACACACACGCACACACACGCACACACGCACGCACACACACACATACACACCACCCGCTCCAGCGTGCTTTTCTCCCTGGACCCCCTGCTCCCCTTAGACACTCACACCCAGCAGAAGAGAGAGAGTACAGAGAGATGTATTGTGCTGTCAGCACACACACACGGTTAGTGGAAACCTCAGGTGTGCTTTGGGATTTCAGGAGGTTTCCTTTGTTTAGTGTGGTGGCTATAAGAGTTATTCCTTTATCTATGATGAGGACAGACAAAACCACAAACACCAGAGAGAGGACATGTTTTTCTTCTGATCTCTCTTTCTCTCGGTCTGTCTGGTGGTCGTGTAAAGGTTGAGAGGTCAGTCTGGGCTTGGGGAGCTGTCAGCTCTGTGCTCCTGTCTGCTGGCTGACGGGCTGGGGTCAGAGGTCGGGGTGAGGGGTGAGAGAGCAGGACACGACCCAAAAACACACAGCGTTGGGAGACGGCCCGAGACCCTCACAACAACCTGTCATTCCCCACACAGAGAACCATCAAACAGTGTAGGTGTCTGTGATATTGGACATTGTAAATACAAATATTTTATTAAAGGGATACTGTGAGATTCTGTCAATTCCGTTTTTGATGAACTCCTGGGTACCATTTTCATGTCTCTGCGTGCAGTATGAAGGAAGAGGTAGTTTTGCGGGCCAATGCTAACTATCGTTAGCGCAATGACTGGAAATACACTACCGTATCTCAGAGGCAGAGATATAAAAATGGTATCCAAGTGTTAAGTAGAAAAGCTGCTTAATTGCCAGAATCTCACATTATCCTTTTAATAGAGTTGCCTGGTTAAATAGAGGTAAAATAAATACCAAACGGACATTCATCTGTTTGCCTGCCATGACTTATCATGACTATATTATAAAACCCCACACAGCCAAGAGCACTATGGACCACTATCAAAACCAGATCTGTTCGAAAAGGCACCCCGTAGTAGCCTTTCATGATTGATCCACTATACATATTTGTTATTCCTGAATATAAAGGCATATTTAAGAGCAGGAACAAATATCCCCACAACGCTAGCACAGAGTAATTGGTGTATAAATATGACACAAGGGACTTTGTGAACAATCAGGGCTAAGTTACTTCTCACAAATCACTGTCTAGTGTCAGGTGTGTCATTGCTAAACGGTTAGTATGTAGACTTTATCATAAACTGTGGCATATAAAAACCTGCTTCAGCAAAAAGGTTTACAATATGGTTTGCATAGAAGAACGTCTGTTGAAACAGCTGCTGAACTGCAATGTGATGAAACATAAATAAGTGGAAAATGACTTATTTCCAGGGATTCCGCCACACACTAACACACAGACACCCGGCCCTACTGCTTCCGCCACACACTAACACACAGACACCTGGCCCTACTGCTTCCGCCACACACTAACACACAGACACCTGGCCCTACTGCTTCCGCCACACACTAACACACAGACACCCGGCCCTACTGCTTCCGCCACACACTAACACACAGACACCCGGCCCTACTGCTTCCGCCACACACTAACACACAGACACCCGGCCCTACTGCTTCCGCCACACACTAACACACAGACACCCGGCCCTTCTGCTTCCGCCACACACTAACACACAGACACCTGGCCCTACTGCTTCCGCCACACACTAACACACAGACACCTGGCCCTACTGCTTCCGCCACACACTAACACACAGACACCCGGCCCTACTGCTTTCGCCACACACTAACACACAGACACCCGGCCCTACTGCTTCCGCCACACACTAACACACAGACACCCGGCCCTACTGCTTCCGCCAAACACTAACACACAGACACCCGGCCCTACTGCTTCCGCCACACACTAACACACAGACACCCGGCCCTACTGCTTCCACCACACACTAACACACAGACACCCGGCCCTACTGCTTCCGCCAATAGCATTGCGTGCAGACATGCATAAGAGTGTTTGAGAGAGAGAGAGAGAGAGAGATAGAGAGATGGAGAGAAAGAGATAGAGAGATGGAGAGAAAGAGAGAGAGGGAGAGAAAGAGAGATAGAGAGATGGAGAGAGAGAGAGAGAGAGAGAGAGAGAGAGAGAGAGAGAGAGAGAGAGAGAGAGAGAGAGAGAGAGAGAGAGAGAGAGAGAGAGAGAGAGAGAGAGAGAGAGAGATAGAGAGATGGAGAGATGGAGAGAAAGAGAGAGAGAGATGGAGAGAGAGAGAGAGAGAGAGAGAGAGAGAGAGAGAGAGAGAGAGAGAGAGAGAGAGAGAGAGAGAGAGAGAGAGAGAGAGATGGAGAGAAAGAGAGAGAGAGAGATGGAGAGAAAGAGAGACAGATGTATTATAAAAGCCTCTCCTAATTACGATTACAGTAACATTTACTTTTTTACACTATAATACAGTAAATTGTACGACATTGTACTGTGTGTCGATACTGTATTTAGATTATGGTAAGTGTACTGCAATACGAAATACAGAAACAGTTTCTAATGAGCTGCCTGTCAGTTAAAGCTGGTAGGATATAGATGAAGACAGTCAGTGAGCTATAGGATAATAGAAGAGAGATTACACACTGTAGACTAGAGGTTTGCTGGATCCCAAGACCAGAGACTCCCATTTCAGTCTCAATTTCAGAGAGAGCAGTATTCCAAACGCATCTTCTAATTATTCTAATTGCTGAGCTCAGGGCTCATTCCAATGCTTTCCTTAGACACACACACACACACTCTCAACTCCGCCTCTGTTCCTCCTTTCACGAGCCCCTTCTCCTCACATCTACTCATCCTCCCCTCCTCCAAACTGGATTAAAAGTACTTTTCATTAGCCACGCAGGCAGCAGATATAGCACTTAAAAATCACCCGATTATCCTTTTTCACCCGGCAAACAGCATGCACACTTTCAAAACACACACACTCCAACATAATTACCCACCCTGTCATAGCAGCGAGATGGAGACTGCTGATTTCCAGCCTGCGTGTGTTTAGAAACCGCCTGCCTGCTTGCCTCTTATTGATATTAAAAGCTCTGCATAAACAGCTGTTTAAATGACTGTTACAGAGAGAGAGAGAAATAAGAGAGAGGCTCCACACACATCTCTCCATCATCTCTCACTACTATCTGTCACATGGCAGGAAGAGTTTAGGAAGAGCATTCACTAGGACCATTTACTGGGAATGTTCAAGGTGAGGCGAGCGTTCACACGCGGGGGGGGGTGTTAAGTGAGTACATGTTTAAAACACTCTCTCTGCTCCCCCTGTCACCCTAGGCATTTATCACTGTGACAACGCCTCCACACACACACACCCCACCATCCGTGCGTTGGGCTGTCAGAGGAATGGGAGGGTGTAATTATGCCTGCAGATAAAGTAGGGACAGGCATGGGTCCTGTGTGATTAACTGGGAGACTGTTTGATCACATTTCACTAATTTGTGGCATAAATCTTCAGCCTGCCGTTCTCACTGGAGACCATTAGGCCCCAGACTGACACACACACACACACACACACACACACACACACACACACACACACACACACACACACACACACACACACACACACACACACACACACACACACACACACACACACACACACACAGCTTTTAGAGGAAACTATGTGAGAGAGACAGAAAGAGAGAGAGAAGGTGTCTGTGTTGATATGTATGAAACAGAGAGGAGTGTAATAACCAAACATGAACTCAAAGGCATAATTATAACACGGAGAGAGAGAGAGAGAGAGAGAGAGAGAGAGAGAGAGAGAGAGAGAGAGAGAGAGAGAGAGAGAGAGAGAGAATAGAGAACCAAGCAAAAATCACTGGTCATTTGTAAACAGGTAACGACACAGGCCAGGTGTGTGAACATATGTACTGAGCAAGGGAGGGAAGGAAAGGGATGAGTAAGGAGGAGAGAGGGAGAGGAGGATGGGAGTGGGGGGACCATCTCATTTGTTTTTACACTGCCCTGTGCCAAATGGCTTAAACAGCCAATCAGGCAGAACATGCACAGAGGTACAGTAGGCGACAGCACTGACTGGTCACTGACCAGTAATTACATCATTCACAAGCCAAAAGGGGTGTGGCCTGTCAGAGACCTCAGTTCACTGAGGCAAGAGATCATCTTTGGCTGAGGGAGAGTCGTGAGGGAGAGACGTGAGGGAGAGAAGTGAGGGAGAGACGTGAGGGAGACAAATTAAGTGAATGAATAAAGTTTTTGGTGGCAATCAGCATTGAAATCCGCATATTTTGCATAAACTAAGTACTAGGGCACTGAATTGATGTTAGTTTCAGCTGTAAGCTAGCAAGGAAAGTCAATAGACAGACTTGATCCGTGAAACACATTTGACAGAAGTAATGAAAGTCACAAAAATTCTAATACCATACTGTTTTTCCTGTTTTAGTATCGAAAAAGTACTGAACTTTCGGTTTACCGTGCAACACTAGTATCCTTGATGTGAATCTGCCACATAAACAGCTCTACTGTGCTGCAATAGTTTATGTGTCGGGGGGCTAGGGTCAGTCTATTATACCTGGAGTATTTCTCCTGTCTTATTCGATGTCCTGTGTGAATTTAAGTTTGCTCCCTCTAATTTTCTCTCTCTCCCTCCCCTCCCGGAGGACCTGAGCCCTGGGATCATGCCTCAGGACTACCTGGCCTGATGACTCCTTGCTGTCCCCAGTCCAACTGGTTGTGCTGCTGCTCCAGTTTCAACTGTTCTGCCTGCGACTATGGAACCCTGACCTGTTCACCGGACGGGCTACCTTGTCCCGGACCTGCTGTTTTGGACTCTCTCTCTCTACCGCACCTGCTGTCTCTAACTCTACAACCACTGTGATTATTATTACTTGACCCTGTTGGTCATCTATGAACGAATGAACATCTTGGCTATGTACTGTTATAATCTCCACCCGGCACAGTCAGAAGAGGACTGGCCACCCCTCAGAGCCTGGTTCCTCTCTAGGTTTCTTCCTAGGTTTTGGCCTTTCTAGGGAGTTTTTCCTAGCCACAGTGCTTCTATATCTGCATTGCTTGCTGTTTGGGGTTTTAGGCTGGGTTTCTATATATTTATCAATAAATGTGATTGATACTGTGTAATGGGTGTGTGTGTGTGTGTGTGTGTGTGTGTGTGTGTGTGTGTGTGTGTGTGTGTGTGTGTGTGTGTGTGTGTGTGTGTGTGTGTGTGTGTGTGTGTGTGTGTGTGTGTGTGTGCGTGTGTGTGTGTGTGTGTGTTTGACTGTGTGAGCTGAGAACAAGGGCATGGTGTATGGTGCCAACCAGCCCTGAGCAGAGCAGAGTAGCCATACTTTCATGGTCGGTTTCCATTTAACTGTGGGAGTGACAGGGAACATGGTGCCATTAACACGTCCCACAGGCCTGGAGGAGAGGAAATGGACAGATAAAACCTCCCTGGGGAGAGGAGAGGAGTAGAGGAGGTTATAGAGAGGCTAGGACTCACAGACTGCATTTAACCTGCTGTTAAAAGGGAACAGGCACCCCTCCACGTCTCTCTATCCCTCCACAACCGTATCTCTCTGGAACAAAAGCAGGATGTATCTAGCATGACTTACTTGCCCAGCCTGACTTTCTCTCTCTCTGTCTGACTTCCAGTGCCTTCAGAAAGTATTCATACCCCTTGACTCATTCCACATTTAGTTGTTTTACAGACTGAATTCAAAATGGATTAAATATTTTTTTTTCTCACCAATCTACACACAATACCTCAGAATGAAAAAGTGAAAACATGTTTTTATACATTTTTGCAAATGTATTGAAAATTAAATACTGAAGAATTCACACCCCTGAGTCAATACTTTGTAGAAACACCTTTGGCACCGATTGAGTCTTTCTGGGTAAGTCTCTAAGAGCTTTCCACACCTGGATTGTGCAACATTTGCCCATTCTTCTTTTCAAAATTCTTCAAGCTGTCAAATTGGCTGTTGATCCTTGCTAGACAACCATTTTCAGGTCTGCCATAGATTTTCATGTTAATTTAAGTCAAAACTGTAACTCAGCCACTCAGGAACATTCACTGTCTTCTTGGTAAGCAACGCCTTGTGTTTTAGGTTATTGTCCAGCCAACTCTGTAACTGTTTTAAAGTCACCATTGGCCTCATGGTGAAATCACTGTGCAGTTTCCTTCCTCTCAGGCAACTGAGTTAGGAAGGAACCCTGTACCTTTGTAGTGACTGGGTGTATTTATACACCATCCAAAGTGTAATTAATAACTTCACCATTCTCAAAGGGATATTCAATGTCTACTTTTTTGACCCATCTATAGGTTCCCTTCTTCGCAAGAAATTGGAAAATGTTGGTCTTTGTGGTTGAATCTGTGTTTGAAATTCATTGCTCAGTAGTCACTCAAAAATCATGTTAAACACCATTATTGCACAGTGAGTCCATGCAACTAATGTGACTTGTTAAGCACATTTTTACTCATTAACTTATTTAGGCTGGTCATAACAAAGGGGTTGAATACTTATTGATTCAAGCATTTCAGCTTTTCATTTTTAATTAATTTGTAAAAAATAAAAATAACATGACATTACCCGGTTACACGGGCGTTACACCGGTATTGTGTGAAGGCCAGTGACAAAAAAAACATACATTTTATCAATTTTAAATGTAGGCTGTATCACAACAAAATGTGGAAAAAGTCAAGGGGTGTGAATACTTTCTGAAGGCACTGTAAGTGTGTGTGTGTTTGCATGTGTGTGTGTGTATGTGTGTGTCGTAGTGAGGGTGTTCACCTCATAAAGAGCCTGATCCCCTGGCTCCTTTCTGTAAAGTTCTAATTAGCATATCCCCTAAGCGTCACTTAATACAGTCCACAGTGTCAGCCAGCCTAGGCCCCAGCCAGGGTCAGCCAGCCTCGGCCCCAGCCAGGGTCAGCCAGCAGAGCTGCTTGTTGTGGTGCTGGATGGCCCAGAGGTTAAGTATCTGTCAGGGTGGGTGACACACGGCTCAGAATGACTCTGTCACACAGAGACAAGACCAAACCAGTTTGAATGGAGCACCTAGCGGACTCAACTGCAGAGAGAGAGAGAGAGAGAGAGAGATATCCCAGCCAAGATTGGGCCTTAAGAGTCATTCCACCGAAAAAAGTACAAGAAAGAGGATTTGGACACCCACCATCTCAGATTGTTCTGAAATATTTTCTGTAGTTAGAAACAGATAAGATTAATATTCCTGAAACATTATTTTGTTAAAATATAATGTGATCTCTGAGAAATTAAGCTAATTGATTGCTTCCAAATTGGCCAATTTAATTTATAGAATTCATATAATCTTTCATATACTGTATCTAGTACCTAACATCTGATTTGGACCATACATCTTCCTAACAATGAGTAAGACATAACCCCCCACATACCCCCCACACCCCAGGCCAATCCCACCCCAACAACCAACCTTTGTAATGTATTCCCTGTAAATCTGGTGATGTTGTTTTCCCCTGTTCAGAGAAATTAGCCTTCAATTAGTGTGAATTTGTAAAAGTACCACATTTTGCCCAATTAAATGCTGCTGTTCCTGCTACTGCCACCACACCCTCTATCCATTTTGCTCAACATCTTAGCAACTTTGGGTAAAAAAACAATAGCTTTCGCTCATGATGACAATAAATTGTACGGTCATCCTCACAATTCAAGCCAGTCCTGCATGAAAGCAATTCAGTTTGTCCTCTTAGGCTTAATTTGTGCCCAGGATGTGGGGGGTCCGTGGGTGTCTTTCTCAATGGTAGGAAGAAGTTTGGTCCAAATCAGATGTAAAGTACTATATTTATTGAATATTATATGAATCCTATACATAAAAATGGCCAATTTGGGTGCAATCAGAGATACATTTTAATGTTAATAATGTTTCAGTAATGCTAATATTGATCTAGTCTGGGCTGATCTGGTCTGGTCTGGACTGGTGTGGTCTGATGTGGGCTGGTCTGATTTCTGAACAACCTGAGATAATTGGTGTCGTGAAAATGAAAGGCTAAAGAGAAAAAAGTGCTGGAGAGAGTGTGGTGGAGATAAATAGAGATGGGAGAGCACCTTTTTATCTGACTTAATCATGCAGAACAAAAATAAAATAAACTCAAACACATAATAGTTGCCAAGTAGGGTTGTATGGCAAAGAAACATGGCCTTAGCCTTTAGCTACTCTCTGATTGGCTCAATAGAGGAGCACATGCAAGGCCTTTTCTATCCCTGCTCCTGCACTCCTCCTCTCTTTCTCCATTCCCTCCTCTCCTCTCTCCTTTCCTCCTCTCCTCTCTCCTTTCCCTCCTCTCTCTCTCCTTTCCCTCCTCTCCTCTCTCCTTTCCCTCCTCTCTCTCTCCTTTCCCTACTCCCCTCTCTCCTTTCCCTCCTCTCTCTCTCTCCTTTCCCCCTCTCTCTCTCCTTTCACTCCTCTCCTCTCTCTCTCCGCTCCTCTCTCCCTCCTTTCCCTCCTCTCCTCTCTCACTCCTCTCCTCTCCCTCCTCTCCTCCCTCCTCTCCTCTCTTCTTTCCCTCCTCTCCTCTCTCCTTTCCTCTCTCCTTTCCCTACTCCTCTCTCTCTCTCTCTCTCTCTCTCTCTCTCTCTCCTTTCACTCCTCTCCTCTCTCCATTCCCTCCGCTGCTCTCTCCTTTCCATCCTCTCCTCTCTCTCTCCTTTCCCTCCTCTCCCCTCTCTCTCCTTTCCCTCCTCTCCTCTCTCCTTTCCCTCTTATCCTCTCTCTCTCCTCTCTCCTTTCCCTCCTCTCCTCTCCTCTCCCTCCTCTCCTCTCTCCTTTCCCTCCCCTCCTCTCTCTTTCCTCTCGTCTCTCCTATCCTCTCTCCATTCCCTACTCCCCTCTCTCCTTTCCCTCCTCTCTCCTCTCTCTCTTTTCCCTCCTCTCCTCTCTCCTTTCCCTCCTCTCCTCTCTCTCTCTCCTCTCCCCTTTCTCTCCTCTCTCCTCTCTCCTCTCCCTCTCCTCTCTCTCCTTTCCCTCCTCTCTCTCTCTCTCTCTCCTCTCTCCCTCCTCTCTCCTCTCTCCTTTCCCTCTCCTCTCCTCTCTCCTCTCCTCTCTCCTCTCTCTCTCTCTCTCCTTTCCCTCCTCTCTCTCTCTCTCTCTCTCTCTCTCTCTCCTTTCTCCCCTCTCTCTCTCTCTCTCCTCTCTCCTCTCCTCTCTCCCTCTCTCCTCTCTCCTCTCTCCTTTCCCTCCTCTCCTCTCTCCTTTCCCTCCTCTCTCTCTCGCCTTTCCTCCTCTACTCTCTCCTTTCCCTACTCCCCTCTCTCCTTTCCCTCCTCTCCTCTCCTCTCTCCTTTCCCCCTCTCTCTCTCTCTCTCTCTCTCTCTCCCTCTCTCTCCTCTCCTCTCTCTCCCTCTCTCTCTCCTTTCCCTCCTCTCTCTCTCTCCTCCTTTCTCCTCTCTCTCTCCTCTCTCTCCTCTCTCTCTCTCTCTCTCTCTCTCCTCTTCCCTCTCTCTCTCTCTCTCTCTCTCCTCTCTCTCTCTCCTCCTCTCTCTCTCTCCTTTCCCTCCTCTCCTCTCTCTCTCTCTCCTCTCCTCTCTCCTTTCCCCCTCTCTCTCTCCTTTCACTCCTCTCCTCCCTCTCTCCCTCTCTCCTTTCCCTCCTCTCCTCTCTCCTTTCCCTCCTCTCTCTCTCTCCTTTCCCTCCTCTCCTCTCTCTCTCTCTCCTCTCCTCTCCTCTCTCTCTCCTCTCTCTCTCTCTCTCCTCTCTCCATTCCCTCCGCTCCTCTCTCCTTTCCCTCCTCTCTTACCTTTCCCTCATCTCCTCTCTCCTTTCCCTCCTCTCCTCTCTCTCTCCTCTCTCCTTTTCCTCCTCTCCTCTCTCCTTTCCCTCCTATCCTCTCTCTCCTCTCTCCTTTCCCTCCTCTCTCCTTTCCGTCCTCTCCTCCCTCTCTCCTCTCCCTCCTCTCCTCTCTCCTTTCCCTCCTCTCTCTCTCGCCTTTCCTCCTCTACTCTCTCCTTTCCCGACTTCTCTCTCTCCTTTCCCTCCTCTCCTCTCCTCTCTCCTTTCCCCCTCTCTCTCTCCTTTCACTTCTCTCCTCTCTCTCTCCTCTCCTCTCTCCATTCCCTCCGCTCCTCTCTCCTTTCCCTCCTCTCTCTCATCTCCTCTCTCCTTTCCCTCCTCTCTTCTCTTTTCCCTCCTCTTCTCTCTCCTTTCCCTCCTCTCCTCTCTCCTTTCCCTCCTGTTCTCCTTTCTCATTTCCCTCTTTACGTTCTACCCCCCTCCCCTCTCCCTCCCGCCAGGACCAATCAGGTTCAAAGCCTTACCTCCTCTCTAGTCCCTCATTAACATCCTAGCGGCGAACCGCCAGTCACAGCTGTTTCAAAGGACCTGCTAGTCCAATCAGATTCCTCATCTCTGAGGTCTTATCGCCACGGACAACCAGCTTCTCCAGCTACCACTTCAAACAACATCACGGCCATGCTGGTCGCTATGAGTTACGACAGGCATACACACGCGCGCAGGCGCGTACACACACACGTTATGGGTTAGGACAGCTAGTCTGAGAGCAGTGGACATCAGATTGCATCTCCCTGGCATGGTGCTGTATTAGAAGTGACAGTCAGTGACTTGGTTAGCTCTATAGTGACTTCCTTAGTTATGACTCCTACCTGGAGATGCACTATAGACATTATCAAACATCTTGTTCTGTAGATTTGTTAAATTACTGTGGTAGGATTCCATCTCTATCTTCTGTCACAGTATCTTTATCTAGGGCTGAGGTATACTCATATGCTATAAAACAAACACTAACATTACAGATATTACACTATACAACAGGAAAAAGAAGACAATGATGACTGTTTAACTTACATTTAGTCCATGAGTAGATGATGGTTCCAGGAACATGACAAAATGAAGGAAAAACGTAATTAGATAAGGGCATTTTAGTATGTTTCTAAAATTGGGTAGGTTACATTTACAAATCCCACCAAATTAGTAAGCATAAACTTAAGAGTTTTTGCAGCTGCAATCTAGACTCCCCCCCCGGTAGTCCCAGCCATCTCTAGCCCTCTGACCAAATGGAAACACACAAATCGTTGTGTCGACATTCACAAAGGAAAAAATACACATTGTTTATTCAACTATAACTACAGTATGACTTTCAACGCCAAGGTGCCACCTAGGTAAGTTTGTAACATTGTATTCAAGGGGAGGTGGGAAAACACTCCTTACTCATCCAGGTGTATCTCTACAGTACGCACACACACACACACACATCATTCTCATGTGGGGTGGTAAGTGATATTGTACTCCAGGGGAGCCAGGTACATGAAGGTACAAGGGGAAAACAGGGGCACAGCTTGTTTGTCATTGTGGAGAATCCCAGAGAGACTCCACTCTCATTCTCTGTCTATCCCTCTCCTCTTTTCCCCCTACTCTCCCGTCCCCTCAGCTCCCTCTGGTTCTTCAGTCTGCTCCCTCTCCTACACCTTGCCCCCATTTCCCCTCCCTTCCCCCTCTCATCTTACTACCCTGTCTGTTCAGCTAGACACCCCAGTCTCAGTCTCTCTCCCTCCTTGTCTCTCCAACCCTGTGTTTCTCTCTCTCCCTGTCTCTCTCTCTCTCCCTGTCTCCCTCCCTCCTGGTGTCTCTCTCCCTCCTTGTGTCTCCCTCCATCCCTTGTCTCCCTCCCTGCCTTGTGTCTCCCTCCCTCCTTGCGTCTCTCTCTCTCCTTGTATCTCCCTCCATGTGTCCCCCTCCTTCCTTGTCTCCCTACCCTGTGTCTCCCTCCTTGTGTCTCCCTCCCTCCTTGTCTCCCTACCCTGTGTCTCCCTCCTTGTGTCTCCCTCCTTGTCTCCCTCCCTCCTTGCATCTCTCTCTCGCTCCCTGTGTCTCTCTCTCTCTCTCTCTCTCTCTCTCTCTCTCTCTCTCTCTCTCTCTCTCTCTCTGTGTCTCTCTCTCCCTGTGTTTCTCTCTCCGTGTCTCTTCTCCCTGTGTCTCTCACTCTCCCTGTGTGTCTCTCTCTCTCCCTGTGTGTCTCTCTCTCTCCCTGTGTGTCGCTCTCTCCCTGTGTCTCGCTCTCTCCCTGTGTCTCGCTCTCTCCCTGTGTCTCTCTCTCTCCCTGTGTCTCACTCTCTCAGTGTCTCACTCTCCCAGTGTCTCTCTCTCTCTCCCTGTGTGTCTCCCTCCCTCCCTGTGTCTCTCTCTCTAAAATGTGTGTCTCTCTCTCCCTGTCTCCCTCCATCCTTGTGTCTCTCTCTGTGTGTCTCTCTCTCTCCGTCTCTCTTTCTCCTTGTGTCTCTCTCTCCCTGTGTCTTTCTCTCCCTGTGTCTCTCTCTCCCTGTGTCTCTCTCTCCCTGTGTCTCTCTCTCTCCGTGTCTCTCTCTCTCTCCGTGTGTCTCTCTCTCTCCCTGTGTGTCTCTCTCTCTCCCTGTGTCTCTCTCTCTCCATGTGTCTCTCTCTCTCTCCATGTGTCTCTCTCTCTCTCCCTGTGTCTCTCGCTCTCCCTGTGTCTCTCGCTCTCCCTGTGTGTCTCTCTCTCTCCCTGTGTCTCTCTCTCTCCATGTGTCGCTCTCTCTCCCTTGTCTCTCCAACCCTGTGTCTCTCGCTCTCCCTGTGTCTCTCTCTCTCCCTGTCTCCCTCCCTCCTTGTGTCTCTCTCCCTCCTTGTGTCTCCCTCCATCCCTTGTCTCCCTCCCTGCCTTGTGTCTCCCTCCCTCCTTGCGTCTCTCTCTCTCCTTGTATCTCCCTCCATGTGTCTCCCTCCCTCCTTGTCTCCCTACCCTGTGTCTCCCTCCTTGTGTCTCCCTCCCTCCTTGTCTCCCTACCCTGTGTCTCCCTCCTTGTGTCTCCCTCCTTGTCTCCCTCCCTCCTTGCATCTCTCTCTCGCTCCCTGTGTGTCTCTCTCTCTCTCTCTCTCTCTCTCTCTCTCTCTCTCTCTCTCTCTCTCTCTCTCTCTCTCTCTCTCTCTCTCTCTCTCTCTCTCTCTCTCTGTGTCTCTCTCTCCCTGTGTTTCTCTCTCCGTGTCTCTTCTCCCTGTGTCTCTCACTCTTCCTGTGTGTCTCTCTCTCTCCCTGTGTGTCTCTCTCTCTCCCTGTGTGTCTCTCTCTCTCCCTGTGTGTCGCTCTCTCCCTGTGTCTCGCTCTCTCCCTGTGTCTCTCTCTCTCCCTGTGTCTCACTCTCCCAGTGTCTCTCTCTCTCTCCCTGTGTGTCTCCCTCCCTCCCTGTGTCTCTCTCTCTAAAATGTGTGTCTCTCTCTCCCTGTCTCCCTCCATCCTTGTGTCTCTCTCTGTGTGTCTCTCTCTCTCCGTCTCTCTTTCTCCTTGTGTCTCTCTCTCCCTGTGTCTTTCTCTCCCTGTGTCTCTCTCTCCCTGTGTCTCTCTCTCTCCCTGTGTCTCTCTCTCTCCATGTGTCTCTCTCTCTCTCCCTGTGTCTCTCTCTCTCCCTGTGTCTCTCTCTCTCTCCCTGTGTCTCTCTATCTCCATGTGTCTCTCTCTCTCTCCCTGTGTCTCTCTCTCTCCCTGTGTCTCTCGCTCTCCCTGTGTCTCTCTCTCTCCCTGTGTCTCTCTCTCTCCCTGTGTCTCTCTCTCCCTTTCTCTCTCTCTCCCTTTGTCTCTCACTCTCCCAGTGTCTCTCTCTCTCTCTGTGTGTCTCTCTCTCTCCCTGTGTCTCTCTCTCCCCTGTGTCTCCCTCCCTCCCTGTGTCTCTCTCTCTAAAAGGTGTCTCTCTCTCTCCCTGTCTCCCTCCCTCCTTGTGTCTCCCTCCCTGTGTCTCCCTCCATGTGTCTCTCGCCCTCCCTGTGTTGCTCTCTCTCCCTGTTTCTCTCTCTCCCTCCCTGTCTCTCTCTTTCTCCCTGTGTCTCTCTCTCCCTGTCTCCCTCCCTCCCTGTGTCTCTCTCTCTCCCTGTCTCCCTCCCTGTCTCTCTCTCTCCCTGTGTCTCTCTCCCTCCCTGTGTCTCTCTCGTTCCCTGTGTCTGCCTTCCTATCTGCCTTTTATCTTCATGTCATTAGCTCTGGTTCTCTGGTGCGATTGGATTTAACATCTGTCTCTCTCTCCTCAGAGTTAACATGGACATATCCTCCTCCCCTTGCACTTCTCTCCTCAGTTCCATAGAGGTCTGTAGTTACATGGCTGTCTGACCTGGTCTTTATCTCTCTCTGGACACACCATTAGACCTCCAGCAGCATGTAACAGATGTGAGACAGGGAGGAGGGGAGGCTAGAGGGAGACAGGCAGACAGTCAGGCAGGGAGGAGGAGAAATCTATATCTGCTCTCTGGGCTGACGGTGGGTTATGCGGTGGGGTAGCAATGGATCTAGCCCAAATGTGTTTGAGAGTGTGTCCGTGACCCAGTGTGTGATAAGGCTGTGCAGTAGTGGTCCTGAGAGACCAGCGGGCCCTGCTCTCCTGATTACTCATTTATCACTAGTGGCAGACCAGACCAGCCCAAATCAGACCAGCCCAGATCAGACCAGCCCTGATCAGACCAGACCAGCCCATCCCAGACCAGCCCACACCAACCATAATCACTTTTCCCTTTCTCTATCTCTTCGTATCCCTCTATCCCCTCCCTCGATCGAACTTTCTATCCCTCTGTTCACTTCTGTATTCCCCCTCTCCCTTTGCACACAGCCACATCCTCCCCATCTCCCT
Source organism: Brachymystax lenok tsinlingensis (assembly GCA_030435695.1). Lineage (NCBI taxonomy): Eukaryota > Metazoa > Chordata > Actinopteri > Salmoniformes > Salmonidae > Brachymystax > Brachymystax lenok. Next base: position 31,502,785 of record CM059818.1, read on the forward strand.
GCACCACTGAATACCCCAATATCTGAACTCCAATCCAGTTAATTCTTTCATCCCCCTGTATCCCTCAATATCTGAACTCTGATCCAGTCCATTCTTACATGCCCCTGTATCCCCCAATATCTGAACTCTGATCCAGTCCATTCTTACATGCCCCTGTATCCCCCAATAACTGAACTTTGATCCAGTCTTATCCACATTCCCAAACTCAGTCATACAGGAGAGGGGAGAAGAGGAGAGGAGGATAGGGAGAGGAGGACAGGGAGAGTTCAACATTATGACAGTCCCCCACCCCCCTAGCCAAGCCCATTTACTCTGGTCCTGACACTTGGACAGAGAGGGAATTATAATCGTTGAGACATTCATGAGAGAGGGGGAGCAAATGTACTTAACCAGCTGACACGTTCCCCATTCTGACTTCTTCCTGGTTGGGGAGTAATTGGAAAAGCATCTAGGAGGAAGAAAGGGGAGTAATCTGGAATATGCAGGCTGTCCTGTCCTTACACGCGCAGACTCGCAAACACAGAGACGGATTCAGAGGCAGTCTGTCACACGCATAATACCCCTTTCTTGCCTCTCCACCCTCTCTCTCTGCTCTCTTCTGACTGCAGCCCCTCAACCCTTCATAACGTCTCCTCTCCACCCTCTCTCTCTGCTCTCTTCTGACTGCAGCCCCTCAACCCTTCATAACGTCTCCTCTCCACCCTCTCTCTCTGCTCTCTTCTGACTGCAGCCCCTCAACCCTTCATAACTTCTCCCTCCCCTTCCCCCTCTGTTTTGGAGTTAAGGTGGAGCAGGTTCTGCTCTCGGTTGGCTAAAAGGTAGGAGCTGAAATTGGTGGGTAAGCTGATGCTAGTGGAATATTTGTAAAGGATGTGTTGGTGCCGATTTCTCCTCTTTCGACTCGGGTGGTAGTTGTGTTTATTATGGATGATCAAATCTGGAAAGAGCTGAGTTGTTTTGGTAAGTTTGCTACCGGTTTTCGCGTACTGTCGGCAGGTTTTCAGGCAGATGCCGGCATCTTGTTTCGTCCGGAGGCAAGTGTTCATGTTTCTGAATAACAATGAGCAACAGTTAAATGTGTATTTTAAAGTGAGGCATGGGGAGGGGCTCTACATAGGGTTTGCCAGCACAGTGATTTTTGTGAGGGGATTTGGGGCATAAGAGCTTTGCGTGCCCACATAAAGGCCGTAGACAAGGTGAGGGTATAAGCGCCAGTGGGGGAAATCATGGTCAATGTGCAAGGGCCATGAGACGCAGGCAGCAGAGGCTGGGTCTAGTCATGTTATAGATGGTGGTGTAGATTATGCTGGGTCTAGTCATGTTATAGATGGGGGTGTAGATGAGGCTGGGTCTAGTCATGTTATGGATGGTGGTGTAGATGAGGCTGGGCCTAGTCATGTTATAGATGGTTGTGTAGATGAGGCTGGGTCTAGTCATGTTATGGATGGTGGTGTAGATGATGCTGGGTCTAGTCATGTTATAGATGGTGGTGTAGATGAGGCTGGGTCTAGTCATGTTATAGATGGTGGTGTAGATGAGGCTGGGTCTAGTCATGTTATGGATGGTGATGTAGATGAGGCTGGGTCTAGTCAGGTTATAGATGGTGGTGTAGATGATGCTGGGTCTAGTCATGTTATGGATGGTGGTGTAGATGATGCTGGGTCTAGTCATGTTATAGATGGTGGTGTAGATGAGGCTGGGTCTAGTCATGTTATAGATGGTGGTGTAGATGAGGATGGGTCTAGTCATGTTATAGATGGTGGTGTAGATGAGGCTGGGTCTAGTCATGTTATGGATGGTGGTGTAGATTATGCTGGGTCTAGTCATGTTATAGATGGTGGTGTAGATGAGGCTGGGTCTAGTCATGTTATAGATGGTGGTGTAGATGAGGCTGGGTCTAGTCATGTTATGGATGGTGGTGTAGATTATGCTGGGTCTAGTCATGTTATAGATGGGGGTGTAGATGAGGCTGGGTCTAGTCATGTTATAGATGGTGGTGTAGATGAGGCTGGGTCTAGTCATGTTATGGATGGTGGTGTAGATGAGGCTGAGTCTAGTCATGTTATGGATGGTGGTGTAGCTGAGGCAGGGTCTAGTCATGTTATAGATGGTGGTGTAGATGATGCTGGGTCTAGTCATGTTATAGATGGTGGTGTAGATGATGCTGGGTCTAGTCATGCTATAGATGGTGGTGTAGCTGAGGCAGGGTCTAGTCAGGTTATGGGTGGTGGTGTAGCTGAGGCAGGGTCTAGTCAGGTTATGGGTGGTGGTGTAGCTGAGGCAGGGTCTAGTCAGGTTATGGGTGGTGGTGTAGCTGAGGCAGGGTCTAGTCAGGTTATGGGTGGTGGTGTAGCTGAGGCAGGGTCTAGTCAGGTTATAGGTGGTGGTGTAGCTGAGGCAGGGTCTAGTCAGGTTATGGGTGGTGGTGTAGCTGAGGCAGGGTCTAGTCAGGTTATGGGTGGTGGTGTAGCTGAGGCAGGGTCTAGTCAGGTTATGGGGTAGAGGAGGGTGTCAAGCAGAATAAATGAGGTGGGAGGGGAGAGGCTGGTGTGGTGAGCGGTCTAAGGCACTGCCGGGCAGGAGGCCGTCATTGTAAATAAGAATGTGTTCTTAACTGACTTGCCGCTTCTAATAAAGGTTAAATTAAATAAAAATATGCTAGTGGATAAGGAGAGTATAGTGGGGGAGGGGAAGCGAATAGGGGGAGGAGGAGGGTGTCAAGCGGAAGAGGAAAAAGGGGGAGAAGAAAGGAGGTGGGAGGAGAGAGGCTGGTGTGGACTAAGGCACTAAGGAACCTTTGCCTGTTGCTGGGGGATGCCCTGACTAGAGAGAAAGGGCAGGTGGTCAGGATGGGTGATGGAGATGAGGAGGAGGAAGGTGAGTCTGAGGATGAAGACGATGGAGGCTTTCTTTTCAGACTCCTCCTCAATGGGCCCAGAGCTGACAGACAGCCAGGCAGAGGGGCCAAAGTACACGGTGAGGGAACTGTCAAGGTTCCTGAATGAGACTAAAGGGGGAAAAGGTTCATCTTGAAGCTTTTCTTTCTGATCCGGGAAAGTCTGTAAGATCAGTACAACACGCTGTGGAAAATGAGGGCCATGGTGTCCTACCACCCAGGAAACGCGTTAGGTTGAGGAAGTGGGTAAGAACCGTGCACAAGGGTCTACCTTCAGATGCTGTTTAGATTAATAGTTTCTTTCTGGCACTGGGGCTTTTTGAGTTTTGCTATTGGTCTCTTTCTTTGCTGGCTTTTCTCCCACTTCTTATGGAGACTCTTCGGGTAGGCTCGCTTAATATAAATCGCGCCAAAGATGCGGGAAAGAGGAGTCTGTTGGGTGAATATGAAAAAACAAAAAACAGGTGTTGTTTCTGCAGGAGATGCACAGTGATGTGGTGAATGAAGTCGATTTGGGGCTCTGGTGGAAAGGGGCAAGTGTGCTGAGCCATGAAACAAATGTGCAGGTGTGGTAGTCCTTTTTGTACCGGGTCTGGCGGTAAAAATGTGCTCCTCAAAGGAGGTGTGTAGGGGTAGACTGCTTGTAGTAAAAGCAGAAATTAACAACAGGGGTATTGTCCATATAAATGTGTATGTATCTAACACAGGGAGAGAGAGGGGGCGTCTTTTTCGGTGTCTTAGACAGGTACTCTCACAGGTAGCGCCTGAGGAGACGCTGGTGGTCGGCGGGGACTGGAACTGTACGATGGATTTTACGAAAGACAGAAAAGGGGAGGAGACTCATTCAGGCTCAGTGGGGGTGTGAAGGGACATCATTAAGCAGTTTGACCTAGTGGATGTTTGGAGTACAAGACATTCAAACACAAGACAGTATACCTGGGTGAAGGTCTTTGGGGCTCGGGTGAGTGCAGCCAGACTAGATCAGTTTTACATGTCCAGGAATCAGAGCAATAGGCTGTTGGGCGCTACCATTCTCCCGGTGGGGTTTTTGGATCACCACATAACCATAGCTCAGCTCTCTATTTCACCAGGGCCCCGGCAGGCATCCTATTGGAAGTTTAATGTAAAGCTCTTACAAGACGCCACATTTTGCTCAGGTTTCCAGACTTTTTGGGAAAGGTGGGGGAAGCGAAGAGATGAGTATGAGTCTCTGAGTCAATGGTGGGATGTGGGGAAAGTCCAAATCCGGCTTTTCTGTCAACAGTATACAGCTCTCTCATCCTCAGAGGCTAAGAGAGTATTGGGGGAACTCGAGCATTGTATTAGTGAGATGGAGGTAGAGATGGTGGGGCAAGGCAATGTAGGCCTCCAGGATAATTTAGCTGAATTACGTAGGGACCTGGGCAGTTCTTTCCAGGTTAAAGCAAAGGGAGCACTTGTAAGAGCTAGGTTCTCCATGCTCAAGGAGATGGATGCTCCCAGCTCCTTCTTCTTTGATTTGGAAAGACAGAGCGGTGAAGCTAAGGGTACGCATTGTCTATAGCTGTCGGATGGGTGGGTGACCTCTGTGGTGGGGGAGATGCGGAAACAGACTGTGGAGTTTTATACTGAGTTGTATAGGGCAGAACTGTGTGATCCTATGTGTGCTCAGGTTTTGTTTGCAGAACTCCCTAAGCTCTCTTTGGCACAGAGGGATGAAATGGACATTCCTCTGTTGTCCCATGAACTGACAGAGGCCTTAACCCAGATGTCCCTCGGCCGTGCACCGGGGGTCGATGGACTCCCAGTGGAGTTTTATAAAATATTCTGGGGAATAATTGGGTCTGGATTTCTTTTGAGTGTTGGGTGAGTGCGTTGGGGTATGAGAGTTGCCGGTGAGCTGCTGTCGGGCGGCTCTGACTCTACTGCCCAAAAAAGGGGACTTGTGTGAACTTAAGATCTGGAGAACTGTGGCATTGCTCGGTGCGGACTACAAGATATTTGCCAAGGTCCTAGTTAACAGACTGAAGTCCCAACTGGAGTCTATAGTACACAAGGACCAGACATATTTTGTACTGGCATGCTCAATCACAGACAACTTGTTCTTAATCAGGGACATGTTGGACTCGTCGAAAGTTTCTAATGTGAACTTTGGACTGGTCTCTTTAGACCAAGAGAAGGCTTTTGATAGAGTGGACCATGAGTACAGTGGGGCAAAAAAGTATTTAGTCAGCCACCAATTGTGCAAGTTCTCCAACTTAAAAAGATGAGAGAGGCCTGTAATTTTCATCATAGGTACACTTCAACTATGACAGACGAAATGAGAAAAAGAAATCCAGAAAATCACATTGTAGGATTTTTTATTTATTTATTTGCTAATTATGGTGGAAAATAAGTATTTGGTCAATAACAAAAGTTTATCTCAATACTTTGTTACATACCCTTTGTTGGCAATGACAGAGGTCAAACGTTTTCTGTAAGTCTTCACAAGGTTTTCACACACTGTTGCTGGTATTTTGGCCCATTCCTCCATGCAGATCTCCTCTAGAGCAGTGATGTTTTGGGGCTGTCGCTGGGCAACACGGACTTTCAACTCCCTCCAAAGATTTTCTATGGGGTTGAGATCTGGAGACTGGCTAGGCCACTCCAGGACCTTGAAATGCTTCACGAAGCCACTCCTTCGTTGCCGGCGGTGTGTTTGGGATCATTGTCATGCTGAAAGACCCAGCCACGTTTCATCTTCAATGCCCTTGCTGATGGAAGGAGGTTTTCACTCAAAATCTCACGATACATGGCCCCATTCATTCTTTCCTTTACACGGATCAGTCGTCCTGGTCCCTTTGCAGAAAAACAGCCCCCAAAGCATGATGTTTCCACCCCCATGCTTCACAGTAGGTATGGTGTTCTTTGGATGCAACTCAGCATTCTTTGTCCTCCAAACACGACGAGTTGAGTTTTTACCAAAAAGTTATATTTTGGTTTCATCTGACCATATGACATTCTCCCAATCCTCATCTGGATCATCCAAATGCTCTCTAGCAAACTTCAGACGGGCCTGAACATGTACTGGCTTAAGCAGGGGGACACGTCTGGCACTGCAGGATTTGAGTCCCTGGCGGCGTAGTGTGTTACTGATGGTAGGCTTTGTTACTTTGGTCCCAGCTCTCTGCAGGTCATTCACTAGGTCCCCGTGTGGTTCTGGGATTTTTGCTCACCGTTCTTGTGATCATTTTGACCCCACGGGGTGAGATCTTGCGTGGAGCCCCAGATCGAGGAAGATTATCAGTGGTCTTGTATGTCTTCCATTTCCTAATAATTGCTCCCACAGTTCATTTCTTCAAACCAAGCTGCTTACCTATTGCAGATTCAGTCTTCCCAACCTGGTGCAGGTCTACAATTTTGTTTCTGGTGTCCTTTGACAGCTCTTTGGTCTTGGCCATAGTGGAGTTTGGAGTGTGACTGTTTGAGGTTGTGGACAGGTGTCTTTTATACTGATAACAAGTTCAAACAGGTGCCATTAATACAGGTAACGAGTGGAGGACAGAGGAGCCTCTTAAAGAGCCAGAAATCTTGCTTGTTTGTATGTGACCAAATACTTATTTTCCACCATAATTTGCAAATAAATTCATAAAAAATCCTACAATGTGATTTTCTGGATTTTCTTTCCTCATTTTGTCTGTCATAGTTGAAGTGTACCTATGATGAAAATTACAGGCCTCTCTCATCTTTTTAAGTGAGAGAACTTGCACAATTGGTGGCTGACTAAATACTTTTTTGCCCCACTGTATCTGTTTAATGTGATGTCTGTGTTTGGGTTTGGGGAAATATTTTTGGCTTGTGTGAAGATGTTGTATGTTGGGGTGTCATGTATGGCCAAGGTGGTAGGGGGGCTCAGTAGACCAGTCTGGGTGAGACGGGGCATTAGACAAGGATGCCCTCTATCGGGGCAGTTATATACACTACCCATTGAGCCTTTTTTGGGTCTGCTACGCAGGAGACTGCAGGGAGTGTGGTGGACAGGCATGGGTGTGTTGACAGGCCCATTCAGGCTGCTGGGGGAGGAGGGGTGGAAAACCCTGGAAGTCCTGGCACAAAAAACAGGACTAAAATCTCTGTTTGCTGCTGGAGAGATTCCTGGGGGAGGTCCAGGAGGCACTGTCTGAGCCGGTAAGGAGGGTGTTGGAGCCCTGGCCACTAAGAGTTGGTTAGCACGGGTCGACCCGGCAGTCGGACAGGGGTGTCCTTTCTGTGTCATGAGTGAAACTGTGATTCATGTGTTTTCTGTGTGCGCCAGGTTAATGCCATTAATGTCGCTGTTGGAATGTCTGTGTGAGAGGTTGGGGGTGAGGTTTACTGTTGGGATGTTTATAATATAAAGGCCAAATGTGTGTTGTTGAATTTTCTGTTTGCTCAGGCAGTTGGCTATTTGGCTAACAAGGAGGAACAAGGTCAAAGGTGGGGGGATAACGGACCCTTTACTATTATTTCATGGGATGGTCTCTGCGCACCTTAGGGTGGAATTTGAGTTGTATAAAATGATAAAAAGTGTGGAGATGTTTCAGGAGATATGGTGTGTAGGGGGGGGCCGTCTGTACAGCTGGGGAAGATGGGTTGGATATACGGTTGTAGTGGTGAGGTTTTGGTTGTTGTGATGTGTGGTGTTGTTTTGTATCGTGGGGTAGAGGGAATGGTGAGTATGGTAGATGTATGCAGTACTGCAGTAAAGAGGATATTTGTTTTTAAAGGGGGTGAGGTATTAATGAAATGAAGAAAAAGCGAGACAAAGTTTTTTAAAAGTATCTCTCTCTCTACTCTTCTGTCTCTGACCTTCACAATAATTCCCCCAGAGCTCCCTCTCCTTTATCTCTCTTTCTCTCTCATTTCATGTTCTCTATAAAGACGCCCTGTGGGAGGGGTATCAGGTACACAACCCCCAAGCACAAGAACACAATCCCATCATATAGGTCTCCCCCCAGCCCCTCTAAACACACACACACCACACATACAGATTGTACAGTAGCTTCACCTTTGTACAGTGTAATATAATGGCCACAGCAGAGACCAGCTATCTGTATCTGTCCCTCTCACACATGGACGCAGCCCTAACAAAGGTTCTATTTTCTGCCAGCTTGTTGTGATTTATGTTAGGTGCTCTCACCACAGGGAAATAGTGTTGTTTGAAACGCTTCATTTCATAAATCTATTCCCCCTCCTAACTCCTCCTTTCCCTCTCTTTCCTCATCATTTTCCCCTGGTAGAGGCGGTGTTGTAGCTCTAGGAACCCCAAGACTGCTTCATCCTCTATTGACACACAGTCACAAGCAGAACAGCCCACCTCATACCACAACCTCAACGACCCAATGGGACGGACAACACAGGACTCACCAACCCGACAGCCCCCCTGTCAGCTCCCCTGATAGCTCTCCTGACAACCCCCACACATCCATTGAGGACACACAAAAGGCAGAGATTGTGCTCCTCATTGACTCAAATGGCAAATACATTCAAGAGGATAAACTTTTTCCCAAACACAAAGTGGCTAAACTCGGGTGCCCAAACACTAGGGATGCATTAGAGCTGTTGTCAGAGGACAGACTGGGGTCCCTCAGCCACATCATAATTCACACGGGCACAAATGACCTGAGGGCCCAGCAGGAAAGTGTGGCCACAGCACTCAAGGCAGTGATTGAAAAAGCTCCTTTCACTTTCCCCAACGCACAAGTGTTTTTCTCCACCCTTCTACCATGAAAATACTTTCAACCTGCCACCATACAGCGGGTGAATGCAAGCATTTCGCGAGACTGTGCCTCAAAACCTAATGTCTACCTGGCCCACCACTACACCCTGGACTTGAACAACCTCTACGACCAGGTCCACCTCTACAAGGCATCAATCCCAACTTTTGCCAGGACCCTGAAGGACATCACCCTCAACCGCAGCCCCAGCACCTCACACAGGAGCAACAGAGCAACGGACACCTCGCCCAGACCAGCGAGACACCCTCCCAGACCTGTAAGAACCCCTCCTGAAGGACCTGCACCGAGAGAACCCACGCCAAGAGGACCTACACCCAGACCACAGCACCAGCAGCCACACCCCAACCAGCTAAGACCACCCCACGCAAACCCTGGCCATGCCCCATATCATATAGCCCCCCATATCAGACCCATGCCCCATCTGCCAACCCCATGCCCCTTCTGCCCACCCCTGCGGCAAGGACCTCAACATGACAGCCGCACAAATGCCCGGGCCATGAGCAGAACAACAGGCTCAACCCCCACTAATACACCCACCCAAGCCCCATCCTGCGACCTAAGAGGTATGTATCAGATGCTCAACATGCTCTGCTCACACCTACTGTGATGGTCCGGGCCTAAACCATAAAAAAAGATACTATGGAACACAAAGCTTTTACTATCTCATCCTAGAATATACAAGGTCTGAGGTCATCTGCCTTTGGCCTAAAAAGTAGGAACCCAGAGTTCATCAAAGAAATTGGAAATACAGACATTGTCATCCTACAACAAACACGGTACAGAGGAGATGGAGCCACTGGTTGCCCTCTAGGTTACAGAGAGCAGGTAGTCCCTTCCACCAAACTACCAGGGTACTCAGGGTGTAACGTCTGCTTCCAACTCACACCCTCAAAACGTAGATCCCCTGAACGCAGCTCACTCTCCAGATCCCAATCACCTGAATTCTAATCACCAGTTCACACACCTGTATGTCATTATCACACACTATTTAGTTCAGTTCTTTGCACCCCATCACTGTGAGGTGTTGTTTGTTTTGTGATACATGTCTTTCAGAGCTCTGTTTTTCCCGTGATTTACTCCTCCTGCCTCACTAACGACGCCTTTTAGCCTATTGTATTTCCTGTTATCAACCTATTGTCTGATCTCCTGGACGATGTTACTAGCCTTTTCCCTGCCTGTACTGTTGCCCTTTTGGACCCCCTGTGTATGACCTTCTACCTGCCCCTGGACCCAGCTACCTGCCTCCTCCTGTGGCCCTTTTCAGTAAACACCTGCTGCGCCCTGTGCTTGAAACCAGCTCTCTGTCTCCCCTCGTGTTCATTACACAGGGGGTATGCTAATTTGGTAAAGAGCAAATCTAACCCACTTTATTAAATTAGTCAAAACAGGACCATTTTACATCTCTCTAGAAATTAATAAGGAAATTATCTCAACAGAGAAAAATGTCTTCATATGTGCTACCTATATCCCCCCAATAGAATCCCCATACTCTATCCTAGAGGGGGAGATCAACCATTTCCAGTCCCAGGGACATGTACTAGTCTTTGGCGACCTAAATGCCAGAACTGGACAAGAACCTGACACCATCAGCACACAGGGGGACAAACACCTACCTGGAGGTGTCAGCATTCCATCCCCCATATGCCCCCCCTAGACACAACTACGACAACATAACCAACAAAAACGGGTCACAACTCCTGCAGCTCTGTCGGATGCAGGGTATGTACATAGTCAATGGTAGGCTTTGAGGGGACTCCTACGGTAGGTACACCTATAGCTCTTCTCTTGGCAGACTACTTTATCACTGACCTCAACACAGTCTCTTAGAGCGTTCACAGTCAGTCCACTGACACCCCTATCAGATCACAGCAAAATCACACTCTACTTGAACAGAGCTATGCTGAATCATGAGGCATTAAAGCCAAAGGAACTGAATAATATTAAGAAATACTATAGCTGGAAGTAAAGTTGTGTGGAAATATACCAAAAATACTATTAGGCAACAACAAATTAAATCAGTAAATTTCCTCGATAAAATGTTTCACTGTAATAGCGAAGGTGTAAACTTGGCAGTAGAAAACCTAAACAGTATATTTGACATCTCAGCTGAAAACCTAAGAAAATGAACAACAAAGACAAATGGTTTGATGAAGAATGCAAAAACCTAAGAAAGAAATTGAGAAACCTATCCAACCAAAAACATAGAGACCCAGAAAACCTGAGCCTACGCCTTCACTGTGGTGAATCACTAAAACAATACAGAAATACACTACGGAAAAAGAACGAACAGCACGTCAGAAATCAGCTCAATGTAATTGAATAATCCATAGAATCTAACCACTTCTGGGAAAATTTGAAAACTCTAAACAAACAACAACACGAGAGTAATCTATCCAAAACGGAGATGTATGGATAAACCACTTCTCCAATCTTTTTGGCTCTATAACAAAGAACAGCAAAAACATATACATGATCAAATACAAATCTTAGAATCAACTATTAAAGACTACCAGAACCCACTGGATTCTCCAATTACATTGAATGTACTACAGGACAAAATACAAACCTTCAACCCACAAAGGCCTGTGGGGTTGATGGTATCCTAAATGAAATGATAAAATATACAGACCACAAATTCCAATTGGCTATACTTAAACTCTTTAACATTATCCTCAGCTCTGGCATCTTCCCCAATATTTGGAACCAAGGACTGATCACCTCAATCCACAAAGGGGAGACAAATTTGAACCCAATAACTACCGTGGGATATGAGTCAACAGCAACCTTGGGAAAATCCTCTGCATTATCATTAACAGCAGACTCGCACATTTCTTCAGCGAAAACAATGTACTGAGCAAATGTCAAATTGGCCTTTTACTAAATGACTGTACAACAGACAACGTATTCACCCTGCACCCCCTAATTGACAAACCGATCAACCAAAACAAAGGCAAAGTCTTCTCATGCTTTGTTGATTTCAAAAAAAGCTTTTGACTCAATTTGGCATGAGGGCCTGCTATACAAATTGCTGAAAAGTGGTGTTTGGGGAAAAAACAAACATTGACAAAACACATGCCTGCAATCCTTACATCGTAGTGCAGCAGGAGAGAGTGGTTTCGACGCTCAAGCACATTCAGAGATCAATTTATAGCCAGTAATCTAAAATAATTAACATGTTAAACAAAAACACTTTCTGTTGATCATAGATGGACAAGATTAATAAGAGATGAAAGGTGAGTTCCTAGCAAGTTCAGGAAGAAAAGCTCCTGCTCTGTGTGACGTTCACAGTGGTGGGGGCAGACGTTTTGATCAAGAGAGACCTTTAGACCTTCAGAAAAAACACTAAACATATAATTAAGTACACAAATAAGTACACAACATATTAAGAACACCTGCCCTTCCATGACATAGACTGGCCAGGTGAATCCAGGTGAAAGCTATGATACCTTATTGATGTCACTTGTTAAATCCACTTCAATCAGTGTAGATGAAGGGGAGGAGACAAGTTAAGGATGGATTTCTAAGCCGTGAGACAATTGAGACATGTATTGTGTATGTGCCATTCAGAGGGTGATTTAAGTGCCTTTGGTAGTATGGTAGTAGGTGTCAGGTGCACCAGTTAGAGTATGTCAAGAATTGCAACGCTGCTGGGTTTCTCACGCTCAACAGTTTCCTGTGTGTATCTAGAATGGGCCACCACAAAAAGGACATCCATTGATACAACTGTGGGAAGCATTGGCGTCAACATGGGCCAGCATTCCTGTGGAACACTTTCGACACCTTGTAGAGTCAATACCCCAACGAATTGAGGCTGTTCTGAGGGCAAGGGTGGGGTTCAACACAATACTAGGATGGTGTTCCTAATGTTTTGTATACTCAGTGTATTTTACAGTTATAAGGAAGATGAAATTGTATAGTTAGTCTTTGTATAATTGTGACAATGTGCGCTGAGAGTCGGGAAGCAAGTTCAGGAAGTGAGTGTTTTAATAAATAAACATAACGTAACGATGGTGTATTTAGACTGTGTATTTAGGATAAAACAAAGCAGTATTTCAGTCATGTGCAGCAACAAGCTACCTCTGGTACTGAAGTTTGTTAGAAAGCAAACACGCATACTCCTCTTGTCTCTCCATCCCTTTTCCATCTTACTATCACTCTCTATCTCTCTCTCTTTCCCACTCTCTCCCTCCCCATTTGTTGCTGTTTCATAAAATTACCCATTTAATAACATGGCCTTCTTGTGAGTGAAGATTTTTTTTACTTGGTCAGGAAAATTTATGTCTATGAGCAGAATCCCATCCATCAAACAGTGAGAGCAGAGGTCATTCAGGAAATGATAGCAAGATAAGATTAGGTCTCTCCTTCATGGACACACACACAGACGCACACAAACACATACACACGCACACACAGTAACAAATATGATGTTGTGGAAGTATACGGGGCATGATCCTAAACAGGAAAACTTCCGTCCTTTCTGTGACTTTGAAATTAAGTCTGAGAGTAAGAGAGAGAGGATGAGATGGTTGTTTTTATATAATTTAGTGTTGATCATTTGGATTCTGTGTATGATATGGGTACATATTTCAACGCTGGGTACAGATTCCAATCTTGGTTCACATTAATGTATGCACGATGTACTAGGACTCACCTTGATCATCATCAATCAATGAGGTCATATAATGTAGCATCAAATCATGTTCCTGAGCTGTCAGCTACTGATGATCAAGCCGTGTTGCCCACACTGTCACACAGGAGGTCAGGACGCACGCACCCCCCCACACATCAGTATTGAGTGGGGCCCTCCCGCCCCAGCATGTGAAGCTGTTGACATGTTGATATCATGCATTTTGATTGACATTAAATTACATTTGAAAAGCGAACGTCCGTCAACCTTCCTCTGCTTTAAATCATTTAAACGTACATGTATAATCATATGGCTAGCTATTGATTAATATACAACTAAAAGGAGGCAGGGGTATCTGACCCACACACACACACACACACACACACACACACACACACACACACACACACACACACACAGCGTCCCTCAACACTGATACAGATATGAGAGGGTTTACACATCCACAGATCTGACGTTCCAATACCAGCACCACGTCCTGACCTCATAATACACTATCAATATTATACAGCTATACATCAATGTACAGTATGGGGTGAAGGGTAAAGGGGGCAGAAAGAGAGAGACAAGGAGGGAGGTGGTGATGGAGGGATGAAGAGTGATGAAGATGCGTGAGGCTACGTTAACTACAGCATGTCCTAAAAAGTGACAGATGAGGGTCAGCCTGCCCTGTGATACTCTGTCTCTGTATATTCTCACTCTCTTTCTCTCTGTATATTCTCACTCTCTATCTCAGTCTCTGTATATTCTCACTCTCTTTCTCTCTGTATATTCTCACTCTCTTTCTCTCTGTATATTCTCACTCTCTTTCTCTCTCTGTCTCTGTATATTCTCACTCTCTCTCTCTGTCTCTGTATATTCTCACTCTCTTTCTCTCTGTATATTCTCACTCTCTATCTCTGTCTCTGTATATTCTCACTCTCTTTCTCTCTGTATATTCTCACTCTCTATCTCTGTCTCTGTATATTCTCACTCTCTTTCTCTCTGTCTCTGTATATTCTCACTCTCTTTTTCTCTGTATATTCTCACTCTCCATCTCCGTCTCTGTATATTCTCACTCTCTTTCTCTCTGTATATTCTCACTCCCTTTCTCTCTCTGTCTCTGTATATTCTCACTCGCTCTTTCTCCACCTCCCCTCTCTGTTTGATGGATGGGTGGAGGTACAGTATATTTCTATTTGACAGGTTGAGGGATGGTTAGGCAGGGGGTTCTACTGTGTGCTCTTGTCCTCTTCCTAAATCACTGATACCTCGTCACCCAGCCTGCCTGGCTGGCTGGCTGCAGACCACGCTGGCTCCCTCCTTGTCTTGCTTCTATACCTGCCATACACAAACACACACAGCTGTTGTGTAAGGTGGTTTAAGTAAAGTGGTGTGTTCTCTCAGACCTCTTCATCTCCCCGTCCTCCCTCATAGTCCACCTCCCCCCCAACCTTTAACTTCTTTGGGAGCAGCGCACGAGGTGACGGTTTTGGAGAGCCTGGCATGCCCAAAGTAAAATGCCTCCCATTCAGGCCCAGAAAATAGGATATGCACATATTTAGTACCATTGGATAGGAAACACTCTGAAGTTTCTAAAAGTGTTAACATTTTGTTAACGGATATGGCAGGCAAAAACCAGAGGAATTTCTGTCCTGGAAAAAGTGGTTTTGACACATTGCCTCATTTGGAACCCCTCCCTTATGAAAATGCCCATATAAGGGCATATGAATGCAGTACCTATTGCTTCCTCTGGATGTCAACAGTCTCGAGAAAGTGTTTTGATTCGTTTTAGCTGCTTTTAGATTGTAGAAGAAGATGAATAAGGAAGTGGCCACACAGATGTCAATAGAAGAAAATGCGCGTTCCCGGCTGGCGCGCTCTGTGGTTTTTTCCTTTCCTATCGCCCAGTTTATATTCCGGTTGAAATATTATACTATATATACATAAAAGTGTTCCTAAGGATACATTTACAATTATGTTTGATTGTTCTTGGACAAGTTTATAGGTATAAGTTGAACGAGTTCTCTTCACGTTTCAATGGACGAGTGGAGGCTGTATTTTCTCATTATAACACGCCAACCAAACTGAGATTTATGGATATAATACATTACTTTTTCGAACAAAAGAACCATGGATTGTCTTCGTTGGACACTTGGGAAGCCCTCAGCAGAAGTTCTTCAAAAGGTAATTGATTTGTTTTCGCTGTGAAATGTGTTTTCTGTGAACCGTGAAGGCTTATGAATTTATGGTAATGAATTTTGGCCCATTCCTCCTGACAGAGCTGGTGTAACTGAGTCAGGTTTGTAGGCCTCCTTGCTCGCACACTATTTTTCACTTCTGCCCACAAATTTTCTATAGGATTGAGGTCAGGGCTTTGTAATGGCCACTCCAATACCTTGACTTTGTTGTCCTTAAGCCATTTTGCCACAACTTTGGAAGTATGCTTGGGGTCATTGCCCATTTGGAAGACCCATTTGCGACCAAGCTTTAACTTCCTGACTGATGTCTTGAGATGTTGCAATATATCCACATAACTTTCCTCCCTCATGATGCCATAGTCTGGCTTTTTTATGGTGGTTTTGGAGCAGTGGCTTCTTCCTTGCTGAGCGGCCTTTCAGGATATGTCTATATAGGACTCGTTTTACTGTGGATATAGTTTCCTCCAGCATCTTCACAAGGTCTTTTGCTGTTGTTCTGGGATTCACTTGCACTTTTCTCACTAAGGTACGTTCATCTATTGTCTATTGTTTGCATAGATGAACGTGGTACCTTCAGGCATTTGGAAATTGCTCCCAAGGATGAACCTGACTTGTGGAGGTTTACAATTCTTTTTCTGAGGTCTTGGCTGATTTCTTTTGATTTTCCCAGGATGTCAAGCAAAGAGGCACTGAAGGTAGGCCTTGAAATACATCCACAGGTACACCTCCAATTGACTCAAATTATTTCAATTAGCCTATCAGAAGCTTATAAAGCCATGACATCATTTTCTGGAATTTTCCAAGCTGTTTAAAGGCACAGTCAACTTAGTGTATGTAAACCTCTGACCCACTGGAATTGTGATACAGTGAATTATAAGATAAATAATCTGTCTGTAAACAATTGTTGGAAACATTACTTGTGTCATGCACAAAGTAGATGTCCTAACCGACACAAAGTAGATGTCCTAACTCTTCCTAGAGCTGGTCGCCCGGCCAAACTGAGCAATCAGGGGAGAAGGGCCTTGGTCGGGGAGGTGACCAAGAACCCGATGGTCACTGACAGAGCTCTAGTTCCTCTGTTGTGCTGGGAGAAACTTCCAGAAGGACAACCATCTCTGCAGCACTCCACCAATCAGGCCTTTACAGTAGAGCGGCCAGACGGAAGCCACTCTTCAGTAAAAGGCACATGACAGCCCTCTTGGAGTTTGACAAAAGGCACCTAATGGACTCTCAGACCATGAGAAACAAGATTCTCTGGTCTGATGAAACCAAGATTGAACTCTTTGGCCTGAATGCCAAGCGTCACATCTGGAGGAAAGCTGGCACCATCCCTATGGTGAAGCATGGTGGTGGCAGCATCATGATGTGGGAATGTTTTTCAGCGGCAGGGACTGGGAGACTAGTCAGGATCGAGGTAAAGATGAACCGAGCAAAGTACAGAGAGATCCTTGTTGAAAACCTGCTCCAGAGCGCTCAGGACCACAGACTGGCGAGAAGGTTCACCTTCCAACAGGACAACGACCCTAAGCACACAGCCAAGACAACGCAGGAGTGGCTTCGGGACAAGTCTCTGAATGTCCTTGAGTGGCCCAGCCAGAGCCCGGACTTGAACCAGATCGAACATCTCTGAAGAGACCTGAAAATAGCTGTGCAGCAACGCACCCCATCCAACCTGACAGAGCTTGAGAGGATCTGGGGATAAACTCCCCAAATACAGGTGTGCCAAGCTTGTAGCATCCTACCCAAGAAGACTCGATGCTGTAATTGCTGCAAAAGGTGCTTCAACAAAGTACTGAGTAAAAGGTCTGAATATTTTATATTTTTTATAAATTAGCAAAAATATCTAAAAACCTGTTTTTGCTTTGTCTTTATGGGGTAGTGTGTAGATTGATGAGGGGAAAAAACTATTTAATACATTTTAGAATCAGGCTGTAACGTAACAAAATGTGGAAAAAGTCAAGGGGTCTGAATACTTGCCGAAGGCACTGTAATAGAGAACCAAATGTGATGTTTTTCATTTTCAGTGTTATCAGAGGGTCTGTATTCAGATGAAGGTTTTACCACAACAGATACACAGGAGACAGGGTCAGTTAGATATACACACATACTGTTGTTTCTGCTGACACAGCACCCTGAATAGAATCTACTGGTGACCTGAAACTATTCATTCACTTCCCACCAAAATCCCTGTCTTAGAGGAAAATCTCTCTCTCTCTCTCTCTCTCTCTCTCTCTCTCTCTCTCTCTCTCTCTCTCTCTCTCTCTCTCTCTCTCTCTCTCTCTCTCTCTCTCTCTCTCTCTCTCTCTCTCTCTCTCTCTCTCTCTCTCTCTCTCTCTCTCTCTCTCTCTCTCTCTCTCTCTCTCTCTCTCTCTCTATCCATGCGTCCATTCCGTGACATCCTTTCCAAATCTCTGTGCCTGTACTCTGTGGCCTTAGCTGTGTATGTTAGTGCTGAGCAAGCACTCCCTAGTCCTCTCAGAGATATCAGTGTCTTACAGTAGATTACAGTAGCAGCTCTACACACCCTGTGAGATCATGCTGAGTAGAACTTACTGTACACACACAGACAAACACAGCTGTGGAAACAAACAGCCTTATTAATGAGAGAAAATAAATCTAATATAGACTGACCAGGTGAATCCAGGTGAAAGCTATGATCCCTTATTGATGTCATCAGTGTAGATGAAGGGGAGGAAACAGGTTAAAGATGGATGTTTAAGCCTTGAGAACTGAGGCTGTATTGAGGGCTAAAGGGGGTGCAACTCAATATTAGGAAGGTGTTCCTAATGTTTTGTACACTCAGTGCATATTGAAACGTAATCTGAGTGATATAAGAAATACAAAGCAGATGAAACTATAAAGTTAACAAGAGCATGATACATATTGCTTGTTGAAACAGATATGGTGTCATCATTGTGTTAAACGAGAGCACCTCCATTGAGACAAAGGGATAAGTCATTCAAGACAGTGTGTGTGTGTGTGTGTGTGTGTGTGTGTGTGTGTGCTTAAAATCAAATGTTATTTGTTACATGCTCCGTAAACAACAGGAGAAGACTAACACTTTTCCAACAATGCAGAGTTGAAGACTAAAAAGTGCCAAATAGAAATAGTGACACAATGAATAACCAGTTAAAAATAACATGGGAGTACCAGTACCGAGTTGATGTGTAGGAGTGTTAGTATGTGTGAGTGTGTGGGTACAGTCCAGTGTGTGGGTAGTCCAGTGTGTGGGTAGTCCAGTGTGTGGGTAGTCCAGTGTGTGGGTAGAGTCCAGTGTGTGGGTCGAGTCCAGTGTGTGGGTAGAGTCCAGTGTGTGGGTAGTCCAGTGTGTGGGTAGTCCAGTGTGTGGGTAGTCCAGTGTGTGGGTAGAGTCCAGTGTGTGGGTACAGTCCAGTGTGTGGGTAGAGTCCAGTGTGTGGGTAGAGTCCAGTGTGTGGGTACAGTCCAGTGTGTGGGTACAGTCCAGTGGGTGGGTACAGTCCAGTGTGTGGGTAGAGTCCAGTGTGTGGGTAGAGTCCAGTGTGTGGGTACAGTCCAGTGTGTGGGTAGAGTCCAGTGTGTGGGTAGAGTCCAGTGTGTGGGTACAGTCCAGTGTGTGGGTACAGTCCAGTGTGTGGGTAGAGTCCAGTGTGTGGGTAGAGTCCAGTGTGTGGGTACAGTCCAGTGTGTGGGTAGAGTCCAGTGTGTGGGTAGAGTCCAGTGTGTGGGTAGAGTCCAGTGTGTGGGTAGAGTCCAGTGTGTGGGTAGAGTCCAGTGTGTGGGTACAGTCCAGTGGGTGGGTACAGTCCAGTGTGTGGGTAGAGTCCAGTGTGTGGGTAGAGTCCAGTGTGTGGGTAGAGTCCAGTGTGTGGGTACAGTCCAGTGTGTGGGTAGAGTCCAGTGTGTGGGTAGAGTCCAGTGTGTGGGTACAGTCCAGTGTGTGGGTAGAGTCCAGTGTGTGGGTAGAGTCCAGTGTGTGGGTAGAGTCCAGTGTGTGGGTAGAGTCCAGTGTGTGGGTAGAGTCCAGTGTGTGGGTAGAGTCCAGTGTGTGGGTAGAGTCCAGTGTGTGGGTAGAGTCCAGTGTGTGGGTAGAGTCCAGTGTGTGTGCGCATAGAGTCCGTGCAAGAGAGTTAGTTAAAAAAGGGTCAATGCAGATATTCCGGGTAGCCATTTGATTAGCTAGTAAGAAGTATTGTTTAACAGTCTTGTGTCTTGGGGCTGTTCAGGGTCCTGTTGGTTACAAACTTGCTGTGTGGTAGCAGAGAGAACAGTCTCAACGTCAACAGTGAAGAGGCGACTCCGGGATGCTGGCCTTCTAGGCAGAGTGGCAAGGAAAATGCAATATCTCAGACTGGCCAATCAAAATAAAATATTAAGACGGGCAAAAGAACACAGACACTAGACAGAGGAACTCTGGCTAGAATGCCAGCATCCCGGAGTCACCTCTTCACTGTTGACGTTGAGACTGGTGTTTTGCCGGTACTATTTAATGAAGCTGCCAGTTGAGGACTTGTGAGGCATCTGTTCCTCAAACTAGACACTCTAATGTACTTGTCTTTCTATTCTGATTAGAGCTAGTTTGCACTGTTCTGTGAAGGGAATAGTACACAGCGTTGTACTCCAGATACTCAACTAGTCTAAAGAAGGCCCGTTTTCAACAGTTTTCAACTGTGGTAACATAATTGCAAAAGGGTTTTCTAATGATCAATTAGCCTTTTAAAATGATAAACTTGGATTAGCTAACACAACGTGCCATTGGAACACAGGAGTGATGGTTGCTGATAATAGGCCTATGTAGATATTCCATAAAAAATCTGCCGTTTCCAGCTACAATAGTCATTTACAACATTAACAATGTCTACTCTGTATTTCTGATCAATTTAATGTGATTTTAATAGAAAAAAATTGCTTTTCTTTCAAAAACAAGGACATTTCTAAGTGACCCCAAACTTTTGAACGGTAGTGTATATATATACATACACACACATACATACACACACACACACACACATACATACACACACACGTACATACATACACGTGTGCATACATCCATTATCACACACTCTCCGGTGAAACCACTCTGATCAGTCTTTATCTTGTCTTTCTATAGAAAATAGAGAGAACATACAGCTCAGTGATATCAGTCTTCTCCAAACCCTCTTCTAGCCCCAATCCCCACCACTCTGACCACTGCTCCAGAGAGGGTTGATAAAGCAGTGGGACAATAAGACAGTTGGCAGCCTATTGTGTGTCACCCCCTCTATCACCCGGGGAGGAGAGACACACACAGCCCTTTAGGAGAGAAGGACACAGGTTGATCAGTATACAACCCTGACATTGTCCACCTCTGATACGGGACATTAACCTCTAACTCCCTCCACACACAACTGCCCCTCACTTTGTATTCCTTTATGTTCATGAGGAAATATGACATACAACATCATTTGTCTTTGTTACCACGCCACCCAGGACCTCATTTAAATGCATGTGTTTACCTCGGCAGACAGGTGAAGACAGGGGGGAAGGGTGTGTTTAGTGTGTGTGTATCTGCCAGATTTATTGGTCTTACCAACAAATACCCTTTTCCATGAGAGTTGATGTGTGTGTATGTGATATGAGCTTTGTACAGAGCGGGTCAGGTCAGAGCAGGTCAGAGCAGGTCAGAGCAGGGCAGGGCAGAGCAGAGCAAGGCAGAGCAGGGCAGAGCAGGGCAGAGCAGAGCAGGGCAGGGCAGAGCAGAGCAGAGCAGAGCAAGGCAGAGCAGAGCAGGGCAGAGCAGGTCAGAGCAGGTCAGAGCAGAGCAGGTCAGAGCAGGTTAGAGCAGGGCAGAGCAGGGCAGAGCAGAGCAGGTCAGAGCAGGTTAGAGCAGGGCAGAGCAGGGCAGGGCAGGTCAGAGCAAAGCAGGGCAGGTCAGAGCAGGGCAGAGCAGAGCAGGGCAGAGCAGAGCAGGGCAGGGCAGAGCAGAGCAGGGCAGAGCAGGGCAGGGCAGAGCAAGGCAGAGCAGGGCAGAGCAGGGCAGGTCAGAGCAGAGCAGGTCAGAGCAGGTCAGAGCAGAGCAGGTCAGAGCAGGTTAGAGCAGAGCAGGGCAGAGCAGGGCAGGTCAGAGCAGGTCAGAGCAGGGCAGAGCAGGTTAGAGCAGGGCAGAGCAGGGCAGGGCAGGGCAGGTCAGAGCAGGTCAGAGCAGGTCAGAGCAGGGCAAGGCAGAGCAGGTCAGAGCAGGTCAGAGCAGGTCAGAGCAGAGCAGGGCAGGGCAGAGCAGGTCAGAGCAGGGCAGGGCAGGGCAGAGCAGAGCAGGTCAGAGCAGGGCAGGGCAGAGCAGGGCAGGTCAGAGCAGGTCAGAGAAGAGCAGGTCAGAGCAGAGCAGGGCAGAGCAGGTCAGAACAGAGCAGGTCAGAGCAGGGCAGAGCAGGTCAGAGCAGGTCAGAGCAGGCCAGAGCAGAGCAGGTCAAAGAAGAGCAGAGCAGGGCAGGTCAGAGCAGGTCAGAGCAGAGCAGGGCAGAGCAGGCTAGAGCAGAGCAGGTCCGAGCAGGTCCGAGCAGAGCAGGGCAGGTCAGAGCAGAACTCAGAATGACAGAGGATCAGCCATAACTGACCCTCAGTTGGAAAACATGTCATAAAGTCAGACAACACATATTAATATTAATACAGGCTGGTATAGAGGGTAAAGTAGAGTGGTAGAGGATCTCCTGTCAGTCTTAGGTCTGGTTCCCTCTCAGTCCTGACAGAACCACAACCCTCTCATAAGAGAGGAGTCTGGGACAATCGACTTGCTAATCGATTCCAGACACACCGTCCATCCCTCCTATGGTGTCATCTCTGAGACAAGACTCACACACAACCTTTGACGATGAGTTCCTCCAGACACTCGTTCACACACACACACACACACACACACACACACACACACACACACACACTGTCTTAGCCAAGTCATCTCAAGTTTAGGGAGACTCTTTGGTGTGTGGTCTGTCTAGGACTAAGGATGTCTGGCTGTCTGGATGTGTGTCATTACCATTCAAGGATATCAACACATTGATCAATCAATCAATTATCCTATAAGTTTGAGCTCTCTCTCTCTGCCATATTGAGCTCTCCTTGGAGAGGTTGTTTCCTACGGAGAACTTCTTAAAAGTAAATATTACACCTAAAAGGTTTGGACCTAACACACACATGCACAATGCTACACACCAGTTGATTGTCATTGATTGAGGGTGGTCATGCATATATACTGTACAGTGCTAACAGAGTAGATGGTGTCATACCTCGTAGTTTACACTGTTAAAACACATCTCTACTAGCACTGAATACCAACTACTGCTACTGCAGGGTGTGTGTTTGTAGTGCAGCTCTTATATTGACCAATCCTCTTAGTGGTGGTTATGAAGGCATGGATTGGTACTTGGTCCTGACACTACTTAATCACTGGGATATTTTAACACATGGAGAGAAATGACACACACAGTGAGAGTATGTAAGGTGACATCATGATCCTTTCATCATCGTGAAGCAGTGTGTGTGAGAGTAAGGAAGGGAGTCTGAAAAGAGAGGGATAGAGCGAGGGTCTGAGGGGCAGGGTGAGAGAGGGGAGGAAGAGTAGGGAAGGAGAGAAGGTGTGAGAGACAGGGTGAGAGAGGGGAGGAAGAGTAGGGAAGGAGAGAAGGTGTGAGAGACAGGGTGAGAGAGGGGAGGAAGAGTAGGGAAGGAGAGAAGGTGTGAGGGACAGGGTGAGTGAGGGGAGGAAGAGTAGGGAAGGAGAGAAGGTGTGAGGGACAGGGTGAGAGAGGGGAGGAAGAGTAGGGAAGGAGAGAAGGTGTGAGAGACAGGGTGAGAGAGGGGAGGAAGAGTAGGGAAGGAGAGAAGGTGTGAGGGACAGGGTGAGTGAGGGGAGGAAGAGTAGGGAAGGAGAGAAGGTGTGAGGGACAGGGTGAGAGAGGGGAGGAAGAGTATGGAAGGAGAGAAGGTGTGAGGGATTGATCGGGTGAGATGGAGCTTGTCAGAGTCAGCCAGTGAGTGACTCCTGAGAAGAGAGAGAGCGAAAGAGGCTGCTTCTGAGGTCATGTCTGTTTGTCAGACCACACACACATCTACACAGCTCCGCTGAACAGGTGTAGACTCACCTGCACACACCACTTCCTCTGACAGAGACCAGGGTCAGACACAGACTAAATGTCTACATTCTCACATACACACTAGTTGTTGTTCCTAGGTCAATCAACATTTACCACCACACAGACACACTTCTACACACAGCCCATATCAGTAGACATTGGGGCAGTCCACGTGTCCAACAATACTGTAGAGATAGATGGAGGGATAAAAAGAGAGGTATGGATAGAGGGAGAAGAGATGGGAGGAGAGCAATAGAGCTTGTACTCATTATCCTCAATTAAGGACAATTGAGAGGTAGGAGAGGGAGGGTGGGGGGAGGTGTGGAGTGGTGGAGAAAGGAGGGGGAGGGTGGACCTACAAGCAATGAAACAGGCCCAATTAAAACCCCCTAGAGTCGACTCCTTAACCTAATAAAAACTCCCCATCAAAATTGTATGGGCTGTGTCTCAATCCACCACATCCTCCTATGTCGGCCTTCAACATCTGCAGTGGAAAGTGGCCGAGCTGCAGTGCTGATTGTCGGACCAGGAGACATCCCGGAAATCGGTCTTCTCACAAAAACATCTGTAGTGTTCGAACGGTTTGGCCACTCTATGGAAAGTTGAGCATTTCACAAACTTGATTGCGTTCTCAGTTTTGTTCTACTTTACAACCCGAGAAGGGTCACGGGACTCGTCTGAAGGTAACCCGGTACCGGTTTGAAAAATGTAATAGAAGTAAGTAGTTTTGTGCCCCCCAAAAAATATGTGTAAAAATGATTCCCTATGATTTATTTTTTGACTGTCTGTTTTGCCATTTATGAATGGAAAGGAAAGGGGTCAGTGAATGCATTCAACCCAAATGTGTCTTCTGAATCAGAGAGGTGTGGGGGGCTGCCTTCATCGACATCATCGGCGCCCGGGGAGCAGTGTGTTTCCATGGGCTATAGCAGTAAAGGCCAACTTCAATATTTTATCAAATAATTAATTTATATATTTTTTATATACCTACAGGGGTCCAACATTCTAAATGATATATCTAAATGAACCATGGTATGACCATCATAAAGGGATTCTTCAGGATTTTGCCAATTCTTTTTTTCTCTACTTCCCCAGAGTCAGATGAACTCGTGGATACCATTTTAAGTTGGAGGTAGTTTCGCGAGCCAATGCTAACTAGTGTTAGCGCAATGACTGGAAGTCTATGGGCATCTGCTAGAATGCTATATGTTAGCTTAGGAGAACAGGGCATTCATTAAATATCATTCACATATATTCATAATTCACATCTTAATAATATGAAGCAGTGAAATAATTGTTTGCACTGTGTACACTCCATGCTCCTTATCTGTGGTTGTGCCATAGATGGAATATGGGTAGAACAAGGGCTTTGGGCTGAAGGATATGGTAGTAGGCCAGGGCCAGGGAGAGGTTAAAGAGTCTGGGGGTGGGGGGGGTTATGAAGTCTACAGGAGCCATGTCCCTGGAACCAACCACCAACACTACCACTGTTTGTGTTATGAGTGTGCATAGGTGTGTGTGTGTGTGTGTGTGTGTGTATGTGTGTGTTCGTGTGTGCGTCTTTACAAACAGAATTGACTCAAGGTTGCTGGTTCTTGACCTTCAAGTTCCCCTACGTTCCTTGAAGAGTGAAACCCTAGACACTTACAGGTCAATCTCCCCTGCCTACCCCCTCACCCTTTTAACTGGGTGTAAAAGTCTATTTCTTTCAGGCTGTTGAACATCCTCTCACAAACCCCTATTAAATAGACCATAGAGGCCTTTTCCTTCAAAACGATGAACACAGTCACACTCAAACACTGTCTGAATGACAAGTGTCGTATAATGTGGTGTGATACAGCGGACTAGACACAAGCCAGGCAGGCAGGCAGGCAGGCACACTGTTTCTCATCCTGACCCGGCTAAGCAATAGATGAATTAACATTTTTATGTAGATGAAGTGTTTCTGTCTAATTATGAGTTTTCCACAGTGGGCTGCTTTGATGTGGCACTGCTGGATTTACATAGAGACATCCACCACTTCCTGCCTCTTTGGCACTGCCAGGCAGCGCACACACGCTGGAGTGGTAACGTCTATCCAAGTGGCAAACAGCCTGTATGTGTGATCATGTGTAGGAAACACAAACGAGTCTACAGAAAATGAAGAAACACTTCAAGTTGACATTAAGCTAAAGATCTCTGTAGACGGGTTGGTTGTTGAGCAACGAAACCGAAGCGTGCGCAACTATGGTACAAAACATTCAGGGTTGGCTTAGAATGTTTACAATATTTTGTCTCCAATTTTTTGCCATATTAGCATTGACATGAAATCAGTCAAAACACCTCAAAACAAGACATGGTGTCAAGAAAAAGATGAAACTAGCTGAAACAAACTACTTACGACTCCCCACATGGCAGTTTATTGTCGTTGTTGCTAGCCATCTGGCCATCCAGACTTCTGCCCAATTGAAGTGTGCGCATTGTTTTCATGCCGTTGTCAGCTAACTCATCTATTGAATTATTAAAGGATAGAATCCCAGGCTGAGCTGTCTATGTTGACTTTGACTCTCTTCACCTCCGCATGTGTGTGTGACAACCGTAGAGTAAGCATGTTGTCATGTTGTCAAGTGCGCGTAGTGAACAGGAATTGACTGTGTTTGACCTGGGTAATGTCTCTTTATTTGTCCCTGTCAGACATCATTGGGTAGAGTTCAGTTCCTGTATTGATGGGCTGATATGATGGAGATGAAGCAACAACATGGATTACACAAACACTGACTTTGTTTATCTCAGCTGTCAAAATATACTGAATGGAATGTGTGAAATATACTGTATGGAATGTGTGTAATATACTGTATGGAATGTGTGTAATATACTGTATGGAATGTGTGTAATATACTGTATGGAATGTGTGAAATATACTGAATGGAATGTGTGAAATATACTGTATGGAATGTGTGAAATATACTGTATGGAATGTGTGTAATATACTGTATGGAATGTGTGAAATATACTGTATGGAATGTGTGAAATATACTGAATGGAATGTGTGAAATATACTGTATGGAATGTGTGAAATATACTGTATGGAATGTGTGAAATATACTGTATGGAATGTGTGTAATATACTGTATGGAATGTGTGTAATATACTGTATGGAATGTGTGAAATATACTGTATGGAATGTGTGAAATATACTGTATGGAATGTGTGAAATATACTGTATGGAATGTGTGTAATATACTGTATGGAATGTGTGAAATATACTGTATGGAATGTGTGTAATATACTGTATGGAATGTGTGTAATATACTGTATGGAATGTGTGTAATATACTGTATGGAATGTGTGAAATATACTGAATGGAATGTGTGAAATATACTGTATGGAATGTGTGAAATATACTGTATGGAATGTGTGAAATATACTGTATGGAAAGTGTGAAATATGCTTTATGGAATGTGTGAAATATATTGTATGGAATGTGTGTAATATACTGTATGGAATGTGTGTAATATACTGTAAGGAATGTGTGAAATATACTGCATGGAATGTGTGTAATATACTGTATGGAATGTGTGTAATATACTGTATGGAATGTGTGTAATATACTGTATGGAATGTGTGAAATATACTGAATGGAATGTGTGAAATATACTGTATGGAATGTGTGAAATATACTGTATGGAATGTGTTTAAAATACTGTATGGAATGTGTGTAATATACTGTATGGAATGTGTGAAATATACTGTATGGAATGTGTGAAATATACTGTATGGAATGTGTGAAATATACTGTATGGAATGTGTGAAATATACTGAATGGAATGTGTGAAATATACCGTATGGAATGTGTGAAATATACTGTATGGAATGTGTGTAATATACTGTATGGAATGTGTGAAATATATTGTATGGGATGTGTGTAATATACTGTATGGAATGTGTGTAATATACTGTAAGGAATGTGTGAAATATACTGCATGGAATGTGTGTAATATACTGTATGGAATGTGTGTAATATACTGTATGGAATGTGTGTAATATACTGTATGGAATGTGTGAAATATACTGTATGGAATGTGTGTAATATACTGTATGGAATGTGTGAAATATACTGTATGAAAGTGTGAAATATGCTTTATGGAATGTGTGAAATATATTGTATGGAATGTGTGTAATATACTGTATGGAATGTGTGTAATATACTGTATGGAATGTGTGAAATATACTGTATGGAATGTGTGTAATATACTGTATGGAATGTGTGTAATATACTGTATGGAATGTGTGTAATATACTGTATGGAATGTGTGAAATATACTGTATGGAATGTGTGTAATATACTGTATGGAATGTGTGAAATATACTGTATGGAATGTGTATAATATACTGTATGGAATGTGTGTAATATACTGTATGGAATGTGTGAAATATACTGTATGGAATGTGTGAAATATACTGTATGGAATGTGTGAAATATACTGTATGGAATATGTGAAATATATTGTATGGAATGTGTGAAATATACTGTATGGAATGTGTGAAATATACTGTATGGAATATGTGAAATATATTGTATGGAATGTGTGAAATATACTGTAGTGTGTGTGTGGTGTGTGTTTTTTTGTGAGGATGGATCTGCCTGTAGAGGTGACCTACGCTCTGTCATCCCCTTTAACCTGAGACTGGACTACACCAGGACAGTAACACAAAACTACACCCGGACAGTTCTGAGAAATATTAGAACAAGAATTTACATCATTCCTATACACACCTTTCCCCTCGGCCTGTCATTGGAACAAGCGTTTAGGACAGGGGCACAGAGTCATCTCCTCGTGTCTCTTTGTTCCTCAGAGCAGGCCTCATCAGACATGACACCAGCCTCTCCTCTTCTCACATTAATAACATGATTCATATTCATAACTGATCTCAGAGTCTTTTTTAACTTAACTATCTCTCTTTACTGTGCTCCCGATCATATGTGACTATGTGAGGAGTCAGATGAAGGCTGCATGGGGAATCTGTAAAGCTCTCGTCTAACTGTTCTCTAATGCTCTGCTCTAAAGCTAACTACAGAGAACACA
Organism: Brachymystax lenok tsinlingensis; assembly: GCA_030435695.1. NCBI lineage: Eukaryota > Metazoa > Chordata > Actinopteri > Salmoniformes > Salmonidae > Brachymystax > Brachymystax lenok. Next base: position 31,531,397 of record CM059818.1, read on the forward strand.
AGACTGTGTTCTACAATATGGTTTGCTGGAAGTTGGCTCTCATGACTACAGCTCCAGCTAGACTGATCCCAGGACAGTTTACATACAGAAAAAAACATCTTCACCCAGAATGTATCAGGCCCTGGTGTCCCCACTGACAACGCTTTCTCCTGATGTTTACCAGCCTCTAGCTGAAAGAGAACCCCTCTGTGAAGCAGGGAGGGGGTGGCCAAGGGGGAGAGGAGAGGGTGAGGAGCGGAGATGGGGGAGTTGTTGTTTGTATAATATCTTCATTCATAATCTCTGCCCTCAGGATAAAAGGCTAATTCATCCAGAAAACTGGATTATCTCACTTAGATGACACACATTCTTCTAAAACTAAACTTGTGGGGACACACAATTAAGTCAAAATCAAATTTTTCCTAACCCCTAAACCTAACTCTGACCCTAACCTTAACCCCAAAACCTAACCTTAAACCTAACCCTTGCACCTAACCCTAGCACCTAACCCTAAACCTAACTCTAACCCTTACCCTAACCTTAACCCTAACCCTAGCTCCTAACCCTAGCTCTTAACCTTAAACCTAATTCTAAGCCTAACACTAATTCTAACCTTAACCCGCTTAGAAATAGCATTTGTCCATGTGGACAAAAATTGTTTGTTTACCATTCTTGTGGGGACCACACGTCCACACGCGCACACACACACGCACACACACGCCCGTGCACAAACGCACACACGCACGCACACACAGAGAAAAGCAGAGGAGAAAGGAGTATTTTCTCCAGCTGTATCCTCTGCTCATGTTCTCCTGATATGGATCAGCGTGTGAATTAGACTGTATTATCAGTGTGTATTATACTGCATTATCAGTGTGTACTATACTGCGTTATCAGTGTATATTATACTGCATTATCAGTGTGTATTATACTGTATTATCAGTGTGTATTATACTGCATTATCAGTGTGTGTTGTATTGCATTATCGGTGTGTTTTATAATGCATTATCAGTGTGTATTATACTGTATTATCAGTGTGTATTATACTGTGTAATCAGTGTGTATTATACTGCGTTATCAGTGTGTATTATACTGCATTATCAGTGTGTATTATACTGTATTATCAGTGTGTATTATACTGTGTTATCAGTGTGTATTATACTGCGTTATCAGTGTGTATTATACTGCGTTATCAGTGTGTATTATACTGTATTATCAGTGTGTATTATACTGCGTTATCAGTGTGTATTATACAGCGTTATCAGTGTGTATTATACTGCATTATCAGTGTGTATTATACTGTATTATCAGTGTGTATTATACTGCATTATCAGTGTGTGTTGTATTGCATTATCGGTGTGTTTTATAATGCATTATCAGTGTGTATTATACTGTATTATCAGTGTGTATTATACTGTGTAATCAGTGTGTATTATACTGCGTTATCAGTGTGTATTATACTGCATTATCAGTGTGTATTATACTGTATTATCAGTGTGTATTATACTGTGTTATCAGTGTGTATTATACTGCGTTATCAGTGTGTATTATACTGCGTTATCAGTGTGTATTATACTGTATTATCAGTGTGTATTATACTGCGTTATCAGTGTGTATTATACAGCGTTATCAGTGTGTATTATACTGCATTATCGGTGTGTATTATACTGCGTTATCAATGTGTATTATACTGAGTTATCAGTGTGCATTATACTGTATTATCAGTGTGTATTATACTGCGTTATCAGTGTGTATTATACTCCGTTATCAGTGTGTATTATACTGTATTATCAGTGTGCAATATACTGTATTATCGGTGTGTATTATACTGTGCTATCAGTGTGTATTATACTACGTTATCGGTGTGTATTATACTGCATTATCGGTGTGTATTATACTGTATTATCAGTGTGTATTATACTGTGTTATCAGTGTGTATTATACTGCATTATCAGTGTGTATTATACTGCATTATCAGTGTGTATTATACTGTATTTTCAGTGTGTATTATACTGTATTATCAGTGTGTATAATACTGCATTATCAGTGTGTATTATACTGCATTATCAGGGTGCATTATACTGTGTTATCAGTGTGCATTATACTGTGTTATCAGTGTGTATTACACTGCGTTATCAGTGTGCATTATACTGTATTATCAGTGTGTATTATACTGTGTTATCAGTGTGTATTATACTGCGTTATCAGTGTGTATTATACTGCGTTATCAGTGTGTATTATACTGTATTATCAGTGTGTATTATACTGCATTATCAGTGTGTGCTGAGCTGTAGTGTAATACATTATTGGCTCCCTGCCTCTGTATAGCCTTATTTCTATACTCCAGCCATAGCGCATTACAGGCATACTACAGGTGCATTACAGGCATATTACAGGCATATTACAGGTGCATTACAGGCATATTACAGGTGCATTACAGGCATATTACAGGCATATTACAGGTGCATTACAGGCATATTACAGGTGCATTACAGGCATATTACAGGTGCATTACAGGCATATTACAGGTGCATTACAGGCATATTACAGGTGCATTACAGGCATATTACAGGTGCATTACAGGCATATTACAGGTGCATTACAGGCATATTACAGGTGCATTACAGGCATATTACAGGTGCATTACAGGCATATTACAGGTGCATTACAGGCATATTACAGGTGCATTACAGGCGTTAATAGATGGGCTGAGCTGCTCTCTCACACAGACAGACAGGCTTTGTGATGTAGAGTGATCATGATGCATTAGCAACGTGCACTACAGTCTGGCAGAGTTACCCAGATACCCAAACCCTCACTACTGCTACTACAAACCTTCTCAAACCAGTCACCTAGACCATTCGCCTGTAGTTGCCATTGCCTCTGTGTCTCTCTGTATAGTATCTACCCAGGTTACTGACTGTGATGACACTGTTGATGAGTAAATATTCATTAGGTTCATGTCCATAGTGGAAAAGATCAAAAGCTGATGGTTTTACACCAATCAGTTTAAAGATACTTTCAGTGGTAGACAGACTACTTCCACTGATTGCTGGGAGGAAACAATGGCATTGTGGTGTGTGTGTGTGTGTGTGTGTGTGTGTGTGTGTGTGTGTGTGTGTGTGTTTCGTGATGTGCATACCAGCTGGGGCCGAGCAAGTATTAGTATTAGTCTGATGAAGTCATATAGGAAATCGATACAGTATTGAGAGGAGAAAAATACCCTGCCTAGGGGTGTACACACACACACACACACACACACACACACACACACACACACACACACACACACACACACACACACACACACACACACACACAAAAGCCTTGCCATGCCCAGTGGTGGATACACACACAGCCTTATTAATGACACAGTCTAGTACTGTGTTGAAAGGAAGAGAGGAAAGACTTAAGACTGAAAAATGAGCGGATAACGTGTCAAGTTCATGTGAAAGGTAGAGAAGAGAGGAAGAACATAGATCTTGGATACATTACTTCTATGTGAATGAAGGGTCATTTCTAGAGTGTGTTTAAGTGTTTGGGAAAAAGTGGCAGCGTGTGTTTCTGTGCGTGTGTGTGTATGTGTGTGTGTGGTAGAACAGTTTCAGGAAATGTCTGAAAATGTACTGTATCTGCTCCCTCAGACAGGGTTCTATAGAGAGAGATGGACTGGATGACTGGGACGCACGTGCACACACACACACACACACACACACACACACACACACTCCATCTTAGCTGTGCCTCTGTCGCTCTCTAATGTGAAGTGTCTGGATGGATCTGGATGGGTACAGAGGAAGTAGCCTGGGTGCCAGTCTGTTTCTGCTCTCTAGCCAACTCCTTATGGAAATGGCTTGACAATGAAGCAACAGGTCTCGGATCAGGCTACAGAGGAAGCATTGTAATGCAGGACATACAATATAGTGGAGCTGGATGCATATACATGGTGTAGGATAGAGACTACTGCTAAGCAGCTGGAAAGGAGCTGGATGCATTTAGTGAGAAAAATCACAACGCACACATGTACACACACACACACGCTAAAACAGATGCACAATTACACATACTAGCAATTATGTTTCTGTTCAGCCAGCATATGATGTTCACAGAGTAATTAATCAAAAGGTGGAGGGAAGGAAGGAGGGAGAGGAGGGATGAAAGAGGTTGGGAGATGGGGGAGTGAAACAACATGAGTCTGGGTAATTGTTTTAATTTCCCTTCTGAGGGCACGCACACATACATCCTCACACTACAGTCAGTACACTAACATGTTCCTTCAGTCAGAGTAGGACACTTAGCCTTCCAGTCACCTACACGGTAGCACTTGACTTCAGAGCTCTTCCCTCTCCGTCTGGTGAAATAACAAGGTAGTAACAGGTTGACCTCCCCTCCGCTTGGAAAAGGCCCTTTTCCAGCCCAAATGAATAGCTTCTTACTGGCTATACTGACAGTGTATGACAGGGAGAGTCAAAGCGGTAGGAGAAAATGGCCCTGGCCCTCCTTTGTTCAGTAAATGACTAAATATTTAATGTTCAGGGGTCTCAGATTAAAGTAACATGTTGTCAGTGATAGTGGAGCAACTTCAAAGGAGGGAAATTATGCATTTCCTCCTTTAGCAGGTAATGAAGATGAAAGTTAGTCGACCTCCACTCTCTCTATCGGGCTGGGAGCAGAGAGAGAGGAGGATAGAGAGGAGGTTCTCTGATAGGACGGTTCATCTATGTAGAGAGTGTGAGTAATATCGGATACAGACCATGGTTTCAGTGTGTAAGTACTGCACCCCTGAGGCCGATATTTCTCTCCGGCCATATCCTCTAGGTCTCTCTCTCAGTCAGTTATTAGGCCCAGTCCCACAGGCCAATGGAGGGAGATGACATTTAGAAGGAGATATTTGACGTTTCCATATCTGTCCCTCTAACTGCCTGTCTTCCTGAGAGAGGAGGAGAGGTACACTTTACACCCATCCACACACCCCTGCACCCCTCTGTCACACGCCACCCTCATTTAGGCTATCCCACAATGCACTGCTCCCGGGTGGCGACAGAAAGTCATGCCCATTAGCGTGGCGACGAGGGTGCTAATTGTCCCATTCCATTACAGTCTATAGCAGAGTGGTGATTATAACAGGCCATTTAGAAAAGTCACACAGAGGCCGACACAACGTCACAAAGGGCAGACAGGGGACACAGAGACACAGAGAGCAAGACAGCGACACAGAGACACAGACATAAAGAGCAAGACAGGGACACAGAGACACTGACACACAGACACAGAGAGCAAGACAGGGGCACAGGGACACTGACACACAGACACAGAGAGCAAGACAGGGACACAGAGACACAGACACAGAGAGCAAGACAGGGACACAGAGACACTGACACACAGACACAGAGAGCAAGACGGGGACACACAGACACAGAGACAGAGAGCAAGACAGGGACACAGAGACACAGACACAGAGAGCAAGACAGGGGCACAGAGACACTGACACACAGACACAGAGAGCAAGACAGGGACACAGAGACACAGACACAGACACAGAGAGCAAGACAGGGACACAGAGACACAGACACACAGACACAGAGAGCAAGACGGGGACACACAGACACAGAGAGCAAGACAGGGACACAGATACACAGACACAGAGACCAAGACAGGGGCACAGAGACACTGACACACAGACACAGAGAGCAAGACAGGGACACAGAGACACAGACACAGACACATAGAGCAAGACAGGGACACAGAGACACAGACACAGAGCGCAAGACAGGGACACAGAGACACAGACACAGAGCGCAAGACAGGGACACAGAGACACAGACACAGAGAGCAAGACAGGGACACAGAGACACAGACAGAGAGAGCAAGACAGGGACACAGAGACACAGACACAGAGAGCAAGACAGGGACACAGAGACACAGACACAGAGAGCAAGACAGGGACACAGAGACACAGACACAGAGAGCAAGACAGGGACACAGAGACACAGACACAGAGAGCAAGACAGGGACACAGAGAAGGAGATTGGGGTTTTATTTGAGCTCTTTGGCTGTGGAGTTGAGAGAACATTAGGAGATGCAGTGAAGCGAAATACACAACGTTCAGTGTCATTCTATTGGAATCAAATTTCCCTTTAAGTGAACATAGACATATTGATCACAACACAACTACACATGAGCCTCCAAATGAAGTGGAGGGGAGCGAGTGAGAGACCGTTAACAGTGTTCAGACATCATTAATCTAGTGAAGAGAATCATCCGTTGTGTTTTGGTTCATTTACAACACTGAGCTGTCTACATATTGAAAACACTCTATTTGCTGTTTCTACTATTGACCATCATCTGAATAAACAGAGAGTGAGCGAGTGACAGACAGACAGACAGACAGACAGACAGACAGACAGACAGACAGACAGACAGACAGACAGACAGACAGACAGACAGAGAGAGAGAGAGAGAGAGAGAGAGAGAGAGAGAGAGAGAGAGAGAGAGAGAGAGAGAAAAATAAAGACAGAACATAAGAAAAGAGAGAAACACAGAAAACATAACAATTCTCTGTGAGCGTTCACTCCCTAGATGTTTTTATAATTTATTTATTTAACCTTTATTTAACTAGGAAAGTCAGTTAAGAACAAATTCTTATTTACAATGACTGCCTACCCTGGCCAAACCCAGACGACGCTGGGCCAATTGTGCGACTCACGGCCGGGTGTGATACTGCCTGGAATCGAACCAGTGACGTAGTGACGCCTCTAGCACTGAGATGCAGTGCCTTAGACCACTGCGCCACTCGGGAGGCCATCGGGAGGGGCTCACCTCAGATGATTTCTATACAAATGGAGCGAGGAGAAGAGGGTATGAGAGATATTCTGTTTTAGCAGTAGTTAATGGTGTTTTAATATGCACTGTGATTCCTGGGCTGGTTAAATGATAGCAGATGAGATCTTCAGCTAACTGGAAACATGAAGAGTCCAGCGCTGGTTAAAAATGCATCAAACATGCAGCTAGATTGGCCCTCTGTCTGTCTGAGGGAGAGGAGGGAACAGCCACTACTGAAGAACAGTGCTGGAGCTACCATTGGGATTCTCCATCTCTTTCCATTTCTCTCTCCCTCTCTTAACCCCCTCTCTCCATCCCCACAACACAGCGTGCATGAGGAGGTTATAGTCTGTTTGTGGACGGGGGTATATGGGTGATGAGAGAAGTGGAGGGGGGTAGAACTTAGGCCAGCTACTATTCAATAAAATCTCCTTATGTAAGTGTTGTGAGCTGTTGTCTCATTTGTAGTTTTACCAAAAGTATTTTAGAGTAGCTTTTAAATACACCAGGCAGCATATACAGTACAGTAGGATATGCTGTAGTAGCCAAGCAGGTCAGGCTGCCTGTATTGTGTCTATTGGGGAGAGTCCAGACAGCATCCTGTGTAAGAGTGTGTGTGTGTGTGTGTGTGTGTGTGTGTGTGTGTGTGTGTGTGTGTGTGTGTGTGTGTGTGATCGTATAGGTTCAGAGTGGCTGACAGCCTTGACAGCTATACCAGCCATTCTCCAGATCCTCCTGAGAACCTCCAGTTCCACCCCTAACACTGTCTCTCTCTGATGGGGTAAAGACCCAGCTACAGTATCTCCTGTTCACCACCATACAGACCACTCATTACCCCTCACTAACACATTAATGGAAAACACATTGATTCTCTTTCACCAGCGTTCATTTTCGCCTGGCCTGGACACAGAGGCAGGATGTGGTGCTCATCTACCCTTTCCAGTGTGTCTGATATCAGGTAGAGACTTATAAGGGAAAGTAAAAGTGGATCTTATCAAGAAGGGAATTAAGGCTGAGAGCTCCATTCGAAAGGTATATAAGGCCAATATATTAACTGGGCCTCCAGAAAAGAAGAGAGAGAGAGAGATGGGGAGAGGAGAGGCGGACTGGGGACACCTTGAGAATGAACAGAAGACCTTGCTGAAACAGCACTCTTCACACAGAGAGAGAGAGAGAGAGAGAGAGAGAGAGAGAGAGAGAGAGAGAGAGAGAGAGAGAGATGGGTAGAGTTAGAGTGTAGAAAGGAGGAGAGAGTCACGTATAATTCAAATCAAATCGAATTGTATTGGTCACATACACATATTTAGCAGATGTTATTGCGAGTGTAGCAAAATGCTTGTATTCCTAGCTCCAACAGTGCAGTAGTATCTAACAATTCACAACAATACACACACTTACCTGCTAAAGAAAGGTCATGTGAGTCAGCTGTATAAGAGAAGTATTTTACATATACACACATACAAACATCCACACACACACACACAATCCTAAAATGCCTATGAGGAACCTTTCTTGGAAAGTGCTCAAAATATGGCCAAACCACACAACTGAACCAGAGATGTCAGCCTGTAAACAGAGAGACTAACTCTCTCCACAAACACACAAACAACCTGTCCCACACACACACCTGCTCCAGCGGTGAGCTCCATTAATCTTCTACTAGGCCCTGTCCTCAGCGGGCTAACCCAGGTAAGTGAGGGGGAGGCTGGGGCAGAGCAGCAGGAGAGTGCCCCTGTTTGAATCAGGCCTCCAGGAACAGCCCCAGGAGCAGCAGGGGCAGACCTACCTCAGAGGGGGTGAAGGGGATTGGTGTTGTGGTGTAGAGAAGGGAGGCAGAGGAGACACACACTTACTCACTTATACACAAACACTCAATCCACAGTTTGAATGCAATTGTATCCCCGTCTAAGCCCTGTCTTAAGCCATGTTGTCAGCGAAAGAACTACAGAGAAATCAGAACCAAGATGAGCAACACAAGCGTTGCAGTATTTCCCTCAGGAGTGAGGCTGAGGTTTTCTCCATGAAAGCCCCTGCCAAAAACATGGAGACCACAGCAGGAAGACAAGGACACAGAACGAGTTGAGGTTTCTTCAAATCAGACACTTTGTCAGAGTCCAGTTGATTCAATAGACAAAAATGATTTTTCAGCCAGAGAGAGTTCAGCCTCTCTCTCCTCAGTCCCAGAGCTGACCTCAACCTGGCCTGTTCATGGAACAACCGAGCTCCAGCCCCAGGGGTCACCCTGCCTCTCTGTACCCACTCTCCCATCTCCTCTCCTGGGCATGGCCCTGAACAAACAAGCCCTCTGTCTGGAGCTCCTCCAAACAACCCAAACAGCTCAACCCAAGTCAAAGCATTATTACATGGCTCAATGGAGCAGGCACACACACACACAGTAGTGTATTGATCAGGGGGCCTCTTCTCTCCCAATTAACCCTGAGATCTGATGACTGGGGACCACAGACATGCCTTCTCTCCTTCACTGCATATCTTCTTCCTCTCCTTTATCCCTCCTATACTTTCTATAGATCCTTTCTCTGGTGATTCTCTCTGTTATCTCTCTATTATGTCTGTTGATAGTACACATGTGGTGAGAACCCTGGTCTTGATGTCTCACTGAGATGAAATCAATGTCCACAGAAAGCAGGGGGAAGAAAACAGCACAACAAATCAGCATAACACTAACTCTACCCATAATCATGCCATAACAGCACCTTCAATATGTCATAACAGCACCTTCAATATGTCATAACAGCACCTTTAATATGTCATAACAGCACCTTTAATATGTCATAACAGCACCTTCAATATGTCATAACAGCACCTTCAATATGTCATAACACCACCTTCAATATGTCATAAGAGCACCTTCAATATGTCATAACACCACCTTCAATATGTCATAACAGCACCTTCAATATGTCATAACACCACCTTCAATATGTCATAACAGCACCTTCAATATGTCATAACAGCACCTTCAATATGTCATAACACCACCTTCAATATGTCATAAAACCACCTTCAATATGTCATAACAGCACCTTTAATATGTCATAACAGCACCTTCAATATGTCATAACACCACCTTCAATATGTCATAACACCACCTTCAATATGTCATAACACCACCTTCAATATGTCATAACACCACCTTCAATATGTAATAACAGCACCTTCAATATGTAATAACAGCACCTTCAATATGTCATAACACCACCTTCAACTTGTCATAACACCACCTTCAATATGTCATAACACCACCTTCAATATGTCATAATACCACATTCAATATGTCATAACACCACCTTCAATATGTCATAACAGCACCTTCAATATGTCATAACAGCACCTTCAATATGTCATAACAGCACCTTCAATATGTCATAACACCACCTTCAATATGTAATAACAGCACCTTCAATATGTAATAACAGCACCTTCAATATGTCATAACAGCACCTTCAATATGTCATAACACCACCTTCAATATGTCATAACAGCACCTTCAATATGTCATAACAGCACCTTCAATATGTCATAACAGCACCTTCAATATGTCATAACAGCACCTTCAATATGTCATAACACCACCTTCAATATGTCATAACACCACCTTCAATATGTCATAACACCACCTTCAATATGTCATAACAGCACCATGACAGAACTGTTACAGCTTCATGTATCAGTCTTACCACTGGTCAGAGAAAGCGAGGGGACCATCAACATAAGAAGGACCACATCTCTTTTCTCAGAGAGAGAGGGAGACATGAGATGATGCGGGGTGAAACAGAGAGACACAGGGTGAAACAGAGAGACACAGGGTGAAACAGAGAGACACAGGGAGAAACAGAGAGACACAGGGTGAAACAGAGAGACACAGGGTGAAACAGAGAGACACAGGGAGAAACAGAGAGACACAGGGTGAAACAGAGAGACACAGGGAGAAACAGAGAGACACAGGGAGAAACAGAGAGACAGGATGAAACAGAGAGACACAGGGAGAAACAGAGAGACAGGATGAAACAGAGAGACACAGGGAGAAACAGAGAGACACAGGGAGAAACAGAGAGACAGGGTGAAACAGAGAGACACAGGGAGAAACAGAGAGACAGGATGAAACAGAGAGACACAGGGAGAAACAGAGAGACAGGATGAAACAGAGAGACACAGGGAGAAACAGAGAGACACAGGGAGAAACAGAGAGACAGGGTGAAACAGAGAGACACAGGGGGAAACAGAGAGACACAGGGAGAAACAGAGAGACAGGGTGAAACAGAGAGACACAGGGAGAAACAGAGAGACACAGGGTGAAACAGAGAGACACAGGGGGAAGCAGAGAATGCACATAACATATAATACAAACACACACATATGGTCTCTCTCTCTCTGATGTAGTCTCAGTGACAGTCAGTAATGCAGGTTTGTATGCATTGATTATGTACGAGCCCCTATTCAGGTGTGCTATTAAAGTACAGCAGCTCTCCTCTTATCATCCTCCTCTCATCCTCCTCTCATCCTCCTCTCCTCTCATACCCCTACAATGTCTACCCCAACCCCCTGCCTTTAACGCCCCTCCCACTCTCTCTCTACCAACCCCTTGCCTTTAACGCCCCTCCCACTCTTTCTCTCTCCACCAACCCCCTGCCTTTAACGCCCCTCCCACTCCCTCTCTCCACCAACCCCCTGCGTTTAACGCCCCTCCCACTCCCTCTCTCCACCAACCCCCTGAACCCTGTCCCAAAGAGAAGATGCAGTAGCCTGGTGCCCAACACTCATTAACAGTCGTATCAACACGCCAGGGGCAGTGTAATTAGTGTAGACATACAGACATGTGTGTGTGTGTGTGTGTGTGTGTGTGTGTGTGTGTGTGTGTGTGTGTGTGTGTGTGTGTGTGTGTGTGTGTGTGTGTGTGTGTCAGTTGTTTTAAGTCCCATACTAAAGAAAATAGTCCATTAGGGGTCATATATAATAGGTTAGATGCACATCCATCAGTCACCATGACAAAGCATCCAGTACTGGGGAAGGATTGCCTCCGTACACAACTCAAAGTGCCTTTATAGATTTACATGATATTTATAGTTCTTTGTGCGGTATTAGATACGGCATACAACCACATAGAGAACCATCAATATTCTGAGGCACCCATGTCTAACAATACATCTCAATACCTGCTGCTCCCCCGTCAGGCTTCAGCTCATCCTAAACCCTTCCAGACAACAACACAGCCACAGCAATGTTAGGCTGCCACAGACACTACAACACTACAGCCCTGACAGTAGTGTGCTCTCAGACAGAGACAGTCTATCAATGTGTCTGCAGGTGGGAAGGCAGTACAGACCCAGAATAACGCAGAATATTAAACCACAGCACCTTTCCTGGCAAAGAACAAAACAGCATTATATCCACATTGTTTTGTTAGCATTTTATTCCAAAACATCACATTCAATCTTTTAATACTCTGGACTGAATAAACATGGAGATGTGCTTGAATAAATACCAGGAATGAAAATGGAATTCACACAGGACTATTATCTAGCCAGTTTATTTAACCAATGCCACTGTTAAGGCCATAACAGACACCTGTCACGACTTCCGCCGAAGTCGCTCCCTCTTCTTGTTCGGGCGGTGTTCGGCGGTCGACGTCACCGGTTTTCTGACCATCATCGCTCCCCTTAGTTGTTTAGGTTTTGTCTAATTGTCGCACCTGTTGTTAATTTCTCCCAATCACGCACCTGTATATATTCCTTCCCTTCTTCCCATTGTGCGTGATTGTTTGATGTTACCGTTTGTTCTCTGTGTTACGTTCCTGTTTCGTTCACTGAGGGATATTGTATTTTGGTTCCTGTATGTACCGGTTTGCTTGTTGCGCCCGGTTTGTTTTGTATTTTCGTGTGAGTACTTTTATTCGCCAGAGTGTTATTGTTTGGACTGGTGACACTATTAAAAGATCCTCACACGGGAAATTCCTCCTGCGCCTGATTCCTTTTTCCAACAGGAACCACGACCGTAACAACACCACATAAAAAATACAAAGATAATCATGCCTTTCCCATTTCTATTCTGTTCTCTTTAAGTGAAAGAATAAATATTGGGATTTATATCCAATTTACATTTTTATCAGAATCAAGATGGAGGCCAAACCTGTTCCAACTATTTTATATTCAGTTGCTACGATGACTATAAAGAATGAACGAATACAATAACAAAACATGACAATCTCCAATCTTAAACATGAAAATCATTACGAGTAACATGAGGGGCCAGCTGGCTGCTGTCTGATGCACCAATACACACACACACGCACACACGCACACACACACACGCTTAAGTGCCTCTCATAAAAACATATATTCATAATATATTATGCACAATAACCGTTTTATGGGTGTTAAATGTTGGTCATTTACTAACAGTGGGCCCAGCCATCATATGGAAGGACTGTTTTATCCCCTCCTAATGTCCATCAGTCTCCTCTCAGTGAGGTGGAGGGAGGGACACTAGAGAGGTAATGTGTTGCTGATTAAACAGGTAAACACAGCCAAGGTGAGGGAACACACAGATCACACCACATGAGAGAGGCACATCGTCTACATGTACAATATGACTGGAAGATGTTATCATTCTAACAATTTCACCTTTTCATTGACAAATCATGTTGTACTTTCATAAAAATACATATTTTATTGAACTGTCTCCATCTCATCTTGAAAAGCACTCCTGTCAAAAGTATGTGTGTGCTACTATGCGTGTGTGTTTGTTTATAGGGATCATTTATCCTGCTCTGTGGGATACTGTAGTGTAATGTAAAGCAGTGGCCTCAGAGCCCAGGTAACCAGTAACTTATTGCTGCATCTCCTTTATGGGCTACATTAACTACAGCTGATTGAGAGGAAAACAGAAACTGCAACACTGACTTTGACACTGACACACACCTACACACAGATCCATCTGTTTCTCAGTCTGGCTATAGTAGCCGTTTAGAAAAGATATAGGATGCTTATGCATTAGTACTGGGGAGAAGCAACACTTCTGATCCAACAGTCAAACCATTTGCAAACCACTTCAATTCCTGCTATCCACTCTACTGAACAAACCATTTCACCATCTCTGTCTGGGCCGTTACGCTCTATGAACACTTCCTCTTCAACTGTCTGAGACCAAGTACATGGTAGAAACCTAGAGGCCATTACTGTCTAATGCCTCCCTGCCTGTTGACAAGGCTTTTATATGATGAGGTGGCTGGTGCGATAGAGTAGAGCCCGACCGATATATGTTATCAGCCGATATACCGCTGCACCGATGTTATCAGCCGATATACCGCTGCACCGATGTTATCGGCCGATACTGGCCTTTTACCCATCTAGTGGTATCAGTCGATAACTCCACCAATAACCGATATTCAATAAATAAGATGAAAAAAGGGAATCTCATGCTGATCTGAACACTTATGGCCATTCTCATGTGTCATTATTTTCACAATGTACTGTTGGAAACTGTGACCATTGAGATATTACAATTTATGTCAGAAGTTAAGGGTTCTTTGTAGAAAGACAGAAGGCTTTGGAATGTGTTTGATGCAGGAGAGGAGAGTGACGTGTTGATATAGGGAAGACAGATGGATATCTGTGGATTAGGTGAAGGAGGGGTTGAGGTCAGTTCCCCTTAAGGGAGTAATCAGGGTTAGTATCTGGTTACCTTCTTCCTGATGGCCATAAACTATAAGGACTGGAGAGGGGGAGTGTCTTAAGTAGGATCTATATAACTGTGATGGAGGGAAATGTTTTGCTGTCTGATTACAGCTGTACAGAACCTTTGGGAAGAATTAAAACTTGGTTAAAGCTTCTCTAGTGTCTGTGTTATTTACTCTGAAAAATAAGAACCTAACAGTACGAAATCAACATTTGAAGCATAGTTATAAGAATTCACTGTGGAAGATTTACACTTTTCATTTCCCTGCAGTAAAATGTCCCCCCAAAAATTGGAATTGGTATCGGACCATTATCACATGCGCACACGCGCACACACACACACACACAGACACAGACACAGACGACACAGACACACACACAGACAGACACAGACACAGACACACACACACACACACACACACACACGCACACAGTTACAATATGTAGAGAGGAGTAGACGCTGGCTGAACTAATACTAATGCACGTTAACTGTGGCTTGTGGAGGTGGGAGGCACACACACCTTACAGAGTTCATTTTTCATATCACACACACAACTCTCCTCCCATACACATCCCCTGCTGAATGTAGTCCGATGGGTGGTCCTTCATTTTTCATGCAAACGGTAATTTAGTGAGACTCCCTATTGATTGAGTGTTGCTTGTCTACGAAACAATGGCACTTCAATCACGTGTGTGTGTGTGTGTGTGTGTGTGTGTGTGTGTGTGTGTGTGTGTGCTGCAGTGACTGATTTAAGAGATGTATAAAAAGCAGATACATGCCCCCTCTCTCCTGATTAATGACAGTGGCCAAAGCAGCTGTGGACTACGTATCATGATTTAACCATAGCAGGACTCATCTAGAGATCACATTTAAAAATGTGAGTCATTTAGCAGCCGCTCTTATCCAGAGCGACTTACAGTAGAGTAGTGAGTGCATACATGCTTATACTTCTTTCATACTGGTCGCCCGTGGGAATTGAACTCACAACCCTGGCGTTGCCATGCTCTACCAACTGAGGGATGTTAAATGTGTTTCTTATAGTTGTTTGGTGATGTTAAATGTGTTTGTTCTGTTCATTGTTTAATACACATGCTTTGGCAATGTAGACATACTGTATGTTTCCAATGTTATTAAAGCCCCTTTGAGAGAGAGAGAGAGAGAGAGAGAGAGAGAGAGAGAGAGAGAGAGAGAGAGAGAGAGAGAGAGAGACTAATGAATGGGTTTATTATGTGTAACTACTAATATCAGGGATGACATGCAGTGGCTTCCAACCACCTCAGAGAGAGAACACACACACGAACCCTACACACCTCAACCCTGAGCCACAAGGACACTGCTAGGCCTGCTGGGAGAAACAGCAGGTCCTTTAGGACTCAGGAGTCATTGGTATGTCTGCCCAGCAGTCTCACACACTGCCCTCATGCATACACACATGCTCTAACCAACTGAGCCAAACATCCCAAAAAACAAATAAACAGGTCCAAACCGGCAACCTAAAGCGTGGCTCTCCTCCAGAGGAGTGTCTGGAACTGAGAGTGGGATATTACAAAACACAAACTGTAAAGGCTAAAACAAGCAGAAAACAATGAAACTCATAACCACATAGTCACACAAAAACTAAACTCAACACATCATAACCTCTACAGACAAACACAAACAAAATAACACGGTTCCATTTGGCTTTTTAACGTTCATCTGACACCAGCTACCCCTGATGACAGAAACACACAACAACAGTTCATAGCGGTAGTGCTCTTGAATACCACCCACATAGAGATGGACACTAAAGGCGTCACCATGCTTCAGTTCGGCTGGCGCATACTCCCTTTAAAGACCTTTGCTAGAAAAGTGAGAAGAAGCGGCAATAGTACTGTTTGTCCTATAACTCAAAAAATCTGTCATACATTTTTACGTTTTTGCAGAGGAGATCTTAGTCCCGAACAGCCGAAGTCTAAAAACGTCACATAATGTCGTCATAATATAAGTGTTTTGGCTGGGAAGCATGCAGACGCCTTTTCCCCCACACCAGTGGGTCACCAGTGTTTTATGTTAAGGAGGAGAGAGGGATAGAGGGAGGAGGAGAGATGGAAAGAGGGAGGAGGAGAGATGGAAAGAGGGAGGAGGAGAGATGGATAGATGGATAGAGGGAGGAGGAGAGATGGATAGAGGGAGGAGGAGAGAAGGAGTGAGGGAGGAGGAGAGACAGATAGAGGGAGGTGGAGAGACGGATAGAAGGAGGAGGAGAGAGGGATAGAGGGAGGAGGAGAGAGGAATAGAGGAAAGAGGAGAGAGGGATAGAGGGAAGAAGAGAGATGGACAGAGGGAGGAGGAGGAGAGAGGGATAGAGGGAGGAGGAGAGAGGGATAGAGGGAGGAGGAGGAGGAGGAGAGGGATAGAGGGAGGAGGAGAGATTAATTTACGGACTAGTGGGTCACAGGCGACCCACCTACGACAACATCTGGAAAAATGCAGAGCGCCAAATTCAAATTACAAAAATAGTAATATTAAACATTCATGAAAATACAAAGGCTTTATGGTGAAAGCATAGCATTTGATTATCTGAGGACAGCACCCCGCATACATATTCAATTAGCATAATAACATAACCAGCACGGGTGTCACAAAACACAAAAATAGCGCTAAAATAAATCACTTACCTTTGAAGATCTTCCCTGTGATGGCAATCCAAAGGGTCCCAGCTACACAATAAATGGTCCTTTTGTTCGATAAAGACCCTCTTTATATCCCAAAAGCTCCGTTTGGTTGGCGTGTTTTGTTCAGTAATCCACCGTTCCACTCGTTCAATATGCAAGACATAGAAAATGTAAAAAGGTTACCTATAAACTTTGTCCAAACAACTCAAACAATGTTTCTATTCGATCCTCAGGTACCCTAATATGTATATAAACAATAATAATTCAGACGGAAAATAACCTGGTCAATAGAAAATGAAAAAAAACGCTAAACAGCGCGCTAAACAGTATAGTCCACTCCTGAGTCCACTTGGAAAAACAGATCTTACACCTTGGTTTTTCAAAAAACAAGCCTGAAACCTTGTCTAAAGACTGTTGACATCTAGTGGAAGCCATAGGAACTGCAACCTGGGAGCTAAATCACTGTGAAATGGAAAAAGTATGACATCACAAAATCACATTTTCCGGATGGATTTTCCTCTGATTTTCTCATGCCAAATCAGTTATGTTATACTCACAGACATTATTTTACCAGTTTTAGAAACTTCAGAGTGTTTTCTATCCAATACTACTAATTTCTGGGCCTGAGTAAGAGGCATTTTACTTTGGGCACGCCAGACTCTCCAAACCTCCGAACACTGCCCCCGCTCCCTAACAGGTTTTAATAGGGGATACAGAGTGGGGATGAGTGGCTCAAATAGTCTGGAAGAGATTCAGAAGAGGAGATGTATAGAGGGAGGAGGAGAGGGATAAAGGGAGGAGGATAGAGGGAGGAGGAGAGAGGGATAGAGGGAGGAGGAGAGGGATAGAGGGAGGAGGAGAGAGGAATAGAGGAAGAGGATAGTGGGATAGAGGGAGGAGGAGAGATGGATAGAGGGAGGAAGAGGAGAGGTATAGAGGGAGGATGAGAGATGTATAGAGGGAGGAGATCTATAGAGGGAGGAGAGATGGATAGAGGGAGAAGGAAATATGGAGAGAGGGAGGAGGAGAGAGGGATAGAGGGCGGAGGAGAGATGGAAAGAGGGAGGAGGAGAGATGGATAGATGGATAGAGGGAGGAGGAGAGAAGGAGTGCGGGAGGAGGAGAGAGGGATAGAGGGAGGGGGAGAGACGGATAGAGGGAGGTGGAGAGACGGATAGAAGGAGGAGGAGAGAGGGATAGAGGGAGGAGGAGAGAGGAATAGAGGAAAGAGGAGAGAGGGATAGAGGGAAGACGAGAGAAGATGCATAGAGGGAGGCGAGATGGAGGAGGAGAGAGGGATAGAGGGAGGAGGAGAGAGGGATAGAGGGAGGAGGAGAGATGGAGGAGGAGAGAGGGATAGAGGGAAGAGGAGAGAGGGATAGAGGGAGGAGGAGAGAGGGAGGAGGAGAGATGTATAGAGGGAGGAGGAGAGAGGGAGAAGGAGGAGAGAGGGATAGAGGGAGGAGAGAGGGATAGAGGGAAGAAGAGAGAAGATGTATAGAGGGAGGAGAGATGGAGGAGGAGAGAGTGATAGAGGGAGGAGGAGAGGGAAAGAGGAAGGAGGAGAGATGGAGGAGGAGAGAGGGATAGAGGAAGGAGGAGAGATGTATAGAGGGAGGAGGAGAGAGGGAGGAGGAGAGATGTATAGAGGGAGGAGGAGAGAGGGAGGAGGAGAGAGGGATAGAGGGAGGAGGAGAGAGGGATAGAGGGAGGAGGAGAGAGGAATAGAGGAGAGAGGAATAGAGGGAAGAAGAGAGAAGATGTATAGAGGGAGGAGAGATGGAGGAGGAGAGAGGGATAGAGGGAGGAGGAGAGATGGAGGAGGAGAGAGGGATAGAGGAAGGAGGAGAGATGTATTGAGGGAGGAGGAGAGATGTACAGTGTGGGAAAAAAGTATTTGATCCCCTGCTGATTTTGTACGTTTGCCCACTGACAAAGAAATGATCAGTCTATAATTTTAATGGTAGTTTTATTTGAACAGTGAGAGACAGAATAACAACAAAAAAATCCAGAAAAACGCATGTGAAAAATGTTATAAATTGATTTGTATTTTAATGAGGGAAATAAGTATTTGACCCCTCTGCAAAACATGACTTAGTACTTGGTGGCAAAACCCTTGTTGGCAATCACAGAGGTCAGACGTTTCTTGTAGTTTGCCACCAGGTTTGCACACATCTCAGGAGGGATTTTGTCCCACTCCTCTTTGCAGATCTTCTCCATGTCATTAAGGTTTCGAGGCTGACGTTTGGCAACTCGAACCTTCAGCTCCCTCCACAGATTTTCTAATGGGATTAAGGTCTGGAGACTGGCTAGGCCACTCCAGGACCTTAATGTGCTTCTTCTTGAGCCACTCCATTGTTGCCTTGGCCGTGTGTTTTGGGTCATTGTCATGCTGGAATACCCATGACCTGGCTGAGGGAAGGAGGTTCTCACCCAAGATTTGACGGTCCCGTCCATCGTCCCTTTGATGCGGTGAAGTTGTCCTGTCCCCTTAGCAGAAAAACACCCCCAAAGCATAATGTTTCCACCTCCATGTTTGACGGTGGGGATTGTGTTCTTGGGGTCATAGGCAGCATTCCTCCTCCTCCAAACACGGCGAGTTGAGTTGATGCCAAAGAGCTCCATTTTGGTCTCATCTGACCACAACACTTTCACCCAGTTGTCCTCTGAATCATTCAGATGTTCATTGGCAAACTTCAGACGGGCATGTATATGTGCTTTCTTGAGCAGGGGGACCTTGCAGGCGCTGCAGGATTTCAGTCCTTCACGGCATAGTGTGTTACCAATTGTTTTCTTGGCGACTATGGTCCCAGCTGCCTTGAGATCATTGACAAGATCCTCCCGTGTAGTTCTGGGCTGATTCCTCACCGTTCTCATGATCATTGCAACTCCACGAGGTGAGATCTTGCATGGAGCCCCAGGCCGAGGGAGATTGACAGTTCTTTTGTGTTTCTTCCATTTGCGAATAATCGCACCAACTGTTGTCACCTTCTCACCAAACTGCTTGGCGATGGTCTTGTAGCCCATTCCAGCCTTGTGTAGGTCTACAATCTTGTCCCTGACATCCTTGGAGAGCTCTTTGGTCTTGGCCATGGTGGAGAGTTTGGAATCTGATTGATTGATTGCTTCTGTGGACAGGTGTCTTTTATACAGGTAACAAGCTGAGATTAGGAGCACTCCCTTTAAGAGTGTGCTCCTAATCTCAGCTCATTACCTGTATAAAAGACACCTGGGAACCAGAAATCTTTCTGATTGAGAGGGGTTCAAGTACTTATTTCCCTCATTAAAATACAAATCAACTTATAACATTTTTCACATGCGTTTTTTGGGATTTTTTTGTTGTTATTCTGTCTCTCACTGTTCAAATACACCTACCATTAAAATTATAGACTGATAATTTCTTTGTCAGTGGGCAAACGTACAAAATCAGCAGGGGATCAAATACTTTTTTCCCTCACTGTATAGAGGGAGGAGGAGAGAGGGATAGAGGGAGGAGGAGAGGTGGAGGAGGAGAGAGGGATAGAGGAAGGAGGAGAGATGTACAGAGGGAGGAGGAGAGAGGGAGGAGGAGAGATGTATAGAGGGAGGAGAAGAAATGTTGAGAGGGAGGAGGAGAGAGGGAGGAGGAGAGAGGGAGGAGGAGAGAGGGATAGAGGGAGGAGGAGAGAGCAATAGAGGAGAGAGGGATAGAGGGAGGAGGAGAGAGGAATAGAGGGAGGAGGAGACATGGAGGAAGAGAGAAGGATAGAGGGAGGAGGAGAGCGGGATAGAGGGAGGAGGAGACATGGAGGAGGAGAGAGGGATAGAGGGAGGACGAGACATGGAGGAGGAGAGAGGGATAGAGGGAAGAGGAGAGAGGGATAGAGGGAGGAGGAGAGATGGGGGAGGAGAGAGGGATAGAGGAAGGAGGAGAGATGTATAGAGGGAGGAGGAGAGAGGGAGGAGGAGAGATGTATAGAGGGAGGAGGAGAGAGGGAGGAGGAGAGAGGGATAGAGGGAGGAGGAGAGAGGAATAGAGGGAAGAAGAGAGAAGATGTATAGAGGGAGGAGAGATGGAGGAGGAGAGAGGGATAGAGGGAGGAGAGAGGGATAGAGGGAGGAGGAGAGATGGAGGAGGAGAGAGGGATAGAGGAAGGAGGAGAGATGTATAGAGGGAGGAGGAGAGAGGCAGGAGGAGAGATGTATAGAGGGAGGAGGAGAGAGGGGGAGGAGAGAGCGATAGAGGGAGGAGGAGAGATGTATAGAGGGAGGAGGAGAGAAGGATATAGGGAGGAGGAGAGAGGGATAGAGGGAGGAGGAGAAATGAATAGAGGGAGGAGGTGAGAGGGAGGAGGAGAGAGGCAGGAGGAGAGATGTATAGATTGAGGAGGAGAGATATATATAGAGGGAGGAAGAGAGAGGGAGGAGGAGAGATGTATAGAGGGAGAGAGCATAGTGATAAAGATGGAGAGAGTAATCACTCCGTCTCCCCCCTCCTCTTTCCTTCTTCCCTCTCTGCCCCTCTAAGCTCCATTCCAGATTGATTAAAAGCCTCTCTTGTAATTGTCAGATCTGGTTGTCGTCACACAATGGTCTGTGTGTGTGCATCTGGCCGTGATTGGGAGTCCCATAGGGCGGCGCACAATTGGACCAGCGTCGTCCGGGTTTGGCCGGGGAGGCCGTCATTGTAAATAAGAATTTGATCTTAACTGACTTGCCTAGTTAAATAAAGGTTCAAAAATAATAATTAAAATACAAATGTGTGCCACGTGTACATACGTGCCACACATTTGTGTGTGTGTGTGTGTGTGTGTGTGTGTGTGTGAATACTCTCCTCAATCTCAAACTCCAGAAAAGTTGTTACTTTTGTTTTTAAATAATATCTGATTTCTGGCTCACACACATGCACGCACGCACACACACACATACATACACAGGCACACATAGACACACACACAGACACAGTCATTTCCGTGGTCATTAAAATGAGAAAGGGTGTGTGGTGAGGGAGCTGTTGAAATACCATCAAGAAATGGAGACATGTAGAGGATCCTCAGCCTGTATGCTACACATACTAAATCAGACACATGTATAGGATCCTCAGCCTGTATGCTACACATACTAAATCAGACACATGTAGAGGATCCTCAGCCTGTATGCTACACATACTAAATCAGACACATGTAGAGGATCCTCAGCCTGTATGCTACACATACTAAATCAGACACATGTAGAGGATCCTCAGCCTGTATGCTACACATACTAAATCAGACACATGTAGAGGATCCTCAGCCTGTATGCTACACATACTAAATCAGACACATGTAGAGGATCCTCAGCCTGTATGCTACACATACTAAATCAGACACATGTAGAGGATCCTCAGCCTGTATGCTACACATACTAAATCAGACAGTGACTAATACTACTGCTGCGACACTATGATGGAACACACAGGTCCTTATTAGGAAAATAAACACAAAGGCAGATGTTTTATGATAAAGCTGTGTGATCAAGGTTTCTGAGACGTTTCACAGTAATTAAGGTAATGAAGTGATTAGCCATAATGATACATTACACTAGATGATGAGATTATTAAACGTTACTCAATCAGAACCTTCTGTTGTTGTTTAAGATAGCTGATGTATTGGGAGAACAAAGGTGAGGATATCCTTCAATGTATCTTTAGGTTAGGTACAGTAGGTCTTAAAGTACACGGTAGAAGGTCCAGTAAGTCATCAAGTCTTGTATTTAAGAGACCTTCTCAGACAAACAGAAGGACGTTAGTCCTCTTATGATTGGTTACTTAGCCTAATGTAAACCAATACAGAGAGATTACCTTGTGAGCAGGGTCAATGCTTATTTAAAATCTCAATGATTAACAGTTGGGATCATTGATTATGTCATGTGGCCCAGACTGATGGATCTGATAGGTCAGGGCCGGGAGACACAGGGATGCACACAAACACACACACTCTTTTCAAATACAGTGCTTCTTTAAGTCTTGAAGAAACAACCTTCGTGGAGCTTCTCATCTAACGGCCAAACCCCTAACCGTCCTCTAGGCCCACCTCTAGTCCCGACGTCCCCTGCTGTCTAATCTCTAGTAGTCTAGCCGTGGCCAGAGACGTGGTGAATACGAACCAGACAGTAAGCTGTAATATTCAATTATTGTATGCACAGCATCCTCGTCCCGCCCCAAAATGATTTCTTTCAGCACGGGACGCATCGCTCAGTGCTGTCACACGCCCGTGTTTCCCAGTCTTCGACATCCCACGCAAATTACTCCTCCATCTGCTCTACCTCTCCGCCACACGCCTATCCCCTCCTCCTCTCCTGTCCCTCGCTCCTCACCTCCTCTCCTGTCCCTCGCTCCTCACCTCCTCTCCTGTCCCTCGCTCCTCACCTCCTCTCCTGTCCCTCGCTCCTCACCTCCTCTCCTGTCCCTCGCTCCTCACCTCCTCTCCTGTCCCTCGCTCCTCACCTCCTCTCCTGTCCCTCGCTCCTCACCGCTGTATTCTGTCATAATGAATATGCACTATCTCCTATTTCCATCAGCCAGGGCTCCTGCACGTTTAATCTTGCTGGAATCTCCAGGTATTGTAATGGGAAATTGTTTTGTGCTTTAGTGTGTGATCGAAGCATGCGGCCCGCCACTCTTCTCCGGGGAGCTGGTTAAAGAAGATGTTTATATTTCACATCAGAGATCACTAAAACAACCTTTTATTAATGACTTCTAATCAATAGAGAGGAGAATTCAGGAGAGAAGAGGAGTAGAGAGAGGAGAAAGGAAAAGAAAGGAGTTTGTGAGTGAGTAAACAAAATGGAAATGATTTTTTCAGACTGAAAAGAGCACAGACGCAGACACAGGCTCCCGGTTAGACCTCAGGCATTAGTTTAATGTTCAGTGGCGGTGTTTATCACATAAAAGGACACAGGTCCTGTGCTTGTGTGAGCCTGTTAGTCAGCTCTTTTCCATGTGCCACAAACTAAAATCACAGATCTTATTTTCATACCTGCTCCGCTCATTCAAATCTCTATCTCTTTCTCGCTCTGTCTCTCTAAAGCGCTCACTCACTTCTTTTTCATACTGTTCTCTCTATTCTATCCCTCTCTCTCTCCATCTCCCTCCCTCCTTCTCTCTAATTACAAAGACCTCTGTGCCCCAGGTGTGTGTGATATCGATACTTAGCATTGTACAATAAACTTTATTGGCAAGCCCTGCCTGATTGCAGTACTAAACTAAAATAACAAGGAACATGAGAGGAGGGATGCTACGTGAGAGAGAGGATGATGCTTATGGTAAACAGAATAGCAGTGGCATTCAACCAAACACGCATTGCAGGAGCTGAGAACTAAAGGGGTAAGCAGGCTTTTTCTCCATCCCTGCTCTAACACACCTGATTCGACTAATTCAGGTCCCGAGGACAAACTTATTAGCAGAATCAGGTTTGGTAGAGTAGGTTTGTAACAAAATCCTGCAGGAGGGTTGGCTTGGTCACCTCTGGACTACGTTATGCGGATGACTGTGAAATATAAAGTGAACAAATGAAAGAGACAGGGATGAAATGGATCTAGCTAAATGGACAGAGGAGTAAAGAGAGAGAGATAGATGAAGGGAGAGAAAAGGGGATGGATTTCCCGTCATGAATGATCTATGGAAAATAATCTGTCTATTTTCAGATAGACTGTTAATGTCTGTTGGTTGCCATTTAAATCCTTCCTGCTCTGAGTGGCCTGCCTGCATTCTCATATTGGCTGCTGTTTCATCTAATATACATCTAATGGCTGTCAGGGCACTGGATCGGCCCTGTACACAGGAATATAGGTTTAGAAACAAACCCTGGGTTGTTGTCTATGGATATTATTATGGATGTGTCGATCATAGATTTATTGAGCTGTGTGCCAGGGAGACATGAAAATGTGTCTAGGATTACACTAAAAACACATCTATTCTAACACTATAATAAATACTATACTGGAAACCATCTGTCAATATTCCCTCAACTCATCACCAAACTAAACCAATATGAAATATGCTTTTTGTTTGTTTCTTACACTATAGCACTACAACTATTTAATTTACAGTAAACATTCCTTAGTACCAATATGAATACGCAATCTAATCAGAAATAACAGTCTGTTCTGTATCACTCAGGAGGCTGAAACACAACAATCAGTGTATTTAATTACAGCAGAAACACAGCACTAGAGTAACACACACACACACACACGCACATCTGTAATTCTCTCCAACACTCCAGAGGTACTCCTCAGAGGAAAGCCTTCAAAAGGGAACAGGCTCAGGAATGTATTCCTGAACAATGGATTCCCACACAATACCTACAGGGCAAACTCCCTCTGAGTGGAATAGGAACAGAAAATCCTCTTTATATCGGATACAGAATTACCAGCCAATGTATTAAATCAATTTAGCAACAGTGGAGGAGCGTGTGTGTGTATGAGAAACACACGCACTCACGCCTCATGGGGGTTTATGAAGCTAGCTCTCTAGTCTCATATGAGTCACCCATCAAAGGCAAACATGAAGCTACATCAAAATCCAAACAGTTTAACACACCCCAAACAGCTACCCTATCAGTAATAGAGTATCCATACACCTACTCCCATTAATACCACCCCCAAACCAGCCACTGCTGTCCTTAGGAACTCAGGAGCAGTGGACAGAGGTTGGTATTGCTCTGTTTCACACAAATCAAATCAAATTTTATTTGTCACATACACATGGTTAGCAGATGTTAATGCGAGTGTAGTGAAATGCTTGTGCTTCTAGTTCCGACCATGCAGTAGTATCTAACAAGTAATCTAACAAATTCACAACAACTACCTTATACACACAAGAGTAAAGGAATGAATACGAGTATGTACATATAAATATATGGATGAGCGATGGCTGATCGGCATAGGCAAGATGCAGTAGATGGTATGGAGTACAGTATATACACATATATATATATATATATATATATATATATACACATATATATATATATATATATATATACATATATATATATATATATATATATATATATATATATATATATATATATGAGATGAGTAATGTAGGATATGTAAACATTATATAAATGGCATTGTTTAAAGTGGCTAGTGATACATTATATCATCCAGTTATAATTATTAAAGTGGCTAGAGATTTGGTTTGATGGTAGAACGGCATAGGCAAGATACAGTAGATGGTTTAGAGTACAGTGTATACATTTGATATGAGTATGTTGGATACGTAAATCTTATACACAAAATTGTTTAAAGTGGCTAGTGATACATTTGTTACATCCAATTCCTATGTTTAAAGTGGCTAGAGATTTAAGTCAGTATGTTGGCAGCAGCCACTCAATGTTAGTGATGGCTGTTTAACAGTCTGATGGCCTTGAGGTAGAAGCTGTTTTTCAGTCTCTCGGTCCCAGCTTTGATGCACCTGTACTGACCTCATGAACAGGCAGTGGCTCGGGTGGTTGTTGTCCTTGATGATCTTTTTGGCCTTTCTGTGACATCGGGTGGTGTAGGTGTCCTGGAGCCACCCATCCTATCAGAGCAATCTCTTACAACAAATGTTATTTTTAAACTAATTCATCAGTTTACTTAAACTACGGACACATTTTTTTTTTATTATATAGGCCTATATTTTGTACTATGACTGCACTTTCAGCGTCTGGATGAAGCTGTATAAATCCAATAAATTAATACATGAATAAATCAAGCAATTAAATATGATAGTAATTA
This sequence comes from Brachymystax lenok tsinlingensis, assembly GCA_030435695.1. Lineage (NCBI taxonomy): Eukaryota > Metazoa > Chordata > Actinopteri > Salmoniformes > Salmonidae > Brachymystax > Brachymystax lenok. Next base: position 31,558,291 of record CM059818.1, read on the forward strand.
AAATATATAGAAACAATGAATGTTTGTTCAAGCTTAATTGTGTTAAACAACAACCAAACAAAAATCTATGACACCACAACAACAGAGCAGAAATCCCAGCACAGTGGAAACGCCACTTAAATTCTGTAGCTCTGGATGATCTCTGTCCTCCACACAGCTCTCTCTCTCTACACTCTAATGCCCCCTACTGGTATCAAACAGTACTGTCATCTCATCAGACAGCTTCCAAGACGATGACTGGCGCTGTTCTCAAACACTTGACCTGAGCAGATTTGTTTGGATTCCAGTCTCACTCACTAACTCTCTCACTCTCTCCACCTCTCTGCTCTCCCTCTCTCTGCTCTCCCTCTCTCTGCTCTCCCTCTCTCTGCTCTCCCTCTCTCTGCTCTCCCTCTCTCTGCTCTCCCTCTCTCTGCTCTCCCTCTCTCTGCTCTCTCCCTGCTGGTTCAGTTGGCAGAGCGGTGGTGTCTCTGGCTTACCCCCAGTATGCCCTCTGGCTGTACAGCCTGGCACAAGGACAGGGAGGAGAGGGGGGACATGGGGGTAGGAGAGGGGAACATGGGGGTACAGAAGAGAGTAGGGGTAAGGGGATAGGTTTTCGTGTGAGGAGTGCAGGGGCAGCCTAGTGTCTCTCCACGTGTGTCTGGTAGGAGGCAATTAGACAGAGACACACATGGGGCCTCACCTTGAAAAACCACTGACCCTACACTACTTTACTGCTACACAATTAAAGAGGTAGGGAGAGAAAGGGGGAGGGAGGGAGGGAGAGAGAGAGATGGGGGAGAGAGTAGTTTCATAAAGAGCACTGACCCAAATGGCATTCAGTCATTCTTCTCTGCACCAAAGGTCAGATAATCACACTCCTTTCTCCCCCCATCTCTTTAACTCTGTTAAGTAAAACCATGCGTAATAACCACATAACACAAGAGAGCATTGGGCCAGTAACCAAAAGGTCGCTGGTTCGAATCTCCAAACCGGCAAAAGTAGAAAAATCTGCTGATCTGCTAAAGTCAAAGTCAAAGTCAAAGTCACCATTATTAGTCAGTTGTACAACCGAATGCCTTCAACCGAAATGTGTCTTCCGCATTTAACCCAACCCCTCTGAATCAGAGAGGTGCGGGGGGCTGCCTTTAATCGACATCCACGTCTTGGCGCCGGGAACAGTGGGTTAACTGCCTTGTTCAGGGCAGAACGACAGATTTTTACCTTGTCAGCTCGGGGATTTGAACTTGCAGCCCTCCGGTTACAAGTCCAACGCTCTAACCACTAGGCTACCTGCCGCCCCATTCATGCTATTGAGCAAGGCAGTTAACTCCCAACAACAACTGCTCCCTGGGAGCTTATGATGTGGACGTTAAGAAAGGCAGCCCCCCGCACCTCTCTGGTTCAGAGGGGTTGGGTTAAATGCGAAAGACACATTTCAGTTGAATGCATTCAATTGTACAACTGACTAGGTATCCCCCTTTCCCATATACAGTATACGCTCCATCCAGAGCCCGCATCAAAGAACATCTCTCCCCTCTGCTCCTCGTTCTGGTTTAATGAAACACATTTTCTCCAGATCTCTTTGATCTGCTCTGAGTGGACACAAATAGAGAGGGAGGGCTCTCGTTGTAGGAAAATTAGTTATTTGATTCTGAATGAGTCTGTGTGTTAATGTTATTAAAGTTCCAGAAAGTGTGCTGGAAATAACGGAAACACACTGTTTACAGCCCTGCATCTAAACTGCACTCCCATGTGGACCTAAACAACACTGGTACAAATTCATAGCTGAGAATGGTTCGATATATTCAAATACATCTTCATCACAATGTTAGCAATGCACACCATATCAGTAACCACTCTCAGAAGATGAATATGGAGAGAAAAACTAAATCTGGCAGAAAATAATAGCTGTAAAGAACCAAGACTACATCGATCTCTTTCTCTCTCTTTTCCGATAAGCTGTTTGCATGGACTTATTGTTTGTTAAGTGCAACTGGGACCTCTCACTCCTCCAGAGTAAAACACCTACACGATGCTTCAAAATAACATTTTGTTTATATGTTCAACAGCAGAAACGTCAATGACATTATCCAATCATTAGTTTCCTCTCCAATACAAATGTTATGCACAGACACAGAGTAGCCAGCTCATATTCAATAGAAACATCTTATCCCACTCACTCAGATCCACACACACACATCCATCCAAACTATGTACCACACACATCAATGGCCTCTGTACCTAAAACAGTATCCCTCACACACTGGCTCAATATGGGTTGAGTGAGCAGAAAACAGAGGAGATGGAGAGAGAGGTAAGATGGAGCGGGAGGGAGGGAGGGAGGGAGGAAGCAGGAGAGAGGGGGATAAAGGAGGGGAGAGAGGGGAGATGGAGCGGGAGGGAGGGAGGGAGGAAGCAGGAGAGAGGGGGATAAAGGAGGGGAGAGAGGGGAGATGGAGTGGGACTGAGGGGGGAGGGAGCAGGAGAGAGGGGGATAAAGGAGGGGAGAGAGGGGATATGGAGCGGGACGGAGGGGGAGGGAGCAGGAGAGAGGGGGATAAAGGAGAGGGAGAGAGGGATATGGAGCGGGACGGAGGGGGAGGGAGCAGGAAAGAGGGGGGTAAAGGAGAGGGAGAGAGGGGAGAAGGAGGAGAGGGAGAAACGGGATTATTATTTTCCCAGCGCAGCTCTCAAGGTGATAGCCCTGACATTGGCTGGCCAGACAGACCAATGAAAAATATAATTTACTCTCCATGTTAAACAGTCAAGTCTGGCCTGGACTAAACACATTCCTACTGTTTATCAGGAGATTTGTCGAACCAACCCCAGCATAGGTCTATGCCCAAGTCTCAGCCCCAGCCCCAGATTCAGCTCAGCTAGACTTGACAATTGTGTTCAATAGTTCTTTGATGCATGTGATTCAGAAAAGTATGGGGGGAAATCATATCAATATCAAACACCATATCACAGTGAACTCTGATGAACCCACACTGTACTGTACTGTATAAGTGCAGAAAAATGTGCTGTGTGTGTGTGTATGTTCTAGAGCTAGGAGATCAGAGGTCAAGTAGAGCAGATCCCAGGTAGTTGATTGGCTAATGATGTCTAAGTGTAATGACTAATCAATGTGTGAATACATCAGCCTAATCTAATGGCCCAGGTGGGAGCCAGACAGCACTAGACGCATTGCACACATGATTGCACCCAACAGGCAAAAGTAACACAATCAATAAGACAGAGAGTGGCCTGGCCCCATGGGGGTCCCTCGTACAGAACCACCTGATCTACATGTATTTACAGAGGGAGGGAGGGAGGGAAGACTTGGGAAAACGAATGCAGGAAAACAAGGGCAGCTTTAGTTTTATTGGATTATAATCCTCATGAAAATGCAACGTTTAGAATTAAACCAATATGGCTTACCACTAGATGAGATAGTTGTTCGTAGGTAGGATAGGTGATGGACAGCGCGACACTAACTTAAGTGTCTACAGATCAGTAATACAGACAGGATAGAGACACATCAATATAGAGAAATGTAGAGAAGCTATACAAATGTAACACATACAGTACCAGTCAAACATTTGGACACCTACTCATTCAAGGTTTTTTCTTTAACTTTCTACATTGTAGAATACTAGTGAAGACATCAAAACTATGAAGTAACACATATAGTTTAATGTAGTAACCAAAAAAGTGTTAAATAAATCTAAATATATTTTTATTTGAGATTCTTCAAAGTAGCCACCCTTTGCCTTGATGATAGCTTTGCACACAGCATTCTCTCAACCAGCTTCATGAAGAATGTTTTTCCAACAGTCTTGAAGGAGTTCCCACATATGCTGAGCACTTGTTGGCTGCTTTTCTTTCACTCTGCGGTCCAACTCATCCCAAACCATCTCAATTGGGTTGAGGTCGGGTGATTGTGGAGACCAGGTCATCTGATGCAGCACTCCATCACCCTCCTTCTTGGTCAAATAGCCCTGACAGTGTCCCCAGCAAAGCACCCCCACATCATCACACCTCCTCCTCCATGCTTCACGTTGCGAACCACACATGCGGAGATCATCCATTCACCAACTCTGCGTCTCACAAAGACACAGCGGTTGGAACAAAAAATCTCCAATTTGGACTCATCAGACCAAAGGACAGATTTCCACCAGTCTAATGTCCATTGCTCGTGTTTCTTGGCCCAAGCAAGTCTCTTATTATTATTAGTGTCCTTTAGTAGTGGTTTCTTTGCAGCAATTCAACCATGAAGGCCTGATTCACAGTCTCCTCTGAACAGTTGATGTTGAGATGTGTCTGTTACTTGAACTCTGTGAAGCATTTATTTGGGCTGCAATCTGAGGTGCAGTTAACTCTAATGAACTTATCCTCTGCAGCAGAGGTAACTCTGGGTCTTCCTTTCCTGTGGCGGTCCTCATGAGAGCCAGTTTCATCATAGCGCTTGATGGTTTTTGCGACTGCACTTGAAGAAACTTTCAAAGTTCTTGAAATGTCTTAAAGTAATGATGAACTGTCATTTCTCTTTGCTTATTTGAGCTGTTTTGCCATAATATGGACCTGGTCTTTTACCAAATAGGGCTATCTTCTGCATACCAACCCTACCATGTCACAAAACAACTGATTGTCTCAAACGCATTAAGAAGGAAATAAATTCCACAAATTAACTTTTAACAAGGCCCACCTGTTAATTGAAATGCATTCCAGAGTGTGCAAAGCTGTCATCAAGGCAAAGGGTGGCTACTTTGAAGAATCTCAAATATAAAACATTTAACACTTTTTGGGTTACTACATGATTCCATATGTGTTATTTCATAGTTTTGATGTCTTCACTGTTATTCTACAACAATTTAAAGTTGTAAAAATAAAGAAAAACCCTGGAATGAGTAGGTGTGTCCAAACTTTGACTGGTACTGTACGTGTACATCCCCACATATCTTATCCATCCCACTGTCTGTCTGTTGTTTATATAATCAGTAATATTAGAGGTCAGAGGTCAGGTGTGAGAGTTCCATCCAGATGGCCCTGGGGAATAGGCTTCCTCCTATATGTGGCTGCTGACCTTTCCCACCACCACTCACACACAATGTTATGTAAATGAGACCACTCTATACAGCTCACAGTGTAGCTATATTACTAACCCCTATTAGATATGAAACAAACCTCCCCCTGTATGAATAGTGTGACGACCCTCCCACTCTGTCTGCCGAATTCTTTCTCTTTGCTCTTGTTTTCCTTAAGAGGATGTCGGTGGGCGGAGCGAGGAGGATCGTCAGCAAAATGGGACACACCTGGGCACGAGTGCGTCCCGGGGATAAATACACCTGACTACACACACCATTGTTACTTGTATATAGTTTACTTTATTTAATAAATATATTTGTTAATTCTTTATCTCCGCGTTCTTTGTTACGGGCTACGAGCCGGTTCGTAACAATATGCCTGGCTAAATGGTGTAGATTACACTTGAAATGTCTCTATTTTTTTTACTTTTGTTTATTGTTTATTTCACTTGCTTTGGCAATGTAAACATATGTTTCCCATGCCAAAGAAAACACTTTAAATTGAATTGAGCCATGGCGAGGGAGGTGGGCCAGAGCCCTGTCCAGACATACCAGACCAGCGGAGCAGAGAGGACAGATCTGTGTTAATACCACCACCACTATACTGCTGACACTGCACTGATCAGTCCATGTCAATGCTTTAATGAGAGAGTGAGAAAAGGAGAGTAAGAAACAGGGAAGGAGATGAAGAGGGACTGTATAGTGCAAGTATTGAAAAAAAAAGATGGGATGACATTAACGGAGAGTCAGTGGGACAGTGTAAAGATTTTTCCAATACCTGCACTATACAGTAGATATACAGTCTCTTCATCTCTCTCCTCCTCTCCTGACCTGTGATTTCCTGTGTTTATGTGGCATGTGGGTAGGGCCAGAACGATGCCAGTATCGCAATATTTTTTCCATGGCAAAAAAACGAAAACACAAAGCTGACCAAACGATTTGGTTCTTTAAACACCTGCTGTCCGTAAAATCTTGTGAGTAATAGCTTGGAAAATAAATAAATGTGACTCGATGACAACAATGTTTATTTCCAACATTAGGGAGGTTTTCTAAAGAAGTTACATCCGCTTCATGTGTTTGTTTCCTTGCCACGATACTAACAAGTACTTGTGTCGTCCCGGCCCTATGTGTATGTGTGTGTGTGGTCAGTCAGTGCTAGGGCCTCTGTCTGTGTTATTCATTAGCAGAGCAAGCCTTATAGAGTGAGGTGCAGTGTTTAAGTGGACGTGACGACAGAGACGAACAGGGGAGAAGTATGTAGTGGAGGCTACAGGTTCATCTCTATTGATCTTCTCCCAGTGTACATAGCAGAGAGGCCTTCTCTGTCTTCTGGCTATATCACCTGGCACAAATACAGGATAACACTCACTCACTCTCACACTCACACACACACACTCACTCACACACTCACACACACACGTACTCTAAAGGGCACATATCATTACACATGCATGCCTATGCATTTTAACTTATGAGTCTTTGTCTCAATTTCAGCAATTGGTCTCTGGGCGAGACCCAGATGCAGACACAGGAGGAAGATGGTTGGAGTCTTAAAATGTTTATTAATCCAAAGGGGGTAGGCAAAAAGGTCAAAACCAGATCAGTCCAGGAGGTACAGAGTGGCAGACAGGCTCGTGGTCAAGGCAGGCAGAATGGTCAGGCAGGCGGGTCCAGAGAACAGGCAAGGGTCAAAACCGGGAGGACTAGAAAAAGGAGAACCGGAAAAACACGCCGGTTGACATGACTTAAACATACAAGACGAACTGGCACAGAGAGACAGAAAACACAGGGATAAATACACTGGGGAAAATAAGCGACACCTGGAGGGGATGGAGACAATCACCGCTTGTCGACGATACCTAGAGTTGGTCTTGAGAATAGCCGCCTTGGCTCTTCTCCAGGTACGTCGACAGTGGCGGACAAACATCTGGGCCAAGGGTACGCTGACCTCCTGCTCTTGTTCAGGGAAGAGTAGAGGCTGATACTCCATGGAGCACTCGAAAGGGGATAGTCCCGTGGAAGAACTGGGAAGGGTGTTCCGGGCATACTCCACCCAGACCAGTTGACGGCTCCAGGTAGTGAGGTTGGTTGAGACCAGGCACCTTAAGGTGGTCTCCAGGTCTTGGTTGGCTGGCTCCGACTGACCGTTAGTTTGGGGATGGAGTCCAGATGACAGGCTGGCCGACGAAGCAATAAGGATGCAGAATGCCTTCCAGAACTGAGACGAGAACTGAGGACCCCGATCAGAGACCATGTCTACCGGGAGTCCATAGATCCGGAAGACATGCTGCACCATAAGCTGGGTCGTCTCCTTGGCAGAAGGTAGTTTGGGGAGAGGGATGAAATGGGTGGCCTTGGAGAACCGGCCGACTACTGTCAGAATGACAGTGTTGCCATCAGACGGAGGGAGCCCAGTGACAAAGTCCAGAGATATGAGACCAGGGATGATGAGGAACCGGTAGTGGCTGCAGGAGGCCAGAAGGAGCTTGCCTTGGAGTCTTGTTTTGAGCACACACAGTGCATGTGGTGACGAAGGCAGAGACGTCAGGGACGTCAGGGCCACCAGAAATGTTGTTGAAGGAAGGCTAGTGTACGATGGGACCCTGGATGACAGGTCAGCCTGGAGGAATGATCCCATTCCAGGACCCGGGACCAGACTGGGTAAGTTACAAAATGCCGGTTAGCCAGGCCCCCTTCAGGTCCACATCATTGACCAAAGCCTGGAAAACAGCTTTGGTCAATGATGAGTCCAAATGGCATGACCTGGTACTCATAATGTCCACTGGCTGTGTTGAAGGCTGCCTTCCACTCATCCCCCTTGCGTATCCGAACCAGGTGGTAGGCATTTTGAAGGTCCAACTTGGAAAATGTGGTGGCCCCCTGGAGAGGTTCAAACGCCGTGGAGAGGAGAGGTAGGGGGTAACGATTCTTGACAGTAATGTCATTAAGTCCCCGGTAGTCAATGCACGGACGCAGGGTCTTGTCTTCCTCCACAAAGAAAAACCCTGCGCCAGCAGGACAGGCAGACGGACGGACGGCCCCAGTGGCCAGAGACTCCTCTATGTACTCCTCCATAGCTTTGGTCTCTGGTCCAGACAGAGAATACAATCGACCCTGAGGTGGTGTAGGGCCTGGGAGAAGATCAATGGCACAATCATAAGGATGGTGCGGGGGAAGGGAAGTAGCACGTGCCTTACTGAACACTTCCAGGAGGTCAAGGTATTCTGTGGGGATAGCAGAGGCATCCACAGTCTTGCTAACATCCTGGGGAGGACGACTTGAGGAAGGCTGTGCTGCTTGAAGGCAGTGGGAATGGCAAAAAGGACTCCAACCCAGGACGCAGCTTGTAGTCCAGTCAATCACAGGATTGTGTTTTTGAAGCCAGGAAAATCCCAAAACAACCGGAACATGGGGAGATGCAATGAGGAGGAACTGTATTGTCTCACTGTGGTTACCAGAAACCCGTAATTGAACTGGCACAGTACTATGGGTGACTTCCGCTATAGAGCGGCCGTCCAGTGCCCTAGCATCCATGGGCACAGAGAGAGGCTGAGTGGGAAAACCAACCTCCGAAGCTATCGTGGCATCCATAAGACATTCATCAGCCCCAGAGTCAATGAGCACTCGGAGAGACTTCGATTGGTCTCCCCACAGCACGAGATCAAAAAGGGGTGTGCGGGCGATGGGAATTAGGGAACTCCCAGTCTGACTCACCATAGTACTGGTACCCACTAGAGACAAGGGTTTCCTAATAGGGCAGGTAGCTACAGTGGGGCAAAAAAGTATTTAGTCAGCCACCAATTGTGCAAGTTCTCTCACTTAAAAAGATGAGAGAGGCCTGTAATTTTCATCATAGGTACACTTCAACTATGACAGACAAAATGAGGAAAAGAAATCCAGAAAATCACATTGTAGGATTTTTAATGAATTTATTTGCAAATTATGGTGGAAAATAAGTATTTGGTCACATACAAACAAGCAAGATTTCTGGCTCTCACAGACCTGTAACTTCTTCTTTAAGAGGCTCCTCTGTCCTCCACTCGTTACCTGTATTAATGGCACCTGTTTGAACTTGTTATCAGTATAAAAGACACCTGTCCACAACCTCAAACAGTCACACTCCAAACTCCACTATGGCCAAGACCAAAGAGCTGTCAAAGGACACCAGAAACAAAATTGTAGACCTGCACCAGGTTGGGAAGACTGAATCTGCAATAGGTAAGCAGCTTGGTTTGAAGAAATCAACTGTGGGAGCAATTATTAGGAAATGGAAGACATACAAGACCACTGATAATCTTCCTCGATCTGGGGCTCCACGCAAGATCTCACCCGTGGGGTCAAAATGATCACAAGAACGGTGAGCAAAAATCCCAGAACCACACGGGGACCTAGTGAATGACCTGCAGAGAGCTGGGACCAAAGTAACAAAGCCTACCATCAGTAACACACTCGCCGCCAGGGACTCAAATCCTGCAGTGCCAGACGTGTCCCCCTGCTTAAGCCAGTACATGTTCAGGCCCGTCTGAAGTTTGCTAGAGAGCACTTGGATGATCCAGATGAGGATTGGGGAGAATGTCATATGGTCAGATGAAACCAAAATATAACTTTTTGGTAAAAACTCAACTCGTCGTGTTTGGAGGACAAAGAATGCTGAGTTGCACCCAAAGAACACCATACCTACTGTGAAGCATGGGGTGGAAACATCATGCTTTGGGGCTGTTTTTCTGCAAAGGGACCAGGACGACTGATCCGTGTAAAGGAAAGAATGAATGGGGCCATGTATCGTGAGATTTTGAGTGAAAACCTCCTTCCATCAGCAAGGGCATTGAAGATGAAACGTGGCTGGGTCTTTCAGCATGACAATGATCCCAAACACACCGCCTGGCACGAAGGAGTGGCTTCGTAAGAAGCATTTCAAGGTCCTGGAGTGGCCTAGCCAGTCTCCAGATCTCAACCCCATAGAAAATCTTTGGAGGGAGTTGAAAGTCCGTGTTGCCCAGCGACAGCCCCAAAACATCACTGCTCTAGAGGAGATCTGCATGGAGGAATGGGCCAAAATACCAGCAACAGTGTGTGAAAACCTTGTGAAGACTTACAGAAAACGTTTGACCTCTGTCATTGCCAACAAAGGGTATGTAACAAAGTATTGAGATAAACTTTTGTTATTGACCAAATACTTATTTTCCACCACCACCAATTTGCAAATAAATAAATTAAAAATCCTACAATGTGATTTTCTGGATTTCTTTTTCTCATTTCGTCTGTCATAGTTGAAGTGTACCTATGATGAAAATTACAGGCCTCTCTCATCTTTTTAAGTTGGAGAACTTGCACAATTGGTGGCTGACTAAATACTTTTTTTGCCCCACTGTATAAAATGTCCTGCCCCTCCACAGTACAGACATCCATCGTGAGCGTTCCCCAACTGATAACCTAGCTCTAGCTCTGAAGGATACGAAGATGGCTTCTGAGAAAGAAAGCACTGAGCAAGAAAACCGCGCCAGGTACCAGGATTTCCTGAATATCGCTCCGGAGGAGGTAAGTGGAGTTCTCGGGGAGCCGGGATAGGCTGTACAAACTCACCACAGATAGGGGGGAAATTACTGGGGGATTCTTTCAGAGGTGGCAAGCAGCCTCTGAGCTAACTCCCCTGATTTGCTCCATAATAGCCTTTAACCCATGGTCATGGTGTTCCGTCATGGACCTGAGCCCTTCCAAACGGCCCTGTACCAACTCCTCATGTCTCCTAATGGTGGCTCCCTGCAGGGAGACAGCGTGGCGGAGCTGGTCCAAGTCTGCTGGGTCTGTCACAGCCAGTTTGTACTATCATGACACAAGGCGAGACCCAGATGCAGACTGAGGATGAAGATGGTTGGAGTCTTAAATGTTTATTATTCCAAAGGGGTAGGCAAGAGAATGGTCGTGGACAGGCAAAAAGGTCAAAACCAGATCAGAATCCAGGAGGTACAGAGTGGCAGACAGGCTCGTGGTCAAGGCAGGCAGAATGGTCAGGCAGGCGGGTACAAAGTCCAGAGAACAGGCAAAGGTCAAAACCGGGGGGGACTAGAAAAAGGAGAATAGCAAAAGGAGTACGGGAAAAACACGCTGGTTGACGAACTAGCACAGAGACAGGAAACACAGGGATAAATACACTCTGGTGAGTTTGATGTGAAACCGATGTAACATCCAGGCCAAACTGTATTTATGAACAAGTACTTTATAACCCACAGACACTAAGGTGAAATATTACATTAATAAGAACAACCATTAATTACTCCCTCTTCTCTCCACCTCTCTCCCTTCTGATCTCTCTCTCTCCTGATCTCTCACTCTCTCTCTCTCGTTCATGTGGGCAATAAGTGCATGCACCATGAGCACATGTAATTTGTGTGTGTGGTTTAGAGCGAGCCCAGAGGTGAGTCTTAATAAGGATCAATGGCACTTTATCTGGGCCGGCTTCCACTTCACAGCATGCAAATCACATAGCAACACTCTGGCAGGAAAAAAAGAAATGGATTTAATTAAAAAATGTAGAACCACAGGCTCTGGAAATTCAATTAAAGGATTTATGCAAAGGTTGGCTAGCTTTTTGTGTTGCAGTTTCCTGCTTCTGTAATGAGCTTTTCATATAAAAAAAAATCAATAGGTAATCTGGGCTGGGGGATCGGCTGCTTACGTACATTTTAGAAATCAATTTAAAAAAAATAGTCCATCAGCCACAGTGTCACAACAGAGAGAGGGTGGGGGAAGGGGGTGGGGAGAGAGAGAGAAAGGGGTGATGGTTTCCCTCTTTACTCCTCGATGGGGTCAGGGGAGAGATATTGGTAGTGTGGGGGTGGATGGAGGGATAGAGTAAAAAGAAGAGAAGTCAGAATTGTATAGCCTGGTCTTTTCTCTGATCTGGGTCTTTATGTTAGAAAGTGGCTCCCTGGGTGTTTGAAGCCTGTCCGGGTCCGACCTCCAGGTCGGCGGTACATTAGGCCAACCTCGGCTTAGCCCCGGCCCAGACACACACACCCATTAGGCTGCAGGGCCTAATGGTCTCCCTGAGGTGTCTGGACCCTGGAGCTGGAGTAAGGTTAGAGCTGTGAGGTGAGAGGCACAGCTGAAGTGGGCCTACTTTGAGCCTGTAGTTCTATTCCAGTGCTCTGTATCACTGCAGGGTATCTCCAGTGTGAATGAAGATGTTCTCTACCTGTGCTGCTCTTAATCAACTGTAATGACTTCATCCCAGGGAGCTGGCAGCTCATTACCCCCCATTACAGCTGTAGAGGTCTGGGACTGGAGGGACCTCTACCCCCCTCTATCTCTCTCTCCGCACGGCTGAGCACCACACAGACCGGCACAGAGAGGCTGTCACAGCCCACAGCAGAGCCAGTATGATAGGGCTAAGCTCTCCGCCTGGGTGTGTGTGACCTTAGCCCTGACAGTGAGGAGATACACAGATACTGTACAAACGCTGTCATTCTGTAGAGAGAAAAAAAAAGGAAACCATCACCTCTCTCTCTCTTTTACCATCTCTCCCTAAAACACTCTTTTTCTCACTCCCTCTCCCACCACTTCCCTCACTCTCAAGGTGATAGCTCTCAGAGTATCTCTCAGACAGTTCATTAGGTATCAGTGGTCAGTGGCCTGTGCACCTGGTTGAATCATCTCCTAATAGCAGCAGATCCCTCGTTACCCAGGACCAAGAAAGAGGGGAGAGATGGCAGGGGTCTAGGGCCCGAGACGAAAGAGGAGGATGGGGGAGATTGGGGGGTTAGAGACATAGAGAGAAGGAACGTGGGGCGGAGAGCAAAGCACAGAGGAGCTAGTTAAAGGCTCTATCTTGTGTCTTCACTCAGAGAAACCCAGCTGAACTGTATAGTATATTACTGTCTGTCGGTCTGGCTGTCTGTCTGAGTGCTGGTCAGAAGTTCAGCCCTGCATATGTAAAAAGGTGGGCTGGCGCCCCAGGCTGAATGCTGGGTAATTATTAGTATTCTTAAACGCTAAGGAGCATGGGAGTGAGCACTGAAGGTACCGCCCCCCAGGGAATGGACATGTCTGATTGGACCAGAGAGACCGCTCAGAGCCTTTACCCACAACCCACCTCTTCTTCGACCATTAAAGTGGAGTGAAGTTGCCCCTAGACACTGGTCTAAGGTCAGTCTTGTGATTCCTCCCTAATAGTTGAGGTAACAATCTGATTAGGGCAAGCTGATTTTAGATCAGTGCCAAAGGGCAACTTCTACCCTTAGCATATTAAGGAGCAGAGAAGACGCCAGTCAACCAAATGTCACAGAAACATGTCAACACTGCTGATTGACAAGACTGACTCAGGACTGAAAGGTTAAGTACACATACACAAACACACAACCACAATATGGCCTAAACTGTACATACATACCCCGACCAGAAGCCATGGATTACAGGCAACATTCACAATGAGCAAGGGTAGAGTTGCCGCCTTCAAGGAGCGGGACTCTAACTCGGAAGCTTATAAGAAATCCTGCTATGCCCTCCGACGAACTATCAAACAGGCAAAGCGTCAATACAGGACTAAGATCGAATCGTACTACACCAGCTCCGCCACTCGTCGGATGTGGCAGGGCTTGCAAACTATTAGACTACAAAGGGAAGCACAGCCGAGGGCTGCCCAGTGACACGAGCCTACCAGACGAGCTAAATCACTTCTATGCTCGCTTCGAGGAAAGTAACACTGAAACACGCATGAGAGCATCACCTGTTCCGCAGCCGACATGAGTAAGACCTTTAAACAGGTCAACATTCACAAGGCCACAGGGCCAGACGGATTACCAGGACGTTTACTCCGAACATGCGCTGACCAACTGGCAAGTGTCTTCACTGACATTTTCAACCTGTCCCTGTAAGAGTCTGTAATATCAACATGTTTCAAGCAGACCACCATAGTCCCTGTGCCCAAGAACACTAAGGTAACCTGCCTAAATGACTACCGACCCGTAGCACTCATGTCTGTAGCCACACCATCATCCCAGAAACCCTAGACCCACTCCAATTTGCATACCAAACCAACAGATCCACAGATGATGCAATCTCTATTGCACTCCACACTGCCCTTTCACATCTGGACAAAAGGAACACCTATGTGAGAATGCTATTCATTGACTACAGCTCAGCATTCAACACCATAGTGCCCTCAAAGCTCATGACTGCACTGCCTGGCACGACTTCAGCACCATCATTAAGTTTGCTGATGACACAACAGTGGTAGGCCTGATCACTGACAACAATGAGACAGCCTATAGGGAGGAGGTCAGAGACCTGACCGTGTGGTGCCAGGACAACAACCTCTCCATCAACGTGATCAAGACAAAGGAGATGATTGTGGGCTACAGGAAAAGAGGACCGAGCACGCCCCCTTTCTCATCGACGGGGTTGCAGTGGAGCAGGTTGAGAGCTTCAAGTTTCTTGGTGTCCACATCACCATCAAACCAACATGGTCCAAGCACACCTAGATAGTCATGAAGAGTGCACAACAAAACCTATTCCCCCTCAGGAGACTGAATAGATTTGGCATGGGTCCTCAGATCCTCAAAAGGTTTTACAGCTGCACCATTGAGAACATCCTGACGTGTTGCATCATTGCCTGGTATGGCAACTGCTCGGCCTCCAACCGCAAGGCACTACAGAGGGTAGTTTGTACGACCCAGTACATCACCGAGGTCAAGCTTCCTGCCATCCAGGTCCTCTATACCAGGCGGTGTCAGAGGAAGGACCGAAAAATTGTCCGACTCCAGCCACCCTAGTCATAGACTGTTCTCTCTGCTACCGCACAGCAAGCGGTGCCGGAGCGCCAAGTCTAGGTCCAAGAGGCTTCTAAACAACCCAGACTATTTGCATTGCCCCCTTCTACGCTGCTGCTACTCTCTGTTATTATCTATGCATAGTCACTTTAATAACTCTACCTACATGTATATATAACCTCAATTACCTCGAACATTGACTCTGTACTGGTACCCCCTGTATATAGCCCCGCTATTGTTATTTACTGCTGCTCTTTAATCATTTGTTTTTGTTATCTCTTATTTTTATATTTTTTCGTATTTTCTTTAAACTGCATTGTTTGTTAAGGGCTTGTAAGTAAGCATTTCACTGTAAGGTCTACACCTGTTGTATTCGACGCATGTGACAAATACAATTTGATTTGAACGGTAGAGCTAGACAGTAGACAGGCATTCGTTCACCCAGAATGATCTATATTTCCATTCCGTTTTCCTCACATCAAAGTGCTAGAGATAAGAGCTGTGTTCGGCCTCTCACACACACGCACTCACCCACATGCACACATGCTGCTGGCTAGAGTATTGAGTTGTTATAACCACATTTAAGAACAGAGTGAAACTCTCCCTGTAAAGGCCTTGGATTATCTATAAACAGGAAACAGTGGGCCAGGCGTGGCCGCACGATCTCTGATAAGCAGATGAAGGCATAGGGAGTGGAACATGATGTTAGTGAGTGATCATCTGGCTGATTAAAACGTCATGGCTCTTTAAAGATGCCTCTCTCCACTCTGATCACCATGAGAGAGGGGGCTGCAATTCCCTTCTATGATATTAGGAATAATGTTTTCTATTCTCCTCAGATGACTGGTTTACATATAGAAGCCACTGAAATACAACATTAATAATATTTTATATCTAATGAAAAAAGAATTTCTTCATTAATATGTGTGTATGGGCCTACATCAAATAACAGTGCATATAAAGCACTGAACTAGGCTATATAGAGTACAACATTCTGTGAGAGGTTCTAATGATCCAAGACATTAACCCGCTTTAACAACAACTAAATAAAACATTTTAAAACCACATGCAGCTCCAGGTGTTTCAGTGATTGTCCGTACTTTGTTTGTATGTGTCTGTTTGTGTGTGCGCGCGTGTGTGTATGTGTCTGTTTGTGTGTGCGAGCCAGTGTTTGTGTGTCTGTTTGTATGTGCGAGCAGGTGTGTGTGTGTACAGGCTTGAGTTATTTGCACAACAGACACACACTGGGACTTTTTGATCATTCTTTGGGGAGTCGACATTCTGCTTATGTTTGCATCCCGGAACAATCTCCACGGATCCCATAAGCGAAGGCTAGCAATTAAAACGATAGCATCTTCATATCCTCGCTCACAATAACTGAAATAATATCACTGTTTTATTAAGCCTTAATGTGGGGGTAGGAGGGGAGAGGTCTGGGGTGTTAAAGAGGATACACATTCAGATGCCTTATAAACCACTGATTTAAATAACAGCAAATGCTCGGTTTAAGGGTGTGTGGTGCTCGTGTGTGTGTGTGTAGTCTTTAGCAGACACAGGACACTAAGCTAAATCCTGTGTCAGCATACCAGTATTTAATTACAGCACTAGCTACCTTTGTCCTTTAATATTTACAAACATCTACACCACTGTTAGTTAATTAACCACATGTATGAAAACCCCCCGCCCTGGTCTGGAGGAAAAACTAGCCTGCTAATTGCAACTGGGTGCTCAGAAGTCCAAACCAGTTAGAAGCCCCCCCCTACCCCACACACTGCCATAATAGCCCTAAAACATGATGTATTCCATACACATCTCTTTTTGGTCTCATACTTGTATATTTTAAACAAGGACCTTTCTTGGAAAACACCATATGAACTCAGTTTAGTTCTGCTGAAAGTAAGTAGATCTCAGAGCATGTGACTATCTGTGCAAAGGTGAAGGGTTTCAGGTAGCAATACACATAGAGGATAAGGGGCTGTTTTGTTAGACTTCAGTGCGGCTTTTGACGTTATGGATCATAGTCTGCTGCTGGAAAAATATATGTGTTATGGCTTTACCCTCCCTCTTATATTGTGGATAAAAAATTACTTGTCTAACAGAACACAGAAGGTGTTCTTTAACGGAAGCCTCTCCAACATAATCCAGGTAGAATCAGGAATTCCCCAGGGCAGCTGTTTAGGCACCATACTTTTTTCAATCTTTACTAATGACATGCCATTAGCTTTGAGTAAACTCAACACGATACACATCAGTTACTACAGCGACTGAAATGACTGCAACACTTAACAAAGGGCTGCAGTTAGTTTCAGAATGGGTGGCAAGGAATAAGTTAGTCCTAAATATTTAAACAACTAAAAGCATTGTATTTGGGAAAAATCCTTCACTAAACCCTAAACGCCAACTAAAGCTTGTAAGCAATAATGTGGAAATTGAGCAAGTTGAGGAGACTAAACTGTCATGGTCAAAACATATTGATACAACAGTAGCTAAGATGGGGAGAAGTCTGTCCATAATAAAGCGCTGCTCTACCTTCTTGACAACACTGTCAACAAGGCAGGTCCAACAGGCCCTAGTTTGGTCGCACCTGGGCTACTGTTCCGTTGTGGTCAGGTGCCACAAAGAGGGACTTAGGAATGTACACGGAGAGCTAACATTAATGATATGCATGTACATCTCCCATGGCTCAAAGTGGAGGAGAGATTGACTTCATCACTACTTGTTTTTTGTTAGAGGTGTTGACAAGCTGAATGCCCCGAGCTGTCTGTTTAAACTACTAGCACACAGCTCGGACAGCCATGCATACCCCACAAGACATGCCACCAGAGGTCTCGTCACAATCCCCAAGTCCAAAACAGACTATGGGAGGCGCACAGTACTACATAGAACCATGACTACATGGAACTCTATTCCACATCAGGTAACTGATGCAAGCAGTAGAATCAGATAAAAAAAACAGATAAAAATACACTTTATGGAACAGCGGGGACTCTGACACACACAAAGGTACAGGCACACGCATATGCACACGAGCGCTAGCACACACACTCTACACACACGTACACTGTAATATTGTTGTATAGCGATATCATACATTTTGTGTTGTCGGTATGTGGTGGTGTGACAGTGTTCTATGTCTTATCTTTTGTTTTATGTCTAACATAAGTTACTTAATATGTTTGGACCCCAGGAAGAGTAGCAGTAGCTAATGGGGAACAATAATCACATACAAAAAATATAGAGGGAGGGAGAGGGGGACAGAGAGAGAGAGAGAGGCTCATTGGGGATCCTAGAGAGCCAACAGGTAGCTGCACCACTCAGATACTAGTTGAGTAGGGGAAACAGAGTAGTGTGTAGTGAAACCTGCTGCATGTCTGCCTGACTCCCTCTGTCTGTCCAACATCATTCATCGCAACCACACTAAAATACCTATTCTCTCCACATCCCATCCTGCCTGCAGTGAAAACACTAGATAGATTAAAGATAACAAAGGGGCTAATGCACTGATGTAATAGTCTAACTAAAGCATACATCAAATAGCATATGACCTCCAGGGTAGTGGCAGGACTAGTAGAGAAGCCTTGTAGAGTAGGAGCCTGTGTGCGTGTTATAGGTCTATAGATTAGTAGAGAAGCCTTGTAGAGTAGGAGCCTGTGTGTGTTAGGTCTATAGATTAGTAGAGAAGCCTTGTAGAGTAGGAGCCTGTGTGTGTTAGGTCTATAGATTAGTAGAGAAGCCTTGTAGAGTAGGAGCCTGATTGTCTATAGATTAGAGGAGGATAAATCACAGTGGGAGCTTTTATAATTCACATCATCAGCGTATAAGTATTACAGAAACAACACACCATAGTAATGACAATGTACATATTGTAAAATGTCAGAAATAAGTCATAAGTACGTTATAAGAACATACATTGTTTCCCTTTAAATTATCCTGTGTGCAAATACCAATATAGCACAAAGAAAGGCATCCATTGAGACTGAGTTGTAATATAATATATGGAGATAATATGATGTAGAGATAATATGATCAGTCTATAGAGAGAGGGGACATAGAGAAGGGTGTGTGTCAAATCTGCTAATATAACAGAAAATATGAGAATACATTTTCCACATGGGAGCTGATTATGGATAAAACATCTATGATTGAAAAGCCATATGTGAGCAGTTTAGTACAGAGAGTAGTAGCTATACTATACCGTAACACTATAGTCTCAGAGCAGTGAGGGTTTATAATATCTACCCTCCCGAGGAGAAGAGCGGACACACTCTTAGAACTAAACTAACAAAGACAGGACGAAGAGGAAAATAGGAAAAACAAGCCAGTGAATCTTTCTCCATCTCTCTATCTGTGCAAGTCACACTCTCTCACTGAACCCTGACTGCTCTAGAGATCCGCTCCTTCCTTTTCCTTCCCCCATCCTACCCTCTCTTCTCCTTTCGCAGATAGATGCCAAGACTAATATTTGGACTAATGAGGGACAGTTGAGACTACAGAATAAAGTATGAGGACCATGAACAGTAGCATCTACTCTATCCACACACTCTAAAACAACCAGTCAGATCAAGTAGTCGTACAGCAAACAACTCATTCAATAACCAAGTAGCCATCTATTAAATAACACAAACAACTCATTCAATAACCAAGTAGCCATCTATTAAATAACACAAACAACTCATTCAATAACCATGTAGCCATCTATTAAATAACACAAACAACTCATTCAATAACCATGTAGCCATCTATTAAATAACACAAACAACTCATTCAATAACCATGTAGCCATCTATTAAATAACACAAACAACTCATTCAATAACCATGTAGCCATCTATTAAATAACACAAACAACTCATTCAATAACCATGTAGCCATCTATTAAATAACACAAACAACTCATTCAATAACCAAGTAGCCATCCATTAAATAACACAAACAACTCATTCAATAACCAAGTAGCCATCCATTAAATAACACAAACAACTCATTCAATAACCAAGTAGCCATCTATTAAATAACACAAACAACTCATTCAATAACCAAGTAGCCATCTATTAAATAACACAAACAACTCGTTCAATAACCATGTAGCCATCTATAAAATAACACAAACAACTCATTCAATAACCATGTAGCCATCTATTAAATAACACAAACAACTCATTCAATAACCATGTAGCCATCTATTAAATAACACAAACAACTCATTCAATAACCAAGAAGCCATCTATTGAATAACCTTAACAACTCATTCAATAACCAAGTAGCCATCTATTAAATAACACAAACAACTCATTCAATAACCATGTAGCCATCTATTGAATAACACAAACAACTCATTCAATAACCAAGTAGCCATCTATTAAATAACACAAACAACTCATTCAGTAACCAAGTAGCCATCTATTAAATAACCTTAACAACTCATTCAATAACCATGTAGCCATCTATTAAATAACACAAACAACTCATTCAATAACCATGTAGCCATCTATTGAATAACCTTAACAACTCATTCAATAACCATGTAGCCATCTATTAAATAACACAAACAACTCATTCAATAACCAAGTAGCCATCTATTGAATAACACAAACAACTCATTCAATAACCAAGTAGCCATCTATTAAATAACACAAACAACTCAAAGAGTCATATCTCCTTTAGCCCACATAGAGACAGCCATGTAATATGGTGATCCTTTAGCATCAGAAGTGTAAACTGTCTGTCTCCTTACCATAGACTTGGTGAAGGGGCGGGCCAGGGTGAAGAACAGGGTCATCAGCCACCAGCTACGATGGATGGCCGTGTACATCATGTTCCCAGGGTGCACTGCATTGCAGGTGACCCCGTGGAGCGAGAGGCGTCGGTGGAGCTCGTTAGAGAACAGGAGGTTACACAGCTTGGCCCGGTTGTAGGCCAGCATGGACCAGTAGTCCTTTTGAGGAGGAGACAGCACAGCCAGGTCCACCTTACCACACTGGTCCAGCAGGTCTGTAAACCTGGGAGAGAGGAACCAAGATTAACTTTATTTACCTAGAGAGGTTTTAATTTTACAGGAACAAGTCAAGGACCGAGTCCTTTAAGGATAACTTTATTGAAAGTACACTTGAATTAAATTCCATATACCAGGGCTCTCCAACCCTGTTCCTGGAGAGCTATCGTCCTGTAGGTTTCCGCGCCAACCCTAATCTAGCTCACCTGATTCTAATAATTGAATCAGGTTAGTTACAACTGGGGTTGTAAAACTCTTCAGGAACAGGGTTGTAGAACCCTGCCATAGACTATACACATTTCAAATATAAGTAGAAAAGTAAATGTATGCATCGGTGCTATAGTTCTATAGCAGCAGAAGTGTGGTCCTGGCTGAATACAAATGTAATGCGTGACAGGATGTTTTTTAATTGCCTGCGACAGAGCAGTTAAAGCCCAGATGTTTGACAAGGCTCTTGAACATTACACCGCTCGCTGGGTTATTATGCAGTCACAATAACACAGAGACACACCGCAGTCAAACACACTCCCTCCTCCTCCCTCAAAATGTGTGTGTGTTTCTGTCTGTTTGTGGTTGTGTGTATCTACATCTTAATCCAGTCATTAGAAACCCACCAATCAACATGTCACCTGGTTTCCTTGTTGTGATTTTCAAAGCTGCCTGCCTGGCGTTTGCTTACCGTCCCCTCTCCGCTACATCCTTGCTTGGCTAGATTACAACATCTGCAGGCTTTATATTTCATGTGAAGAAACTTCACAACTGCTTTAGCGCTTGGTAGGGTTAATAAATCACTTGGCTGAGTGAAATATACACATTTTTCTCTCAAAGCAAGTTTCTTGACATTTAATAATACAATATGCTCTCTTCTAACTTGCACTGATTTCATAGTGACCTACACCACGTTGTCAACACTGTAAAATGTCTGTCTTTTTAGGTCAGAAAAGAGCACAAATAGAAACATTCCTGGCTTTTACTTAGACAAAAAGAGCACAAATAGATTGTTTATTGACACCATTTCAGCCATCTAACCGTAACCCTTTCACAGAGGCTGTAATAGGGGGTTTAAGTGTAACAGAGAGATTTAATACAGGATTTGCTCTCCTGGTCTTTGAGAAGGCCTAATGCACTTATTAGTATTGTGTCAATTACACTGCACTGGTGTTGGGGGGTGATAACGTTTGCTGCCTTTTCCCTCCTCCTCTCTCTCCATCCCTTCATATCTCCATCTCCCCCACCTTGTCTGCTATACTCTGTAGGTCACAACTTTACATTACAACAGGGGGCTTAGGGAGTATAATCTACTACCAGGTCAGGGGTCAGACTGAGAGCCTGTTAGGAAGAGGCTAAGTGAAATAACCAGGAAGTCACGGGAAATAACACACAAACAGAAAAGTGAGTAACTTCAACAGATGCAATATAGGTGTGGAATGGAACGGGCAGAAAGGCAGATGTAATATCAGATATGGTCTTTATCCCCTCTTCTATTCTGGACCAGTCTGTAACTGACTCTCTGTTCTGGCTAAGCCCTCTTTGAAGGGGTTAGGCACAATTGATTAGGGATGGGAGAGGAGGGCGAGACTGGGGGAGGAATAGGATGGAGGAATAAAGGAGGGGATTGGTGGGGAGAGACGAAGATATGGGGAAATAGGTAGAAAGGAAGCAAAAAGAAGAGAGGGGAAATCGGAGGGATGGAAAGAAGAGAAACATGGTGGGAGGAAAGGGCCTGCTCTCAATGGAACTTATTAAACAAGTCCTGATTCAATAATATGTTGTCATTTCACTTTCTTTCAAATCACACTTCACTCTCCCTGTCAGTGTATGGGAGCTGACCTCTTGTAAATATGAGTACAAAAGAGAAAATAAATAAACATAAATATGGGTTGTATTTACAATGGTGTTTGTTCTTCACTGGTTGACCTTTCTTGTGGCAACAGGTCACAAATCTTGCTGCTGTGATTGCACACTGTGGTATTTCACCCAATAGATATGGGAGTTTATCAAAATTGGGTTTGCTTTCAAATTCTTTGTAGGTCTGTGTAATCTGAGGGAAATATGTGTCTCTAGTATGGCCATACATTTGGCAGCAGGTTAGGAAGTGCACCTCAGTTTCCACCTCATTTTGTGGGCAGTGTGCACATAGTCTGTCTTCTTTTGAGAGCCAGGTCTGCCTAAGGCGGCCTTTCTCAATAGCATGGCTATGCTCACTGAGATTTAATGTCAGGGCCCAGGTCTGACAGAATCTGTGCAGAAGATCTAGGTGCTGCTGTAGGCCCTCCTTGGTTGGGGACAGAAGCACCAGATCATCAGCAAACAGTAGGGATTTGACTTCAGATTCTAGTAGGGTGAGGCCGGGTCCTGCAGACTATTCTACTGCCCTCGCCAATTTGTTGACATGTATGTTGAAGAGGGTGTGGCTTAAGCTGCATCCCTGTCTCACTCCACGGCCATGTGGAAAGAAATGTGTGTGACTGGATTGGGGTGATCAGTCCTTGGTTCCAAATATTGGGTAAGATGCCAGAGCTGAGGATGATGTTAAAGAGTTTAAGTATCTTCAATTACATTGAGCTGATTTCTGACATGCTGTTTTTTTCTCTCTCTCTCTCTCCCTCCCTCCCTCCCTCCCTCCCTCCCTCCCTCCCTCCCTCCCCTAGGACCATACCCTACGACTACCTGGCCTGATGACCCCTGGCCGTCCCCGTGGTCGTGCTGCTGATCCAGTTTCTGCTGTTTTGCCTGTGGCTATGGAAACATGACCTGTTCACCAGACGTGCTACCTTTCCCTGGACCTGCTGTTTTCGACCCTCTCTCTCCTTCTCTGTCCCTCTCTACTGCACCTGCTGTCTCGAACTCTGAATACTCTGCTATGAAAATGCAACTGACATTTGTTTCTGAGGTGCTGACCTGTTGCACCCTCTACAACCACTGTGATTATTATTTGACCCTTCTGGTCATGTACTCTTATAATCTCCACCCGGCACAGCCAGAAAAGGACTGGCCAACTCTCGGAGCCTGGTTCCTCTCTAGGTTTCTTTAGGCTGTTGATGTAAAAAGGGCTTTATAAAGTACATTTGAATGAACATTTGATTGATTTAATACACACTGAGAGTTAGTTTACAGTGAGAGGGCCTGTCATTTTAGACAGTGTATAATATTCTGACCTGGTCCTATGACTGGCCTGTAGAAGAAGAGGTCAGCATCCTTTAGCAGGGGTTCAACCACAAACAGTACAAACTCAGTTCAGTATCGATTTACATATAGTGTAAGTGTGAGGGTAGGGCTTATGGTTCAGGGGGTTAGGTAGTGGTTATAAATAATATTTGTTTAGTCAGTAAATACAGACCTGTGTGACTCCGAGGACACCACCACCACACGGGCGGGGGCGGAGCGTCGCAGCACTTCCTGTAGACACTGCACCAACAGGAAGTGACCTAGGTGGCAGATCTGGAAGGTGGACTCCAGGCCGTCTTCCGTCAGACGCCAGGGCTGGGTACACACCGCTGCGTTACATATCAGGATGTGGAGCGGCCTAAGGGGAAAGGAGAGGGACATACAGGCAATGAGACACCGAGGGCCAGTATTACAAGGTATAGGCACTGTGACCTATTCTCCACTCTGCAACCAGGGATCTAGGGAGAAGGAAAGAGTGGTGGAAAAGGAAAGGAACGGAGAGGGGAAGACAGGAGGGAAGGAGAGAGGGGTGCTATTCCTGTGTGCAGCTGCTAGAGACAGGGTATTAGTGATATGATATACTGTATGTATACTGTATAGAGGGCTTCCTCTCTTACTCCCCCATGGTCTGACTGAGAGATACTGAATACAGTTGGACACCAGCCAACAGAAACAACCAACACCTTGAATAGTCATCATATCAACCTGAGAGAGAGCGCTGGGAGAGAGATAGCGGGGAGGTGGGGGGGATTTTGCAAAAAATACTTTAGTCAGTTATAGAACCCATTGCCCTCTATGGCTGTGAGGTTTTGCATTGTACTTTGTGTACAACGCAAAACCCCAAACAATGCATGCAGAGCAGAATTAGGACTACACCCGCTAGTTATCGTTTCACCGGAAGTTGTCCCGTTAGCGAGACGCCTAGCCCGAAAAGGTTATCAACATCCAGAAAAGAGCTGTAAAATTCTACAACCACCTAAAGTGATGACCACACATTCCACCACAAAGCCTCACCTACAAAGAGATGAACCTAGAGAAGTTCTATCAGCCAGCTGGTTCTGGGGCTCTGTTCACAAACACAAACAGACTCCACACCAAGGGGCCAGGGTTCCGGTCTAGAAGCACTGTTGACTCCGGCCATGTTGGGCTGTCAGAGATCCTTGTCGGTGGCATCCCTCCAGCGAGCTCGAAACCACGGTAACACTGGCGAACAATCCAAACACACCCGCCAATTTTTTATTTCTTCCATTACAATTAATTACGAAGCCCAGGGCAGTTTGTGTACCCTGTGTTTAAGACTGCCTGCTGGATTCATTCAAAACTGGATGCTAGAAAATGAATGTGTGAATTGTTATGCATGGCTATAATGATTCTTCCCTATAACACTGTTAGAGAGGACTGAAGTGAACGTTCACCTTCAGGCCTCCTAACACACAGCACACACAGCTCACACAGCTCACACAGCTCACACAGCACACACAGCACACACAGGGTTCATTACTGAGAGTCACACTCAGTCCACACCAACTACAAAATGCCTACGTATGCAAAGCATACTCTACTGTGCTATATACAGTATCATTAAAAAACTCTTAACCGCAGTGTTTAACCCAAAGTAAGAAGTCATCTTTAGATTGAACTCCAAATCCACTGCCTAAAATGTAACCAGCGTCAGTGACTTAATAGAGCCAGAGAACAGGTTGGTGGGTAATAAGAAAGCAGTGTTTGGACACACCTACTCATTCAAAGGTTTTCTTTATTTTTTGCTATTTTCTACATTGTAAAAGAATAGTGAAGACATCAAAACTATGAAATAACAGAAATGCAATCATGTAGTAACCATAAAAGTGTTCAACAAGTCAAAATATATGTTATATTTGAGATTCTTCAAAGTAGCCACCCTTTGCCTTGATGACAGCTTTGCAAACTCTTGGCATTCTCTCAACCAGCTTCATGAGGTAGTCACCTGGAATGCATTTCAATTAACAGGTGTGCCTTGTTAAAAGTTAATTTGTGGAATTTCTTTCCTCTTAATGCATTTGAGCCAATCAGTTGTGTTGTGACAAGGTATACAGAAGATATCCCTATTTGGTAAAAGACCAAGTCCATACTACGGCAAGAACAGCTCAAATAAGATAACTTGACTGACATGAAGTAACAGAGCATTTGGAAGACACTGCTAACTTGGTTTAAAAAGGTTTAAAAAGGCTTCTAAAGTGTGTCATTTCTACATGTTTTTTTGTATGTTTTAATGTCAGACTTGATTTGCCCTAACGAAAAATGAATCAACCCCTACAAAAAAGGCCATTAATTATAATCCATATAATAATTCACATCTCCTGTTGCTGCAGGATTATTTTCCTACTGTGAGAAACTGGTCAAATTAAGATAGACCATCTGTATGTAAGACCTCTTTCAGTTAGATATCAACAAACTCATAGATCCAAATAGTCTAAAACTGTTGGTGATTTTACAGGTCAGTTAAAGAGGGACCACCAGTTAAAACCAGAGCACCAGTTAAAACCAGAGCACCAGTTAAAACCAGACCACCAGTTAAAACCAGGCCACCAGTTAAAACCAGAGCACCAGTTAAAACCAGGCCACCAGTTAAAACCAGGCCACCAGTTAAAACCAGACCACCAGTTAAAACCAGACCACCAGTTAAAACCAGACCACCAGTTAAAACCAGGCCACCAGTTAAAACCAGACCACCAGTTAAAATCTGGCCACCAGTTAAAACCAGACCACCAGTTAAAATCAGGCCACCAGTTAAAACCAGACCACCAGTTAAAACCAGAGCACCAGTTAAAACCAGAGCACCAGTTAAAACCAGGCCACCAGTTAAAACCAGAGCACCAGTTAAAACCAGAGCACCAGTTAAAACCAGAGCACCAGTTAAAACCAGACCACCAGTTAAAACCAGGCCACCAGTTAAAACCAGGCCACCAGTTAAAACCAGAGCACCAGTTAAAACCAGACCACCAGTTAAAACCAGACCACCAGTTAAAACCAGGCCACCAGTTAAAACCAGAGCACCAGTTAAAACCAGAGCACCAGTTAAAACCAGAGCACCAGTTAAAACCAGGCCACCAGTTAAAACCAGACCACCAGTTAAAACCAGACCACCAGTTAAAACCAGAGCACCAGTTAAAACCAGAGCACCAGTTAAAACCAGAGCACCAGTTAAAACCAGGCCACCAGTTAAAACCAGACCACCAGTTAAAACCAGACCACCAGTTAAAACCAGACCACCAGTTAAAACCAGACCACCAGTTAGGCGAGAGCATTGATTTGATTTGAGCACTTGTCCTTAATGTGTATCTCTCAGAGCTCATAACCCCTCCTCCTCCTCCTCAGTAGAGCAGACATCAGTTCCTAGCCCAGGGTCTCATCTTCATAACCACCGGTCTAATGAAGGTCTTTAATGGGCCTACTGCTGCTGGCCCGGTCGAACTGTTATCTTAGCGCTGGTCAAGAGGGGGTGTTAAGTACCAAACAGGGAGAGATGAGTATATTGTACATTTAGTGTAACTAGCCCCCTCTGGCCTGATCTCTGACATCAATGATAACCTGCCTGGAGGAGGTGATTGGCTCTGTGTGCTGCTGGGCTCTGTCCAATGATCATTAACACAGGACTTTATTAGCCATACAGGGACGGGAGCTAGAACAAACACACACACAGGGTAGAAATGTGTGTGTTTTGTGTGTTTGTTGTGCCTGAAGACAAACGTTCTCTACTATAGTTGTGGCAGTATCAGACAACTGCCCCGTGCCATTCACAGCTGACAGACTCTCCTCTCCCCTCGACTCTGCTCCACTCTGCTCTAACGTCCCCTGGGATGCCCCCACAAGTATATTTTAGCAATTACATTTAGTTTTGATACTTAATAAATCCCTTTAGAACCCATAGCAGCCACCGACGGCATTTCTTTAAATTACTATAGCGACCACCGACGGCATTTCTTTAAATTACTATAGCGACCACAGACGGCATTTCTTTAAATTACTATAGCGACCACAGACGGCATTTCTTTAAATTACTATAGCGACCACCGACGGCATTTCTTTAAATTACTATAGCGACCACAGACGGCATTTCTTTAAATTACTATAGCGACCACAGACGGCATTTCTTTAAATTACTATAGCGACCACCGCGGCATTTCTTTAAATTACTATAGCGACCACAGACGGCATTTCTTTAAATTACTATAGCGACCACCGACGGCATTTCTTTAAATTACTATAGCGACCACAGACGGCATTTCTTTAAATTACTATAGCGACAACCGACGGCATTTCTTTAAATTACAATAGCAACCACAGACGGCATTTCTTTAAATTACTATAGCGACCGTGAACAGTCTTGTTTTTCTAACAATAACCTCTGTGTCAACATCGCAGTGCTAGCTGTGCCACTAGAGATCCTGGTTCGAGTCCAGGCTGTCACAGCCGGCTGTGACCGGGAGACCCATGGGGCGGCGCACAATTGGCCCAGCGTCGTCCGGGTTAGGGGACGGTTTGGCCGGCAGGGATGTTTTTGTCCCATTACGCTCTAGCGACTCCTGTGGCGGGCCGGGAGCAAACACGGTCGCCAGGTGTACGGTGTTTCCTCAGACACATTGGTGCGGCTGGCTTCCGGGTTAAGTGGGCATTGTGTCAAGAAGCAGTGCGGCTTGGCTGGATTGTGTTTCGCAGGACACACGGCTCTCGACCTTTGCCTCTCCCGAGTCCGTATGGTGTAACTACCAATTGGATACCACGAAATTGGGGAGAAAAAGGGGTATAACATTTTTTAAATGATATTAAGACACCGGCAACCGGGTATGCAGTCATTTGACTTTTCCACATTTTTTTTACTGCATTACTTAAAATGACAGCGCCGAAGCAGACATGTCTTTTCACTGTGAATGACGTCGAGGTGAGTGAAATAAGTAAACAGCAGATATTCAGGGCCTTTGGAAAGTATTCAGACCCCTTGACCTATCCCACATTTTGTTACGTTACAGCCTTATTCTAAAATGGATTCAATAAATAAAAATCCTCAGCAATCTACAACCCAATACCAATACATAATGACAAAGCAAAGGTTTTCAGAAATGTTTGCTAATTTATTACAAATAAAAAACTGAAATACCTTATTTACATAAGTATTCAGACCCTTTGCTATGAGACTCGAAATTCAGCTCAGGCGTGTCCTGTTTCTATTAATCATCCTTGAGATGTTTCTATACAGTGGGGCAAAAAAGTATTTAGTCAGCCACCAATTGTGCAAGTTCTCTCACTTAAAAAGATGAGAGAGGCCTGTAATTTTCATCATAGGTACACTTCAACTATGACAGACAAAATGAGGAAAAAAAGGATTTTTTATGAATTTATTTGCAAATTATGGTGGAAAATAAGTATTTGGTCACATACAAACAAGCAAGATTTCTGGCTCTCACAGACCTGTAACTTCTTCTTTAAGAGGCTCCTCTGTCCTCCACTCGTTACCTGTATTAATGGCACCTGTTTGAACTTGTTATCAGTATAAAGACACCTGTCCACAACCTCAAACAGTCACACTCCAAACTCCACTATGGCCAAGACCAAAGAGCTGTCAAAGGACACCAGAAACAAAATTGTAGACCTGCACCAGGTTGGGAAGACTGAATCTGCAATAGGTAAGCAGCTTGGTTTGAAGAAATCAACTGTGGGAGCAATTATTAGGAAATGGAAGACATACAAGACCACTGATAATCTTCCTCGATCTGGGGCTCCACGCAAGATCTCTCCCCGTGGGGTCAAAATGATCACAAGAACGGTGAGCAAAAATCCCAGAACCACACGGGGGGACCTAGTGAATGACCTGCAGAGAGCTGGGACCAAAGTAACAAAGCCTACCATCAGTAACACACTACGCCGCCAAGGACTCTAACCCTGCAGTGCCAGACGTGTCCCCCTGCTTAAGCCAGTACATGTTCAGGCCCGTCTGAAGTTTGCTAGAGAGCATTTGGATGATCCAGATGAGGATTGGGAGAATGTCATATGGTCAGATGAAACCAAAATATAACTTTTTGGTAAAAACTCAACTCGTCGTGTTTGGAGGACAAAGAATGCTGAGTTGCATCCAAAGAACACCATACCTACTGTGAAGCATGGGGGTGGAAACGTCATGCTTTGAGGCTGTTTTTCTGCAAAGGGACCAGGACAACTGATCAGTGTAAAGGAAAGAATGAATGGGGCCATGTATCGTGAGATTTTTAGTGAAAACCTCCTTCCATCAGCAAGGGCATTGAAGATGAAACGTGGCTGGGTCTTTCAGCATGACAATGATCCCAAACACACCGCCCGGGCAACGAAGGAGTGGCTTCGTAAGAAGCATTTCAAGGTCCTGGAGTGGCCTAGCCAGTCTCCAGATCTCAACCCCATAGAAAATCTTTGGAGGGAGTTGAAAGTCCGTGTTGCCCAGCGACAGCCCCAAAACATTACTGCTCTAGAGGAGATCTGCATGGAGGAATGGGCCAAAATACCAGCAACAGTGTGTGAAAACCTTGTGAAGACTTACAGAAAACGTTTGACCTCTGTCATTGCCAACAAAGGGTATATAACAAAGTATTGAGATAAACTTTTGTTATTGACCAAATACTTATTTTCCACCATAATTTGCAAATAAATAAATAAAAAAATCCTACAATGTGATTTTCTGGATTTCTTTTTCTCATTTCGTCTGTCATAGTTGAAGTGTACCTATGATGAAAATTACAGGCCTCTCTCATATTTTTAAGTTGGAGAACTTTTGGTGGCTGACTAAATACTTTTTTGCCCCACTGTAACTTGATTGGAGTCCACCTGTGGTAAATTCAATTGATTGGACATGATTTGGAAAGGCACACACCTGTCTATATAAGGTCCCACAGTTGACAGTTGCATGTCAGAGCAAAAAACCAAGCCATGAGGTTGAAGGAATTGTCCGTAGAGCTCCGAGACAGGATTGTGTCAAGGCACAGATCTGGGGAAGGGTACAAAAAATGTCTGCAGCATTGAAGGTCCCCAAGAGCACAGTGGCCTCCATCATTCTAAAATGGAAGAAGTTTGGAACCCATTACTCTTCCTAGAGCTGGCCGCCAGGATAAACTGAGCAATCGGAGGAGAAGGGCCTTGGTCAGGGAGGTGACTAAGAACCCGATAGTCACTCTGACAGAGCTCCAGAGTTCCTCTGTGGAGATGGGAGAAACTTCCAAAAGGACAACCATCTCTGCAGCACTCCACCAATCAGGCCTTTATGGTAGAGTTGCCAGACGGAAGCCACTCCTCAGTAAAAGGCACATGGCAGCCCACTTGGAGTTTGCCAAAAGGCACCTAAAGGACTCTCATACCATGATAAACAAGATTCTCTGGTCTGATGAAACCGAGATTCAACTATTTGACCTAAATGTCAAGCGTTACGTCTGTAGGAAACCTGGCACCATCCCTACGGTGAAGTACAGTGGTGGCAGCATCATGCTGTGGGGGTGTTTTTCAGCGGCAGGGACTGGGAGACTAGTCAGGATCGAGGGAAAGATAAAGTACAGAAATTCTTGATGAAAACCTGCTCCACAGCGCTCAAGACCTGGGACTGGGACAAAGTTTCACCTTCCAACAAGACACGACCCTAAGCACACAGCCAAGACAATGCAGGAGTGGCTTTGGGACAAGTCTCTGAATGTCCTTGAGTGGCCCAGCCAGAGCCCGGACTTAAACCCGATCGAACATCTCTGGAGAGACCTGAAAATAGCTGTGCAGCAACACTCCCCATCCAACCTGACAGAGCTTGAGAGGATCTGCAGAGAAGAATGGGAGAATGTACCCAAATACAGGTGTGCCAAGCTTGTAGTGTCCTACCCAAGAAGACTCAAGGCTGTAATTGCTGTCAAAGATGCTTCGACAAAGTACTGAGTAAAGTGTCTGAATACTTATGTAAATGTGATATTTCAGTTTTTTAGAGAAAGAGGAGTTAGAGATGATTGGAGGAATAGAGATGTGGAGCAAGAGGAGAGCGGAGAGAGGAAGAGGAGAGTGAAGAGGAGGGAGAGGAGACTAGAGGGAGAGGAACATGAGGGAGAGGGAGAGGGAGAGGAGGAAGAAGAGGATGAGGGAGAGGAGGAAGAAGAGGATAAGGGAGAGGAGGAAGCAGAGGGAGAGGTGGAAGAAGAGGGAGGGGAAGACGGAGCGCACACACCCGAGACGGGAGCCTACGTTTCCATGGCGTCTCTGCCCCAAGTCCCACCATTTACCCTTGTACCACACAACATGGGCCTAAAGTGACAGTGGCAGTGGTTTTGGAGTTGTTTTTAAAAGTGGTAGGAACTTATATCTGTTCCAGAGCTTGACCATCTGATGAGCTTTTACAATGCTGGACGCACACACAGGAAGAAAATGGTGGAAGTATGTGTTTTGGAGGATGCTCAACATTGCCATCATAAATGCAAAGGACCCTTCGCAGAAACTGCAGGTGCTGGTCCCTGAAGGCATTCAAAATGCAGCTTGTGCAGTCACTTTGTGATATGGCTACAGTGGCAGGAATAGGGGTGGCCCAAGGTGTAACTGATTTAAAGCATGTTGAGTCTGAATGGCTCAAGAGAGGGTGTGTGGTGTGCATCCGGAGTGGACACAAGGCAAAGAGTGGTAGATGTGAAGAAACCTCCTTTGGGTGCTCTACGTGTTCTGTGCCACTTTGCAGGATGGGGCCGTGCTTCCAGAAGTTCCATGACATATTGTAGGCTAAATGCAAACACTAAAGTGACAGTGTGAAATATGAATTTGTCCTACAAATCTTTTAGTCTCTGAACAGTTGTTGTGTTTCTTCTCTCTTTATCTATCTAATACATTTACTCAATTGTTGTCAAAATAGGCTTTACATTTGTGTCAGGCCTGGTCTTATAGTCTTTGATTTTAGTTTTTTGTTTTTACATTGTTACAGAAGTAAGAATTGTTCAACCAAATAGCCTCCTTTCTGTGGGTTGAAATACATTCTGAATATTGTCCACTGGTCACATTGTGGATAATTTTTGTATTTACATGTAAATATGTATATTTGTATATGTATAACATGTTATACTTGGTACATTTTGACAGGGCTCCACTACAGCCCTGTCGATGTGGACGGGGGCGTGCTGGGCTCTCTGTTTCCTGTAGTCCACGAACAGCTCCTTTGTCTTGCTGACATTGAGGTAGAGGTTGTTGTCCTGGCACCACCCTGCCAGGTCACTGACCTCCTACCTATTAACTGTCTCATCTTGGTCGGTGATCAGGCCAACCACCATTGTGTTATCTGCAAACTTAAAGATGGTGATGGAGTCGTCGTGCGCGGCCATGCAGTCGTGGGTGAACAGGGAGTACAGAAGGGGACTAAGCACGCACCCCTGAGGGGCACTCATGTTGAGGGTCAGCGTGGCAGATGTGTTGTTGCCTACCCTCACCACCTGGGGCGGCCTGTCAGGATGTCCAGGAACTAGTTGCAGAGGGAGATGTTCAGTCCCAGGGTCCTTAGCTTGGTGATGAGCTTGAAGGTTACTATGGTGTTGAACGCTGAACCATATTCAATGAACAGCATTTTCACATTGGTATTCCTTTTGTCCAGGTGGGCAAGGGCAGCGTAGAGTGCAATAGAAATTGTGTCATCTGTGGATCTGTTGGGGCGGTATGTGAATTGTAGTGGGTCCATTGTGTCTGGGAGGATGGTGTTGATGTGAGCCATTACTAGCCTTTCAAAGCATTTCATGGCTACAGATGTGAGTGCCACGGGTCGGTAGTCATTTAGGCAGGTTACCTTAGTGTTCTTGGGGACAGGGACAGGGACTATGGTGGTCTAATTGAAATGTACTGTAGGTATTTTAGATTGGGTCAAGGAGAAGTTGAAAATGTCAGTGAAGACACTTGCCAGCTGGTCAGCGCATGCGCCGAGTACGCGTCCTGGTAATCCGTCTGGCCCTGCAGCCTTGTGAATGTTGACCTGTTTAAAGGTCTTACTCGCATCGACTACGGAGAGTGTTTTTGTGGAACCCTGGGGTAGTTCATATTGCTATAGTAATAGCTCATAGGAATAAACAGACATAACAGGTTACCTACAGTTTCTTGGTCTTGAAGGAGTCAGCGAACTCTCTGACACTGCGGAGAGAGGCCAGGTCCAACATCATGGCCTCCAACCTGGCCTTGTGCTGCAGAGAGAACAGACAACACACAATACGTTTATCATCATCGTCATCCTCATCAACATCATGAATCAACAATATTGTGAGTTTTGGTACGACACAATCACTTGCCCCTCCAGAAACAAACATTAAGATTGACATTTGTTGATGTTGATAAAGACCAGACCGAGTGCAGACGGCTCCAGATCTGATGAGACATTATGACCACAGCTCAACTACAGCAGACAGGTTCACATCTCTCTCAGGCTGTTTATGGCTCCTGACATGCTCATGGTTATGTGTAAATGTTCATGCTTCTGTGTAAATGTTCATGGTTTTGTGTAAATGTCCATGGTTCTGTGTAAATGCTCATGGTTCTGTGTAAATGTTCATGGTTCTGTGTAAATGTTCATGGTTCTGTGCAAATGCTCAAGGTTCTGTGTAAATGTTCAAGGTTCTGTGTAAATGCTCATGGTCCTGTGTAAATGTTCATGGTTCTGTGTAAATGCTCATGTTTCTGTGTAAATGCTCATGGTTTTGTGTAAATGCTCATGGTTCTGTGTAAATGCTCATGGTCCTGTGTAAATGTTCATGGTTCTGTGTAAATGCTCATGTTTCTGTGTAAATGCTCATGGTTTTGTGTAAATGCTCATGGATCTGTGTAAATGCTCATGGTTGGTTCTGTGTAAATGTTCATGGTCCTGTGTAAATTCTCATGGTTCTGTGTAAATGTTCATGGTTCTGTGTAAATGTTCATGGTTCTGTGTAAATGCTCATGGTTCTGTGTAAATGTTCATGGTTCTGTGCAAATGCTCAAGGTTCTGTGTAAATGTTCATGGTTCTGTGTAAATGCTCATGGTCCTGTGTAAATGTTCATGGTTCTGTGTAAATGCTCATGTTTCTGTGTAAATGCTCATGGTTTTGTGTAAATGCTCATGGATCTGTGTAAATGCTCATGGTTGGTTCTGTGTAAATGATCATGGTCCTGTGTAAATTCTCATGGTCGTGTGTAAATGTTCATGGTTCTGTGTAAATGCTCATGGTTCTGTGTAAATGTTCATGGTTCTGTGCAAATGCTCAAGGTTCTGTGTAAATGTTCATGGTTCTGTGTAAATGCTCATGGTCCTGTGTAAATGTTCATGGTTCTGTGTAAATGCTCATGGTTTTGTGTAAATGCTCATGGTTTTGTGTAAATGCTCATGGTTCTGTGTAAATGCTCATGGTTATGTGTAAATGCTCATGGATCTGTGTAAATGCTCATGGTTCTGTCGGTTCTGTCTGTCCGTGTGTAGCTCATCAGACACCATACGCTGGTGGACAGGGAGAGGAGAGGATGAGAGATAAGAGAAGCGGTGAAAGATAGATGACTATAGAGCTGAATGCATATCTGTATTTACACACCGAATACAGACTATTCATCATCTTGTGTGTGTGTGTGTGTGTGTGTGTGTGTGTGTGTGTGTGTGTGTGTGTGTGTGTGTGTGTGAATGGTCCGTCAGACTCATCCTCACACCTGAGAGAGAGAGAGACATCACTCCCGTGATCCCCACTGTCTGGGATTGGGAATATCAGATATTCCTGATGCACACTTTCCCCGCTGTCCCTGGAGAACACTGTCAGCTCACATTACCCCAGGAAGAGTGTTCAACACTCAGCTTTCCGCTTCAGACTCCCCGACAGCCTTTCCCACATCTCATCTCTAACCCAGGAATGTCATAAGGGAACGACTTTCCTTCATGCATCTGTCTCTGTAGGGACTAACTGTACATGACACCCACAGCAAGGACACACATGGAACAATACCCACCAGCCAAGCCAAGCATGCCAAGGGTTAACAGCTCCTTCATATTTGAGGTACACTTTTCAGGCATTTTATACTCGCATTTACTGCCCCTATGAGTATTAATACATTCACATACACTCTCTCTCACACACACACTCACACACACACAGTACTCAATGCTGTGACTCAAGGGTAAAACCATACCAGCGTAGAATGATCTAATCCAGGGGTGTGGAACTAATTTTGCCCTGGGGGCTGCATTTGGTCTTCAACGAGGTCCGGAGGGCTGCACTGAAAATGTGTTATATTTTATTGGTGTCAAAATCTGCAAAAAATGTCCTCTATCCATAATCTTTGGAATTTTCAATGCCTGACTGCCTAGTGATTCTTCGTGGGCTGGACAGTCATGCAACTGTATGAATGTAGGTCCATTATCATTACCACACAGTTTCCATTTGGTTTCAGTCATTTTAAAGTATATTGAGTTATTTTTGTCGATCAGACCCAGAATGGTTCTCTTGATGCTAGTATATAGCATTGCAGGGCTGCTATCACACAGCGGTAAGGAGGTGATTATGGCCAGTACAGAAGTCTGATTATAGGGGATCTGTTTCATATCATCTACACACAGCACTAATCACAGGTAAGAGGATAAAATCAGCTAATTTAATGACT
The DNA here is from genome assembly GCA_030435695.1 of Brachymystax lenok tsinlingensis. Taxonomy (NCBI): domain Eukaryota; kingdom Metazoa; phylum Chordata; class Actinopteri; order Salmoniformes; family Salmonidae; genus Brachymystax; species Brachymystax lenok. The sequence goes on from CM059818.1 coordinate 31,594,877, forward strand.
CTATAAATGTGACACACACACACGGTCTATGCCTTCCTCTCAAGGTTTCCTCCCACCTAGAGGGTTTTTCCTGAACACTGTCATGTAATCCTTGTTCTTAGGGGTTTAGGCCAGGGTTGCTGTTAAAGCACTTTGGGAAAAATTTATTTTTACATAAAAGGCTCAGTATGAATACAATATGACAAAGAGAGAGTGAGAGAGAGAGAGAGATGGAGGGAGAGAGAGATGGAGGGAGAGAGAGAGAGAGAGAGAGAGAGAGATGGAGGGAGAGAGAGATGGAGGGAGAGAGAGAGAGGGAGATGGAGGGATGGGGGTGGGTTACTATAGCAAATCCAGCAGAGGGAGGTGAGCAGCTTGACTCCCACCCCACCGGTCCTCCCTCCTCCTCCCACCCCACCGGTCCTCCCTCCTCCTCCCACCCCACCGGTCCTCCCTCCTATTTGAGAACAAATAAAGAAACGATTTAAGTATTCCCAAGCCATTTAGGAGCACATAATACAAAGGTAATCCCTCTAAGCTACAGTAGTAATGATGTGTGTTCATACCAAGTTCTATGTGTGAAAGTGAGCAAGCAGAGAAGTCGTCATGTGAAAAGGGCACCTTATAAAAGCAATTAAGAGAGCTGGCTTTGACCAGCTCATTCAGCCTCAGCCTGGATGGACTGACCTCCATGACCTTGTCCTGACCACAGCACTCTAAATTGGTCATCAGCTTTTAAGACTGTACTTGATCAGAGATATATTTTGGGTAGAAAGTGAAAGAGAAAAGGTGGGAAGAGGGAGGAGGGAAACAGCAGCATGAACTGGTCATAAATCATCCTGTCAGAATGATGACGTTCCTTCATAAATACCCACCAATCTTCTCTCCACCTGGCTGCGTCACATACACACACCTCCCCACCTGGCTGCGTCACATACACACACCTCGCCACCTGGCTGCGTCACGTACACACACCTCCCCACCTGGCTGCGTCACATACACACACCTCTCCACCTGGCTGTGTCACATACACACACCTCTCCACCTGGCTGTGTCACATACACACACCTCTCCACCTGGCTGTGTCACATACACACACCTCTCCACCTGGCTGTGTCACATACACACACCTCTCCACCTGGCTGTGTCACATACACACACCTCTCCACCTGGCTGTGTCACATACACACCTCTCCCCACCTGGCTGTGTCACATACACACACCTCTCCACCTGGCTGTGTCACATACACACACCTCCCCACCTGGCTGTGTCACATACACACACCTCTCCACCTGGCTGTGTCACATACACACACCTCTCCACCTGGCTGCGTCACATACACACAGCTCTCCACCTGGCTGTGTCACATACACACACCTCTCCACCTGGCTGTGTCACATACACACACCTCTCCACCTGGCTGTGTCACATACACACACCTCCCCACCTGGCTGCGTCACATACACACCTCTCCACCTGGCTGCGTCACATACACACACCTCTCCACCTGGCTGTGTCACATACACACACCTCCCCACCTGGCTGCGTCACATACACACCTCTCCACCTGGCTGCGTCACATACACACCTCTCCACCTGGCTGTGCCACATACACAGTGGAGGTTCTAGACCCTTTCAACTGGGGGGGGCCAAGCTGGGGCCAGTTGTACTGTTAGAGGGGCCAGTTACATTAGACGTTATTGTTGTCATATCGTTTTATTCACTTCATTGCAGGCATTAGCAGGCAAAAGACCATGTCCCTCTAGTAAATGTGTGGGTTTAATTAGTGTTCCACATTGCCACTGTCTAATAACGGATGTAAAAAAAGAACGATAGCAAAAATTATTTGATACTCCACATTTAGGGGGGCCACAAGGGGGTCCAAAATTGTTGTCACAGGGCACTGCCCCCCCCCCCCAGAGCACATACACACACCTCTTCACCTGGTTGCATCACATACACACCTCTCCACCTGGCTGCGTCACATACACACCTCTCCACCTGGCTGCGTCACATACACACACCTCTCCACCTGGCTGCGTCACATACACACACCTCTCCACCTGGCTGCGTCACATACACACACCTCTCCACCTGGCTGCGTCACATACACACACCTCTCCACCTGGCTGCGTCACATACACACACACCTCTCCACCTGGCTGCGTCACATACACACACCTCTCCACCTGGCTGCGTCACATACACACAGCTCTCCACCTGGCTGTGTCACATACACACACCTCTCCACCTGGCTGTGTCACATACACACACCTCTCCACCTGGCTGTGTCACATACACACACCTCTCCACCTGGCTGTGTCACATACACACACCTCTCCACCTGGCTGCGTCTCCAACTTAAGACCAGCGTCTAAGTACTGAGCTCCCTTTGTCTGTCCTATACACCCCCCTCTCACACACACATCACAATTACTAGTGAGGCCAGTCTCTGGTGAGGAAGGGGAAAATGCCTGTTCAGCACATACAGGCAGAATATGCAATTTCCTCCAGTTAAGTCTGTATTAAATTGATTTCTTCTCTGTCTGACACAGACAGGATATTTCCACCTAATGAAAGCAGGGTAATCTACAGGTTCTCCCTTTCCTGAAATCAAGTTACAAATGAAGCGACTGTGGAGCCGATATGGGAAAGGTGAGGGAAGGACACAGGATGATTTTCCAGATGAGGAACATGGAGAATGAAGCACATACAGTACGTGCTAACACTCAACACAGACACACAGACACAGACAGACAGACAGACAGACACACACACACACACACACACACACACCTTTGCTCTGAACAAAGGGCCATAGTTAAGTACGTGATGTTCTCTAAAGCATCAGCACCACACACAGTTCTGTTGGTAAACCCTGCAGTTACGACTAACACATTCCTTCATTCAAGTTTTAATTTGTTAATTCAAGTGACGTAGACCATGCTTAGAGAAACAGAGAGAGAAAAAGTGAGAGAGAGACAATAGAAAGAGAGAGGAAAAGTGGAAAAAAGGGAAGTTACTATTTCTCTGACAGGAGAGTTAATCAGTGTGAGCAGTGTGTGTTTTAGCGGGGTCTGTTCCTGTGATTCCAGAGAGACATCTCCAGCTGCTAGTCTGGTGAATAATCACAACTATATCCCAGGCCTGGCCTGGGCTGGGCTAGTCTACTGGGAGAAGACATTGAAACATATTATAGTTGTTTCAGTCACTTTAACAAGAGAACAGGCCTTCTTAGAGGACATTGGGAGAAAGATACACCAGGACAGATAGAGGCTATTAGTATGTCTTAGAATAGTACAATTCCTGGATCCTCTGGTTATGCTGGAACTACGGGACAGGAAAGAAAGAAATACAAAAGAGGAGAGAGAGATGGGGAAATGAAGAGGACAGGGCGGTCAACATATTTGCAGAGTTTGCTTTTCGGATGCAGACAGTAGGGCCATGGGGCCTCAGGCACAGATCAGACTTAACACACAAATAGTCACAGTTGCAAGCGCAAGCACACACACACACACACACACACACACATGCACACACACGGAGGAAAATAAAGAAAAAGTCACACCCCCCCCCCAAAAAAAGTGAGGACACTTCACAAATATTTCAATGAATCTAAGTTCCTGATTTGATTAAGTGATAATCATACCTCTTGATCTGTGTGTATCTAAAATACAGTGAACTCTATGATGTTAAAGTGCAGACTGTCAGCTTTAATTTGAGGGTCTTTTTTCATCAATATCAGGTGAATAATGATGAGTGACAAATATCATACCCCCAAGACATGCTAACCTATAACCATGACAATAACAGGGGAGGTTAGCATTTATATCATACCCCCAAGACATGCTGACCTCTCACCATTACCAATAACAGGGGAGGTTAGCATTTTATATCATACCCCCAAGACATGCTAACCTCTCACCATTACAATAACAGGGGAGGTTAGCATTTTATATCATACCCCCAAGACATGCTGACCTCTCACCATTACCAATAACAGGGGAGGATAGCATTTTATATCATACCCCCAAGACATGCTAACCTATAACCATGACAATAACAGGGGAGGTTAGCAGTTTTGGGGGATATGATATTTGTGCACTGAAACTTTATGGATGTGGATAAAAAAATGCCCTCAAATTAAAGCTGACAGTCTGCACTTTAACCTCATAGTCATTGTATCATTTCATTATCCAAAGGGCTGGAGTACAGATCCAAAACAACAACAAACAATTGTCACTATCCCAATACTTTGAGCTCACAAAAGTTGTATGTGTGTCTAAAATATTAGTATAGGACGGCCACATAGACCTTCATTCCTCTCTATTAAATTAAACTCGCCCTCTCCCCCCTCTCTCATCCCACTAGCATATTTCTCTTTCTACTTCAGTGCAGCATTAGATTTGCATCAGAAAGTGATGGAGATTGAAATAAGGTGCTATTATTATCATCCAGACATCCAGAGACACTCTTTTCTCTCCTCCTATTCTCTTCTCCCCATCTCCTCATCTCCTCCTCTTCTCCCCTTCTACTCCTCTTCTCCCCATCTCCTCCTATTCTCTTCTCCCCATCTCCTCCTCTTCTCATCTCCCCATTTCCTCCACTTCTCTCCATCTCCTCCTATTCTCTTCTCCCCATCTCCTCCTATTCTCTTCTCCCCATCTCCTCCTATTCTCTTCTCCCCATCTCCTCATCTTCTCATCTCCCCATTTCCTCCACTTCTCTCCATCTCCTCCTCCTCATCTCCTCGTCTTCTGTTCATCTTCTTCTCCTCCTCATCTCCTCATCTCCTCCCCATCTCCTCCTCCTCCTCCTCATCTCCTCTTCTCCCCTTCTTCTCCTCATCTCCTCATCTTCTCCCCATCTCCTCATCTTCTCCTCCTCTCTTCTCCCTCTCCCCACATCCATCTTATCCCTCCCTCCCTCCCTCTTCTCCCCATCTCCCCATCTCCTCCTCATCTCCTCCCATTCTCTTCTTCCCTTCTTCTCCTCCTTATTTTCTCATCCTCTCTTCTCCCCTTCTCCCTCTCCCCACATCAATCTTATCCCTCCCTCCCTCCCTACCTCCCTCCCTCCATCTCTCTCTCTCCCTCCCTCCCTCCCTCCCTCCCTCCCTCCCTCCCTCTCCTCCCTTATATCCTTCTCCCTCCTTTCTCCGTAATATTTGCAGACGGTGCAGGATTTTCCAGCATGCGTGACTTCTGTGTTAGCAATACCCTAACAACCAGGGTCTTAATGTGATCCATATTGCTCTATAATATTCCACATCTCACAATAAACACTAGCAATCACATATTTACACCCAGCTTATTCTGCAATTCTGCAGAGGGCTTTGGTGGTGGGGCGGACGGCAGACACACAGCTTTAGATGCTGATTAAGTCACTAGGCTAGATAACAAAAGTCACAAACTACAAGACACCCCTTCTCTTCACACAAACTTTCTCTTTGTGAGTGTCAGCAATAAGCTCACTTGCTGAAAACACAAAGTAATGCATTCTTTTCAAGTGCTATTTTGCCACGTGACTGCTTTGTCCCGAATTAGTGGGTTTCTACATCTTCCAAAATATGTGCATGCTTTGTCATCGCAGTAACTTAAGGGCTGGCAATCTAACACAAATACAGACGCTCATACACACAAAGTCCCTTTGATTTGGTTTATTGCTCTGCTTTGTGTGAGCATCATAAAAACACAGGTGTAACAATTGAATAAGAAAAGGATCCAGCCATTATGATACATGGAGGTCTTTGATCTGAATAATGTAATAATTGGTATTTTGACGAGGGAACGTTCTGCTATCTGTAGGGTTCTGGAAGCACTTTGATTAAACTCTCTTTTGTTTAGGAACATTCTAATCTAAACTGCTTAGCGTTTTCTATTCTCACAATAGTTTTGCCAGGAAATAACAATGAACGAGTGTGTTCTCTTTCTTCTTCCTTTTTTCTCCCTCTCTTTCTTGCTTTCTTTGGGCCACACGATCTACCTTTATTTCCTTCCCTGATTAAGTGCCACTGCAGCTCAACACCTGATTGTGGGACACATAAGGCCTTAGAACGTGTTATATAGTGTTTTGTATAAAAGTATTCTCTTCATGTGTCCTCTCCTCTCTCCTGATGTGAACCACAGAGGAGCTCCTGGAACAATGTAATAGATGAGTTACATGACCCAGAAGGAGGTCAGGAGTCATGCAGCCCCAGACTGTCAGTGGACCAGAGTCTGACAAGGAATAAACCTTGTCAACAAATTGTGTTATTGTTTTAATTCATGCAGCCTTATTAAATTTACAGGGAGATGATACCTTCACCTGGAAACAGAGGGACAAATGAATTAGCGAAAGACAGCAAAGCAGGTGAGGCTACGGGCGGTGCGAGGCGGACGGACACCTCATCCCTCCATCTCTCTGTCTCCTCGGTAGAGGTGTAACTACATTAAAAGAGCCTATCATCTCCCAGGACAGTGCGTTGCGCTGCAGAGTTGGTCAGGCTTGTCTATAGTCTCACATCTTAATGTAATCAGGCTCTGTGTTGATTGAGTTGGACTGGGCCGCACGGATTCATCTGTCCTTCCCTGCCATGCACTGACTAACAATACTCAGAGTGAGAGGGGGGAGAGATGAAGGTATTCACTCATCTTGATTCGTAAGATGTGAAACATAGAATCAAGTATTCATACAACTTTTAACTCTATCCTAAAGTCTATTTCTAATTTCCACTTTGCTACAGTATAATGAAATCCATGTAAGATCACTCAACTTTCAATTTCCCCTTTTAGCGTTTTAAAAGATATTAGTTTCTTGATCTCAGCATGACCAAGAGCAATGTGCAATTTAGAGCTAGTTGACCGTGGTAAAATCTGGACAGGAATTTCACAGCATAATGTAATTCTTACCCTGACACAGAAGACATTTCAACAACCATAATCTAACCAAAAGAACACACTCAATGAAAACACTAACACACACCTCTCACTGTTGTAGTGTACAGGACCACAAAGAAAAACATTTCTGACTTTGTCATCGTCAATGATTTATATTGTGCATGTTCTTTGCTATGTACGTTTTTTTTTTATTATTGTCAACTAAACTCCACTAAGTTGTTCTCCTCTTAGCAGTGTGAGTGGTGGAAAATTGTCATACTTGAGTAAAAGTAAGATACCTTAATAGAAAATGACTCAAGTAAAAGTGAAAGTCACTCGGTAAAATACTACTTGAGTAATCTAAAAGTATTTGGTTTTAAATATACTTACAGTGCATTCGGAAAGTATTCAGACCTCTTGACTTTTCCACATTTTGTTACGTTACAGCCTTATTCTAAAATGGATTAAATCGTTTTTGTCCCTCATCAATCTAAACAGAATACGCCATCATGACAAAGCAAAAACAGGTTTTTAGAAATGTTAGGAAATGTATTAAAAAAAAATTGTAAATACCTTATTTACATAAGTATTCAGACCCTTTGATATGAGACTCGAAATTGAGCTCAGGCGTGTCCTATTTCCATTGATCATCCTTGAGATGTTTCTACAACTTGATTGGACTTGATTTGGAAAGGCACACACCTGTCTATATAAGGTCCCACAGTTGACAGTGCATGTCAGAGCAAAAACCAAGCCATGAGGTTGAAGGAATTGTCCATAGAGCTCCGAGACAGGGATGTGTCGAGGCACAGATCTGGGGAAGGGTGCAAAAACATTTCTGCAGCATTGAAGGTCCCCAAGAACTCAGTGGCCTCCATCATTCTAAAATGGAAGAAGTTTGGAACCACCTAGACTCTTCCTAGAGCTGGCCGCCTGGCCAAAATAAGCAATCGGAGGAGAAGGGCCTTGGTCAGGGAGGCGACCAAGAACCCGATGGTCACTCTGAAAGAGCTCCAGAGTTCCTCTGTGGAGATGGGAGAAACTTCCAGAAGGACAACCATCTCTGCAGCACTCCACCAATCAGGACTTTATGGTAGAGTGGCCAGACGGAAGCCAATCCTCAGTAAAAGGCACATGGCAGCCCACATGAAGTTTGCAAAAAGGCACCTAAAGGACTCTCAGACCATGAGAAACAAGATTCTCTGATCTGATGAAACAAAGATTGAACTATTTGGCCTGAATGTCAAGCGTCACTTCTGGAGGAAACCTGGCACCATCCCTACGGTGAAGCATGGTGGTGGCAGCATCATGCTGTGGGGATGTTTTTCAGTGCCAGGGACTGGGAGACTAGTCAGGATCGAGGGAAAGATGAACGGAGCAAAGTACTGAGATCCTTGATGAAAACCTGCTCCAGAGCAATCAGGACCTCAGACTGGAGTGAAGGTGCACCTTCCAACAAGACAACGACCCTAAGCACACAGCCAAGACAACGCAGGAGTGGCTTCGGGACAAGTCTCTGAATGTCCTTGAGTATCCCAGCCAGAGCCCGGACTTGAACCCGATCTAACATCTCTGGAGAGACCTGAAAATAGTTGTGCAGCGATGCTCCCCATCCAACCTGACAGAGCTTGAGAGGATCTGCAGAGAAGAATGGAAGAAACTCCCCAAAAACAGGTGCACCAAACTTGTAGCGTCGATTTAATCAATTTTAGAATAAGGCAGTAACGTAACAAAATGTGGAAAAAAACAAGGGGTCTGAATACTTTCCGAATAGACTGTAAGTATCTAAAGTAAATGTAATTGCAAAAATATACTTAAGTATCAAATATAAAAGTTGTTTTTCTTGTTGTTTTTTTTGCGGATAGCCAGGGGCACAATCTAACACTCAGACATAATTTACAAATGAAGCATGTACATTTAGTGAGTCCACCAGATCAAAGGCAGTAGGGACGACTAGGGATGTTCAAATGCTAAGCATTCTAAATGTAACGAGTACTTTTGGGTGTCAGGGAAAATGTACAGAGTAAAAAGTACATTATTTTCTTTAGGAATGTAGTGGAGTAAAAGTTAAATAAATAGTAAAGTACAGATACCCCAAGAAACGACTTAAGTACTACTATAAAGTATTTTTACTGAAGTACTTTACACCACTGATCAGTCCTGTATTAGTGGAAACAACAGTCATTTCCTCATTAATTTATAGGTAGAGATGCTCCGTAGCTTGAAATTACCCACGAGCCTCCCTCTCCAGTTGGCAAACAAATGATCCAGGCATCCGCAGTAAAAGGCAGATGATTAAAATAATAGGAGGGATTTAAATCTGCACCCACAGAACTATTCAGCAAAGGACTGCCCAATTACTTCCTCTATTTCTCCTCCCCTGTTCATTCCACCTCTCTGCTAGTGTCCTCCCTCACTCCCCTGTTCATTCCACCTCTCTGCTATTGTCCTCCCTCACTCCCCTGTTCATTCCACCTCTCTGCTATTGTCCTCCCTCATTTCCCTGTTGATTCCACCTCTCTGCTATTGTCCTCCCTCACTTCCCTGTTCATTCCACCACTCTGCTATTGTCCTCCCTCAATTCCCTGTGTCCATCTGTTCTCCTGGATCTAGAGGGTGTGAAGAATAGATTTACCTCCAGTAATATCACACAATCCAAGGAGCCTATTATTTGAATAGTTTCACATGCTTTGCACATGCATGTCTCTGTCTGTCTGTCTGTGTGTGTGTGTGTGTGTCTGTGTCTGTGTCTGTGTGTGTGAATGTTGTGCTGTCCCTAAAGCATATTTTGCAGGTCAACTACAGAGGTGAGTAAAGGTCTCCATTACCTCTGAGTTATAGTCACCATTTGCATGTCAAACAGCCGCTATGGAGGACTGGCCACCTCGGTACCACCCCCATTCCACCACCAGCACACAGGGCAATCAGGGAGATTTACTGAGCCTCATGGCCCACCTCGGGCACCTCCGGCTGGGGCAGATAGCCCATTCCCAGCCCCTGGTCTCACTAGGGGCCCTCTGGGCCTCATCCAGGAGCTAGGGAATGGCAGCACTTAACATGACTGAGGAAGACCAAAAACCACAACTAGTGGGAACAGGCTATAAAACAGAGGGCAGAACAAAGCATATGTCTGGTGATAATGGATAATCCCAAATAACATAGAGCATCTGCATATTGTTTCTGCTGTGGTAATGTCTCATTATACCAGGAGAAAGAGAAGAACCTGTGTCAGGATGGTTCATTTAAGTGTCAATGGAGACATAGTCCCTCTGCTCCTCAGGAGCAAATGTAGGCACGTAACGACTTCACACACCCCGTATAGTTGCTCAACACACACTCTCTGAGAGAATGTTATTTAGTGTGATTTGCAGCAGTAAATGGCTCACCTGAGAGGTCCCTGTCCTGTTAGTGCTGTCTCATGGCTGAACTCTGCCAGGGTAATACACAGATACACACACACTCTGCTGTGTTGATATTGAGACTCCAGCATCTGTTCGCCTCCTCGTTACTGCTTAGACCGCAGCACAGCCACCTACCTGACTATGTGTGTGTGTGTGTGTTTAAGTGTGATCATTGCACATTGCTAAAACACTGTACATAGCTGATAATATTACACTTGAAATGTCTTTATCTTTCTGAAACCTTTTTGAGTGCAATGTTTACTGTTCATTTCTAAGAGTTTTTGGTTGATGTTGTTAAATTTGTTTCCTCTCACTTTTGTTTGTTGTTTATTTCCCATGCCAATAAAGCCCCTTTGAATTGAATTCAGAGAAAGACAGAGAGAGAAAGAGAGAAAAAAAGAGAGAGAGTAAAAAAGAGTGAGAGAGTACATTTACATGCACACTTATCATTCCACATTAAACTGATTATGACAGTAGGCAGATTATGTAATAGTCATGTCAACACTTTACTCTGCTCATCTTAATTGGTGTAAGGTCAAAATTGAAGTAAGCACACGCCGATTAAAACACCTGGTTAACTGAGCAAAAGAGAGAGATGGGATCCTGTTATCAGGATCAGCTAAAAGTGTAGAAAGTGTGTTGTGGGGAACATTAATCAAAGTGTTCACCCAGTGGGTAACCATATGGCCGAGCGGCACGCCAACACAGCAAACCTGCTGATCCCAGGTAACACAGCACTGTTACCTCTACTAGCAACATCCATCTCTACCTCCCTCACACTGGAGGAAAGAGAAGAGGATGGGGGGGGAGAAAACAGAGGAGAGAACAAAGTAGAGAACAGAGGAGAAAACAGAGGAGAGAACAGAGGAGAGAACAGAGGAGAAAACAGAGGAGAAAACAAAGTAGAGAACAGAGGAGAAAACAAAGTAGAGAACAGAGGAATGAACAGAGGAGAAAACAAAGTAGACAACAGAGGAGAGAACAGAGGAGAGAACAGCGGAGAGAATAGAGGAGAAAACAGAGGAGAGAACAGAGGAGAGAACAGAGAACAGAGGAGAGAACAGAGAACAGAGGAGAAAACAGAGGAGAGAACAGAGGAGAGAACAGAGGAGATAAGAGAGAACAGAAGAGAAAACAGAGGAGAAAACAGAGGAGAACAGAGGAGATAAGAGAGAACAGAAGAGAAAACAGAGGAGAAAACAGAGGAGAGAACAGAGAACAGATGAGAAAACAGAGGAGAGAACAGAAGAGAAAACAGAGGAGAAAACAAATAAGAAAATAAAAGACAGAACAGAGGAGAGAACAGAGAACAGAGGAGAAAACAGAGGAGAGAACAGAGACCAGAGGAGAAAACAGAGGAGGGAATAGAGGAGAGAACAGAGGAGAAAACAGAGGAGAAAACAGAAGAGAAAAGAGAGGAGAGAACAAAGTAGAGAACAGAGGAGAAAACAGAGGAGAAAACAGAGAAAACAGAGGATAAAACAGAAGAGAAAACAGGAGAACAGAAGAGAAAACAGAGGAGAAAAGAGAGGAGAACAAAGGAGAAAACAGAAAAGAAAACGGAAGACAGAACAGAGGCGAGAACAGAGGAGAAAACAGAGGAGAAAACAGAGGAGAAAACAGAGGAGAAAACAGAGGAGAGAACAGAAGAGAGAACAGAAGAGAGAACAGAGGAGAGAACAGAAAAGAAAACAGAGGAGAGAACAGAGGAGATAAGAGAGAACAGAAGAGAAAACAGAGGAGAAAACAGAGGAGATAACAGAGGAGATAAGAGAGAACAGAAGAGAAAACAGAAGACAGAACAGAGAAGAGAACAGAGGAGAGAACAGAGGAGAGAACAGAGGAAAAACATAGGAGAAAACAGAGGAGAGAACAGTGGAGAAAACAGAGGAGAAAAGAGGAGAGAACAGAGGAGAAAACAGAGGAGAAAACAGAAGAGAGAACAAAGTAGAGAACAGAGGAGAGAACAGAGGAGAGAACAGAGGAGAAAACAGAGGAGGGAAGAGGAGAGAACAGAGGAGAAAACAGAGGAGAGAACAAAGTAGAGGACAGAAGAGAGAACATAGGAGAAAACAGAGGAAAAAAACAGAGGAGAAAACAGAGGAGAAAACAGAGGAGAAAACAGAGGAGAGAACAGAGGAGAGAACAGAGGAGAGAACAAAGTAGAGAACAGAGGAGAAAACAAAGTAGACAACAGAGGGAAGAACAAAGTAGAGAACAGAGGAGAGAACAGAGGATAAAACAGAGGAGAGAACAGAGAAGAAAACAGAGGAGAGAACATAGGAGAGAACAGAGAACAGAAGAGAAAACAGAGGAAAAAACAGAGGAGAGAACAGAGGAGAGAACAGAAGAGAAAACAGAAGAGAAAACAGAAGACAGAACAGAGGAGAGAACAGAGAACAGAAGAGAAGACAGGAGAGAACAGAAGACAAAACAGAAGACAGAACAGAGGAGAGAAAAGAGAACAGAGGTGAAAACAGAGGAGAGAATAGAGGAGAGAACAGAGGAGAGAACAGAGAACAGAGGAGAAAACAGAGGAGCTAAGAGAGAACAGAAGAGAAAACATAGGTGAAAACAGAGAAAACAAAGTAGAAAATAGAGGAGAGAACAAAGGAGAAAACAGAAGAGAAAACAGAAGACAGGACAGAGGAGAGAACAGAGAACAGAGGAGAAAACAGAGAAGGGAATAGAGGAGAGAACAGAGGAGAGAACAGAAGAGAAAACAGAAGAGAAAAAAGAAGACAGAAAAGAGGAGAGAACAAAGTAGAGAACAGAGGAGAAAACAGAGGAGAAAATAGAGGAAAGAACAGAGGAGAAAACAGAGGAGAGAACAGAGGAGAAAACAGAAGACAGAACAGAGGAGAGAAGAGAGAGAAGAGAGAACAGAGGAGAAAACAGAAGAGAAAAAAGACAAAACAGAGGAGAGAACAGAGAACAGAAGAGAAAATAGAGGAGAGAACAGAGGAGAAAACAGAGGAGAGAACAGAGAACGGAGGAGAAAACAGAGGAGAGAATAGAGGAGAGAACAGAGGAGAGAACAGAAGAGAAAACAGAGGAGAGAACAAAGTGTGTTGTGGGGAACATTAATCAAAGTGTTCACCCAGTGGGTAACCATATGGCCGAGCGGCACGCCAACACAGCAAACCTGCTGATCCCAGGTAACACAGCACTGTTACCTCTACTAGCAACATCCATCTCTACCTCCCTCACACTGGAGGAAAGAGAAGAGGATGGGGGGGGAGAAAACAGAGGAGAGAACAAAGTAGAGAACAGAGGAGAAAACAGAGGAGAGAACAGAGGAGAGAACAGAGGAGAGAACAGAGGAGAGAACAGAGGAGAGAACAAAGTAGACAACAGAGGAGAGAACAGAGGAGAGAACAGCGGAGAGAACAGCGGAGAGAATAGAGGAGAAAACAGAGGAGAGAACAGAGAACAGAGGAGAGAACAGAGAACAGAGGAGAGAACAGAGAACAGAGGAGAGAACAGAGAAGAGAACAGAGGAGAAAACAGAGGAGAGAACAGAGGAGAGAACAGAGGAGAGAACAGAGGAGAGAACAGAGGAGAGAACAGAGGAGATAAGAGAGAACAGAAGAGAAAACAGAGGAGAGAACAGAGGAGAACAGAGGAGAGAACAGAGGAGAACAGAGGAGAACAGAGGAGATAAGAGAGAACAGAAGAGAAAACAGAGGAGAAAAAAGAGGAGAGAACAGAAAACAGATAAGAAAACAGAGGAGAGAACAGAGGAGATAAGAGAGAACAGAAGAGAAAACAGAGGAGAGAACAGAGGAGAAAACAGAGGAGAAAACAGAGGAGAAAACAGAAGAGAAAACAGAAGACAGAACAGAAGAGAGAACAGAGGAGAGAACAGAGGAGAGAACAGAGAAAAAACATAGGAGAAAACAGAGGAGAGAACAGTGGAGAAAACAGAGGAGAAAAGAGGAGAGAACAGAGGAGAAAACAGAGGAGAAAACAGAAGAGAGAACAAAGTAGAGAACAGAGGAGAGAACAGAGGAGAAAACCGAGGAGGGAAGAGGAGAGAACAGAGGAGAAAACAGAGGAGAGAACAAAGTAGAGGACAGAGGAGAGAACATAGGAGAAAACAGAGGAAAAAAACAGAGGAGAAAACAGAGGAGAAAACAGAGGAGAAAACAGAGGAGAGAACAGAGGAGAGAACAGAGGAGAGAACAAAGTAGAGAACAGAGGAGAAAACAAAGTAGACAACAGAGGGGAAAACAAAGTAGACAACAGAGGGAAGAACAAAGTAGAGAACAGAGGAGAGAACAGAGGATAAAACAGAGGAGAGAACAGAGAAGAAAACAGAGGAGAGAACATAGGAGAGAACAGAGAACAGAAGAGAAAACAGAGGAAAAAACAGAGGAGAGAACAGAGGAGAGAACAGAAGAGAAAACAGAAGAGAAAACAGAAGACAGAACAGAGGAGAGAACAGAGAACAGAAGAGAAGACAGGAGAGAACAGAAGACAAAACAGAAGACAGAACAGAGGAGAGAAAAGAGAACAGAGGTGAAAACAGAGGAGAGAATAGAGGAGAGAACAGAGGAGAGAACAGAGAACAGAGGAGAAAACAGAGGAGCTAAGAGAGAACAGAAGAGAAAACATAGGTGAAAACAGAGAAAACAAAGTAGAAAATAGAGGAGAGAACAAAGGAGAAAACAGAAGAGAAAACAGAAGACAGGACAGAGGAGAGAACAGAGAACAGAGGAGAAAACAGAGAAGGGAATAGAGGAGAGAACAGAGGAGAGAACAGAAGAGAAAACAGAAGAGAAAAAAGAGGAGAGAACAAAGTAGAGAACAGAGGAGAAAACAGAGGAGAAAATAGAGGAAAGAACAGAGGAGAAAACAGAGGAGAGAACAGAGAACGGAGGAGAAAACAGAGGAGAGAATAGAGGAGAGAACAGAGGAGAGAACAGAAGAGAAAACAGAGGAGAGAACAAAGTGTGTTGTGGGGAACATTAATCAAAGTGTTCACCCAGTGGGTAACCATATGGCCGAGCGGCACGCCAACACAGCAAACCTGCTGATCCCAGGTAACACAGCACTGTTACCTCTACTAGCAACATCCATCTCTACCTCCCTCACACTGGAGGAAAGAGAAGAGGATGGGGGGGGGAGAAAACAGAGGAGAGAACAAAGTAGAGAACAGAGGAGAAAACAGAGGAGAGAACAGAGGAGAAAACAAAGTAGAGAACAGAGGAGAAAACAAAGTAGACAACAGAGGAATGAACAGAGGAGAAAACAAAGTAGACAACAGAGGAGAGAACAGAGGAGAGAACAGCGGAGAGAACAGCGGAGAGAATAGAGGAGAAAACAGAGGAGAGAACAGAGGAGAGAACAGAGAACAGAGGAGAGAACAGAGAACAGAGGAGAGAACAGAGAAGAGAACAGAGGAGAAAACAGAGGAGAGAACAGAGGAGAGAACAGAGGAGAGAACAGAGGAGAGAACAGAGGAGAGAACAGAGGAGATAAGAGAGGAGATAAGAGAGAACAGAAGAGAAAACAGAGGAGAGAACAGAGAACAGATAAGAAAACAGAGGAGAGAACAGAGGAGATAAGAGAGAACAGAAGAGAAAACAGAGGAGAGAACAGAGGAGAACAGAGGAGAGAACAGAGGAGAGAACAGAGGAGATAAGAGAGAACAGAAGAGAAAACAGAGGAGAACAGAGGAGAACAGAGGAGAGAACAGAGGAGATAAGAGAGAACAGAAGAGAAAACAGAGGAGAAAACAGAGGAGAGAACAGAGAACAGATGAGAAAACAGAGGAGAGAACAGAAAAGAAAACAGAGGAGAAAACAAATAAGAAAATAAAAGACAGAACAGAGGAGAGAACAGAGAACAGAGGAGAAAACAGAGGAGAGAACAGAGACCAGAGGAGAAAACAGAGGAGGGAATAGAGGAGAGAACAGAGGAGAAAACAGAGGAGAAAACAGAGGAGAGAACAGAGGAGAAAACAGAAGAGAAAACAGAAGAGAAAAGAGAGGAGAGAACAAAGTAGAGAACAGAGGAGAAAACAGAGGATAAAACAGAAGAGAAAACAGGAGAACAGAAGAGAAAACAGAGGAGAAAAGAGAGGAGAACAAAGGAGAAAACAAAAGAGAAAACGGAAGACAGAACAGAGGCGAGAACAGAGGAGAGAACAGAGGAGAAAACAGAGGAGAAAACAGAGGAGAGAACAGAGGAGAGAACAGAGGAGAGAACAGAGGAGAGAACAGAGGAGAGAACAGAAGAGAAAACAGAGGAGAGAACAGAGGAGATAAGAGAGAACAGAAAAGAAAACAGAGGAGAGAACAGAGGAGATAAGAGAGAACAGAAGAGAAAACAGAGGAGAAAACAGAGGAGATGCAGTGGGGAAAAAAAGTATTTAGTCAGCCACCAATTGTGCAAGTTCTCTCACTTAAAAATATGAGAGAGGCCTGTAATTTTCATCATAGGTACACTTCAACTATGACAGACAAAATGAGGAAAAAAAATCCAGAAAACCACATTGTAGGATTTTTTATGAATTTATTTGCAAATTATGGTGGAAAATAAGTATTTGGTCAATAACAAAAGTTTATCTCTATACTTTGTTATATACCCTTTGTTGGCAATGACAGAGGTCAAACGTTTTCTGTAGAGAACAGAGGAGAAAACAGAGGAGAAAAAAGAAGACAAAACAGAGGAGAGAACAGAGAACAGAAGAGAAAACAGAGGAGAGAACAGAGGAGAAAACAGAGGAGAGAACAGAGAACGGAGGAGAAAACAGAGGAGAGAAGAGAGAACAGAGGAGAAAACAGAAGAGAAAAAAGAAGACAAAACAGAGGAGAGAACAGAGAACAGAAGAGAAAACAGAGGAGAGAACAGAGGAGAGAACAGAGAACGGAGGAGAAAACAGAGGAGAGAATAGAGGAGAGAACAGAAGAGAAAACAGAGGAGAGAACAAAGTGTGTTGTGGGGAACATTAATCAAAGTGTTCACCCAGTGGGTAACCATATGGCCGAGCGGCACGCTAACACAGCAAACCTGCTGATCCCAGGTAACACAGCACTGTTACCTCTACTAGCAACATCCATCTCTACCTCCCTCACACTGGAGGAAAGAGAAGAGGATGGGGGGGGAGAAAACAGAGGAGAGAACAAAGTAGAGAACAGAGGAGAAAACAGAGGAGAGAACAGAGGAGAGAACAGAGGAGAAAACAAAGTAGAGAACAGAGGAGAAAACAAAGTAGAGAACAGAGGAGAAAACAAAGTAGACAACAGAGGAATGAACAGAGGAGAAAACAAAGTAGACAACAGAGGAGAGAACAGAGGAGAGAACAGCGGAGAGAACAGCGGAGAGAATAGAGGAGAAAACAGAGGAGAGAACAGAGGAGAGAACAGAGGAGAGAACAGAGAACAGAGGAGAGAACAGAGAAGAGAAAAGAGGAGAAAACAGAGGAGAGAACAGAGGAAAGAACAGAGGAGAGAACAGAGGAAAGAACAGAGGAAAGAACAGAGGCGATAAGAGAGAACAGAAGAGAAAACAGAGGAGAGAACAGAGGAGAACAGAGGAGAGAACAGAGGAGAACAGAGGAGAACAGAGGAGATAAGAGAGAACAGAAGAGAAAACAGAGGAGAAAACAGAGGAGAGAACAGAGAACAGATAAGAAAACAGAGGAGAGAACAGAGGAGATAAGAGAGAACAGAAGAGAAAACAGAGGAGAGAACAGAGGAGAAAACAGAGGAGAAAACAGAGGAGAACAGAGGAGATAAGAGAGAACAGAAGAGAAAACAGAGGAGAAAACAGAGGAGAGAACAGAGAACAGATGAGAAAACAGAGGAGAGAACAGAAGAGAAAACAGAGGAGAAAACAAATAAGAAAATAAAAGACAGAACAGAGGAGAGAACAGAGAACAGAGGAGAAAACAGAGGAGAGAACAGAGACCAGAGGAGAAAACAGAGGAGGGAATAGAGGAGAGAACAGAGGAGAAAACAGAGGAGAAAACAGAGGAGAGAACAGAGGAGAAAACAGAAGAGAAAACAGAAGAGAAAAGAGAGGAGAGAACAAAGTAGAGAACAGAGGAGAAAACAGAGGATAAAACAGAAGAGAAAACAGGAGAACAGAAGAGAAAACAGAGGAGAAAAGAGAGGAGAACAAAGGAGAAAACAAAAGAGAAAACGGAAGACAGAACAGAGGCGAGAACAGAGGAGAGAACAGAGGAGAAAACAGAGGAGAAAACAGAGGAGAAAACAGAGGAGAGAACAGAGGAGAGAACAGAGGAGAGAACAGAGGAGAGAACAGAAGAGAAAACAGAGGAGATAAGAGAGAACAGAAAAGAAAACAGAGGAGAGAACAGAGGAGATAAGAGAGAACAGAAGAGAAAACAGAAGAGAAAACAGAAGACAGGACAGAGGAGAGAACAGAGAACAGAGGAGAAAACAGAGAAGGGAATAGAGGAGAGAACAGAGGAGAGAACAGAAGAGAAAACAGAAGAGAAAAAAGACAGAAAAGAGGAGAGAACAAAGTAGAGAACAGAGGAGAAAACAGAGGAGAAAATAGAGGAGAGAACAGAGGAGAAAACAGAAGACAGAACAGAGGAGAGAACAGAGAGGAGAACAGAGGAGAAAACAGAAGAGAAAAAAGAAGACAAAACAGAGGAGAGAACAGAAGAGAAAACAGAGGAGAGAACAGAAAAGAAAAAAGAAGACAGAACAGAGAACGGAGGAGAAAACAGAGGAGAGAATAGAGGAGAGAACAGAAGAGAAAACAGAGGAGAGAACAGAGGAGAAAACAGAAGAGAAAACAGAAGACAAAACAGAGGAGAGAACAGAGGAGAGAATAGAGGAGAGAACAGAGGAGAGAACAGAGGAGAAAACAGAGGAGAGAACAGAGGAGAAAACAGAAGAGAAAAAAGAAGACAAAACAGAGGAGAGAACAGAGGAGAGAACAGAGGAGAAAACAAAGTAGAGAACAGAGGAGAGAACAGAGGAGAAAACAGAGGAGAAAACAGAGGAGAAAACAGAGGAGAGAACAGAGGAGAGAACAGAAGAGAACAGAGAACGGAGGAGAGAATAGAGGAGAGAACAGAAAAGAGAATAGAGGAGAAAAAATAAGACAGAACAGAGGAGAGAACAGAGGACAGAGGAGAAAACAGAAGAGAAAACAGGGGAGAGAACAGAGAGAACAGAGGAAAGAACAGAGGAGAAAACAGAGGAGAAAACAGAAGAGAAAACAGGAGAACAGAAGAGAAAACAGAAGAGAGAACAGAGGAGAGAACAGAGGAGAGAACAGAGGAGAGAACAGAGGCGAAAACAGAGGAGAAAACAGAGAACAGAATAGAGCGAAGGAATCAAGCCCAGGTGATGAATGAGGTGGACACCAGGGCCTCAGGTAGATACTGTAGTGAGAGGGGGGAGAGGAAGGGGGAGTACAAGAAGGATGAAAGAGGGGGAGGAGAGGGGAGAGAGGCGAGAGGGGCACTAGTCATGTCTATGACCCCATTTTGCTTTCTTAGCAAAGCACATTTCCCAAAGCCCATCTTGGAATATTTTAGTTTAGTAAATGAGCATTCATGTACATATTCCCCCCGTCTCCAAACCATCTCACCCATTCAAATATCTTCTATCCTATCCATACCAATATCCTGAATGACTTTTGGGAGTTCACTGCCTCCCTCACTGTGCATTTTCATTGTGCATTTTGGGCTGGTGCTTTATGACCCTGATGGGACTCCATTAATGTGGAAGTGCACGTGTCTTCACATCCTGTCGGGCCAGATCTGCACTTCCTCTCTGGGCTTTATGATTAGGATTAGGCCACGTAATGAATGCCATTCATCTTGATCTTACACTGTTCACACACATGGACACACACTTGCTAGAGAAGGTACACTTCACACACACACAGAAACACACACAGACACACACTCACCCAGAAGCTAAATTACTAATATCCACCTTTTGACAAAGGTTTTGTAATGATAAAAGACAAATGATGTGTACAAAAGGGCCACTGAATGATCGGCTATGAAAAGCCAACTGACATTTACTCCTGAGGTGCTGACCTGTTGTACCCTCTACAACCACTGTGATTATTATTATTATTATCTGACCCTGCTGGTCATCTATGAACATTTTAACATCTTGGCCATGTTCTGTTATAATCTCCACCCGGCACAGCCAGAAGAGTACTAGCCACCCCTCAGAGCATGGTTCCTCTCTAGGTTTCTTCCTAGGTTCTGGCCTTTCTAGGGAGCTTTTCCTAGCCACTGTGCTTCTACATCTGCATTGCTAGCTGTTTGGGGTTTTAGGCTGGGTTTCTGTACAGCACTCTATGACAACGGCTGATGTAAAAAGGGCTTCATAAATACATTTGATTGATTGATTTGATTAATAAAGGTAAATGTGTCTACACTGCTGATACATGGGACAATACATCTATAGGACAATAACTATTTAATGATGACACTTGAAGCAACAGTGGGTCAGCAACACACTTATAGCCTAATGAACCAGTAATGTCAAAGCCCCCCTCCTTGCCTGTCAGTGATCATTGACATTAACCTGGAGCAGTGGTATGTACCCAGGGTTCACTCTGTTGCTCTCCACATGTCACACCACAAAGCTTTATGGCCCACATCCATCAGTCACACACACACACACACACACATCAGCGTCAGGCCCAGAGATTTATGGGAGATGGAGTTGCAGCTGATTGAGCATCAGTCTTCCTGAGGACGACCTGTGGTCTGCCAGTCTGCCCCAGGATGGATAGATGAACCTCTTCATCCCCTCCACCCCCTTCCCCTTTTCCTTTTCTCCTTCTGCCTTTCACCTCATCCCCTCAACCCCTCTTCTGCTGCTTATTCCCTCCTTTCCTCGACTCTCTCTGCTCCACTTCTCCCCTCCATCACCGTGAGAACTTTATGAGTGATGATCTGAAACATATAGTTCTTACCTGATCTGGTAACAAAAAGGTTACAAGGCCGACTGCCACCCCCTCCCTGCTCTGCTCCGCTGTCAGACCCCCAGCCACATCCCACTCTGTTCACACAAACCCCAATCCCCCTCTCTTTCACACCCCAATCCCCCTCTCTCTCACACACACACACCCCAATCCCCCTCTCTCTCACACCCCAATCCCCCTCTCTCTCTCACACACACACCCCAATCCCCCTCTCTCACACACACACCCCAATCCCCCTCTCTCTCACACACACACCCCAATCCCCTCTCTCTCACACACACACCCAATCCCCTCTCTCTCACACACACACACCCAATCCCCTCTCTCTCACACACACCCCAATCCCCTCTCTCACACACACACCCCAATCCCCTCCCTCTCACACACACCCCTAATCCCCTCTCTCACACACACACCCCAATCCCCTCTCTCTCTCTCTCTCACACACACACCCCAATCCACCTCTCTCTCACACACACACACTCCAATCCCCCTCTCTCACACACACAACCCAATCCCCACTCTCTCACACACACACACACCCAATCCCCTCTCTCTCACACACACACCCCAATCCCCTCTCTCTCTCTCACACACACACCCCAATCCCCGCTCTCTCACACACACACACCAATCCCCTCTCTCTCACACACACACACACCAATCCCCTCTCTCTCACACACACACACCCAATTCCCTCTCTCTCTCACACACACACCCCAATCCCCCTCTCTCTCTCTCACACACACACCCCAATCCCCCTCTCTCTCACACACACACACACCCCAATCCCCTCTCTCTCACACACACACACCCCTAATCCCCGCTCTCTCACACACACACCCTAATCCCCTCTCTCACACACACACACACCCTAATCCCCGCTCTCTCACACACACACCCAATCCCCCTCTCTCTCACACACACACCAATCCCCTCTCTCTCACACACACACACCCCAATTCCCTCTCTCTCTCACACACACACCCCAATCCCCTCTCTCTCTCACACACACACCCAATCCCCTCTCTCTCACACACACACCCCAATCCCCTCTCTCTCACACACACACACACACCCAATCCCCGCTCTCTCACACACACACCCTAATCCCCTCTCTCTCACACACACACACACCCCAATCCCGCTCTCTCACACACACACCCTAATCCCCTCTCTCTCACACACACCCCAATCCCCTCTCTCTCACACACACACCCAATCCCCGCTCTCTCACACACACACCCCAATCCCCTCTCTCTCACACACACCCCAATCCCCTCTCTCTCACACACACACCCCAATCCCCTCTCTCTCTCACACACACACCCAATCCCCTCTCTCTCACACACACCCCAATCCCCTCTCTCTCTCACACACACACCCCAATCCCCGCTCTCTCACACACACACACACACACACACCAATCCCCGCTCTCTCACACACACACCCCAATCCCCTCTCTCTCACACACACACACCCCAATCCCCTCTCTCTCACACACACACCCCAATCCCCTCTCTCTCACACACACACCCCAATCCCCGCTCTCTCACACACACACACCCCAATCCCCCCCTCTCTCACACACACACCCCAAGCCCTCTCTCTCTCTCTCTCTCTCTCTCTCTCTCTCACACACACACCCCAATCCCCTCTCTCTCTCCCTCTCTCTCTCTCTCACACACACACCCCAATCCCCCTCTCTCTCTCTCTCTCACACACACACCCCAATCCCCCTCTCTCTCTCTCTCTCACACACACCCCAATCCCCCGCTCTCTCACACACACACACACACACCCCAATCCCCCTCTCTCTCTCTCTCTCTCTCTCACACACACACCCCAATCCCCACACACTGCGTTATTTTTGGATTATTTATCATGACTCAGTAAGGACAGCAGTGCCCTTTAGTGGGGAGATGAGATCTCCAATGAACTCCCTGTTCTGTTCACTGCCATGCACAGACAGTCCTGTAGAATCAGAGAGGGAGAAAAAGGTGCCCTCAAAAAGGTCTACTTTAGATGGTTGCCTGGTGTTCCAGGATGAGAGGAGAGGGCAATGTTGGGGGTCATAGGTCAACACCTACATACTGTAGACATCTTTATGAGGCATGGTTCCCTCTGATGCCTCGTTCATAAGTCTGACTTAGAGTTAGAAGTTCATAGGTACAACAGATAAGAGCCACACAAAGAGGAGTAAGCGGAGTTTCATACACTAACACACACCTCCCCGATGGCACACATAAAGCAATATGGACCTGTGGTCCCCAGTAGACCTGGGCCCTAATAAAGGCTTACGGTCTGAAGGAAACAGCTCTGAGCCTCCCTCTGCATGCACACACACAAACACACACACACACACAAGGACTGGTTGTGATCACAGGTGGTGGTGTGCTTGGTAATTTGTGTAGTCTTTGTGGTCCAGAAGAACAGAGCAACGCAGGGCAGGGCAGAGCAGAGCAAGGCAGAGCAGGGCAGAGAAGAACAGAGCAGGGCAGAGCAGAGCAGAGAAGAACGGAGCAGGGCAGAACAGAGCAGGGCAGAGCAGGGCAGAGAAGAACAGAGCAGGGCAGAGCAGAGCAGGGCAGGGCAGAACAGAGCAGGGCAGAGAAGAACAGAGCAGGGCAGAGAAGAACAGAGCAGGGCAGAGAAGAACAGAGCAGAGCAGAGCAGGGCAGAGCAGAACAGAACAGGGCAGAGCAGGGCAGAATAGAGCTGGGCAGAGCAGAGAATAACAGAGAAGGGCAGAGCAGGGCAGAGCAGAGCAGAACGGGTCAGAGCAGAACAGAGCAGGGCAGAGCAGAGCAGGGCAGACCAGAGCAGGGCAGAACGGGTCAGAGCAGGGCAGAGCAGGGCAGAGCAGAACGGGTCAGAGCAGGGCAGACCAGAGCAGGGCAGAACGGGTCAGAGCAGGGCAGAGCAGGGCAGAGCAGAGCAGGGCAGAGCAAAGCAATGCAGAACAGAGCAGGACAGGACAGGGCAGAGCAGGGCAGAGCAGAGCAGAGCAGGGTTTAACCTGTAATATGCTCCCTGCTCCCCTGTTGCTGCTTGTAGGGTTTTACTAATGGGGAAATTACACCTGCTCTCTGACCTGAGACCAACATACACACACGTGCGCACATGCTATACACACGCACACAAACACACAGCCTAGCTTTGGATTACAAAACTAGTTTGTGGAACAGGGAAAGGGCGCAAAGGTAAACCTCTCACATATAAACACACACATACATGCACACCAGGAAAACACTGAATCCTCAGATGTGTGTGTGTGTGTGTGTGTGTGTGTGTGTGTGTGTGTGTGTGTGTGTGTGTGTGTGTGTGTGTGTGTGTGTGTGTGTGTGTGTGTGTGTGCACTGTGTGTGTGCACTGTGTGTGTGCACTGTGTGTGTGTGTGCACTGTAGCTGCATTTAGGCCCTGGCTGCCACAACATCACTTAACAACAAAACGTTTTATAGTGGTGCTTCACACTCCATTAAAACCCTGATTCTGCTCTAAAAATATGAGTCTCTCTGATGGCCATAACAGATTAACAGCCTGTATAGTCCTTACTGAACGGCTCTCATCTCCTCACAGGGTGACTGCAGGGTCACTGGAATACAGAAGCTAATATGGTGTTAACACATTAAAACACTGCTTTGTCGTCATGCTGTAACAATACCACATCAACCCCCGGCTGTGTATCATACACATTTTTAAACAGATTTAGTAGATACGAAGCTGGTGTTAAAGGTGCATGCACACGTGAACTCACAGCCGATTACAAGCAGATACAGAGGTTCTATGTTAAAAAAACACATCAATGTTCCTTTCACAGCAGTAAATCATGCTACATGCTTCATCATACATCGGTTCTATTAGCAATATGCTGCTCTGACATGAATCTAACAAATGTATCATCTGCTAGTCAAACAGAAGCTCAACGACGACATCGATACATGCCACATATTGTTCCGGTCTGTTGCGTGTAGAATATCTCAAGAAATCGTTTGCGAGCTATTGATGTTTGAAGGCCCGAATGTCTGACGAATATCGAAACTCAAGCCAACTTTACCACGGTTTTTACCAAGCTTTTCGCCTCAGACATTTTTATCTGCTCTACCACACATCTGTCTGGTAAGGTTGAAGGCCTCCTCTCATACTCAGCCTCCCCAGAAAAGCTTCTCCCAAGCCGGGGGACACCTACTCCCGTTGCCTGCTACACTGCTGCTTGGATCCCACCCGGCGATCAGTTCCCCGTCTGCCCTGGCCTGTCTCCCCCTGTCTGGTACAGGTACCCCCTCTCTCCAGAGCTGTTGCTCGCCTCCAGCACACACGCACATACACACACTCCGCCGACTTTGGACTGATCTGAATTTTATGTAGGTTAATTAACTTGTGAAGCTTATTATGTGAGCTCACTCAGAAACACTTTAACTAGTAACATTATATTCCTACTATTTATTTATTTAATCGCAGACTTGTATAGTCTACTGGACTCATAGAGAACTACTCTGTCAAGTTATCTTGTTGGAGCGAGTGACTCTTTCAATTTATAATGGCTAGCCCCAAGCACCGGCCTGTACCTTACCTGCCCTAAACTCTCTCCTGGCCCCTTACAAGTCTGAATGTGTCCTGCTAGGTGGCCTAAACTGGGACATGCTTAAACCACCTGACAAAATCATAACACAATGGAACTCCCTAAATCTCACTCAGATTATTACCAATCCCACAAGGTATGACTCCAAACACCTAGAAAAGGCTACTCTCCTTGAAGTAACCCTGACAAATAATCCTGATAGGTATCAATCTGGTGTTTTCTGTAATGACCTTAGTGATCACTGTTTTACAGCTTGTGTTCGTAATGGCTGCTCAGTTAAACTACCTGTCCTGATTCGTCATAGACGCTTGCTAAACAACTTTCAAGTGCAAGCCTTCCTTTATGACATGGCTCTGTGACTTGGTATAGAATCAGCTTTGTCCCCTCTGTCAAATATGCTTGGACCTTATTTTTTTATATTGTCAGCAGTATTGTTAACAAACATGCCCCCATAAAGACAAATTTGAATTGAAAACAGGTTCAGCCCCTGGTTTGACCGTGATCTGGCAGAGTTACTCCACCTCAGGAACACCATTTGGCAAAGGCTCAAAAATGAGAAATAAGTGCACTCAGGCTATCCGTAAGGCCAAAGTTAGTTACTTTAAGGAGCACTTCTCTCTCTGTGGGTCTAACCCCAAAGAGTTATGCAAAACGGTGAAAGACCCACACACCCCAATCCCCCTCTCTCTCACACACAAACCCTCCTCCTCACAGCTGCCCATGCCCCTTAATGTTGATGATGTGGTTGTTACTGACAAGGAGCGCATGGCTGAGCTCTTTAAATCACCACTTCATTAAATCAGGATTCAAATCAAATCGTATTTGTCACATGCTCCGAATACAACAGGCGTAGACCTTACAGTGAAATGCTTACTTACAAGCCCTTAACCAACAATGCAGTTTTAAGAAAATAGAGTTAAAAAATATTTCCAAAAAAAACGAAAGTAAAAAAAATATATAATTGTTTATTTAACCAGGCAATAATGAGGCTAAATACAGGGGGTACCGGTCCCGAGTGAATGTGCGGGGGTACAGGTTAGTCGAGGCACATTTTAGATGTAGGTAGGGGTAAAGTGACTATGCATAGATAATAAACAACGAGTGGCAGTAGTGTAAAAACACTACTAGCCCAGGTGGCCATTTGATTAGCCTACGGGTTCATTCCACTAGAGCAGTGGTTCCCAAACTTTTTATAGTCCCGTAACCCTTCAAACATTCAACCTCCAGCTGCGTACCCCCTCTAGCACCAGGGTCAGCACACTCTCAAATGTTGTTTGTTGCCATCATTGTAAGCTTGCCACACACACACCATACAATACATTTATTAAACATAAGAATGTGTGTGAATTTTTGTCACAACCCGGCTCGTGGGACGTGACAAAGAGCTCTTATAGGACCAGGGTACAAATAATAATATAATAATCAATAATTTTGCTCATTATTTAACCATCTTACATACAAAACCTTATTTGTATATCGAACATTTTTAATTAACCCTTCTCAGGTTAATGAGAAGGGTGTGCTTGAAAGGATGCACATAACTCTGCAATGTTGGGTTGTATTGGAGAGAGTCTCCGTCTTAAATCATTTTCCACACACAGTCTGTGCCTGTATTTAGTTTTCATGCTAGTGAGGGCTGAGAATCCACTCTCACATAGGCTTTTTTTGCAAAGGGCATCAGTGTCTTAACAGACAATTTGCCAAGGCAGGATACTCTGAGCACAGCCCTATTCAGAAATCTGGCAGTGGCTTCTGATTAAACTCAATTTTCACAGAACCGCTTGTTGCAATTTTGATGAGGCTCTCTTGTTCAGATATCAGTAAGAGGACTAGAGGCAGGGCATGAAAGGGATAACGAACCCAGTTGTTGTGTCATCCGTTTTGGGAAAGTACCTGCGGAATTGCACACCCAACTCTTTCAGGTGCTTCGCTATATCACATTTGACATTGTCCGTGAGTTCATTTGCACACAACAAATCATACAATGATGGAAAGACCTGTGTGCTGTCCTTGTTAATGCAGACAGAGAAAAGCTCCAACTTCTTAATCATGGCCTCAATTTTGTCCCGCACTTTGAATATAGTTGCGGAGAGTCCTTGTAATCCTAGATTCAGATCATTCAGGCGAGAAAAAACATCACCCAGATAGGCCAGTCATGTGAGAAACTCGTCATCATGCAAGCGGTCAGACAAGTGAAAATTATGGTCAGTAAAGAAAGCGTTAAGCTCGTCTCTCAATTTAAAAAAGCGTGTCAATACCTTTCCCCTGATAACCAGCGCACTTCTGTATGTTGTAAAAGCGTTACATGGTCTCTGCCCATATCATTGCATAGTGCAGACAATACACGAGAGTTCAGGGGACTTGCTTTAACAAAGTTAACCATTTTCACTGTAGTGTCCAAAACGTCTTCCAAGCTGTCAGGCATTCCCTTGGCAGCAAGAGCCTCTCGGTGGATGCTGCAGTGTACCCAAGTGGTATCGGGAGCAACTGCTTGCACTCCACTATGTCTCCCTGTCATGGCATTTTCACTATGTCTCCCTGTCTCCCTGTCATGGCTTTTTCACTATGTCTCCCTGACTCCCTGTCATGGCTTTTGCGCCATCTGTACAGATACCAACTTGAGCAGCAGCTACGTTTGGCTACATACGGACCGTAAGTGGAATTCCCGTGAGAGAGTAACGGTCAATGTGATTGGATGTTCATTATTTGACTAGGCTACCAGTATTTGACATTGTGTTGTTATTTCGCTGAACACTAGATGGTTGAATTTTATTTTTGGCAGTAAAACGAGCCTACTCAGGCAAGAGAGAAAAAACTCACCCAAATGTTTAGCCCCGTTGGAAAATATAAACGATTGTTTGAAAATATGATAAAAAATATGACTCACATTTTTATTTGGCGTACCCTGACGGCATTGCGTACCCCAGTTTGGGAATACCTGCACTAGAGTAATAGCTACGTCCTGGGTTTTATTTAAATCAAATAAAATGTTATTTGTCACATACACATGGTTAGCAGATGTTAATGCGAGTGTTGCAAAATGCTTGTGCTTCTAGTTCCGACCATGCAGTAGTATCTAACAAGTAATCTAACAAATTCACAACAACTACCTTATACACACAAGAGTAAAGGAATGAATTCGAGTATGTACATATAAATATATGGATGAGCGATGGCTGACCGGCATAGGCAAGATGCAGTAGATGGTATAGAGTACAGTATATACATATGAGATGAGTAATGTAGGATATGTAAACATTATATAAATGGCATCGTTTAAAGTGGCTAGTGATACATTTATTACATCCACTTTTTAATTATTAAAGTGGCTAGAGATTTGAGTCGATGGCCGAACGGCATAGGCAAGATTCAGTAGATGGTATAGACTACAGTGTATACATATGAGATGAGTAATGTCGGATATGTAAACATTATATACAAAATTGTTTAAAGTGGCTAGTGATACATTTGTTACATCCAATTTTCAATTATTTAAAGTGACTAGAGATTTAAGTCAGTATGTTGGCAGCAGCCACTCAATGTTAGTGATGGCTGTTTAACAGTCTGATGGCCTTGAGATAGAAGCTGTTTTTCAGTCTCTCGGTCCCAGCTTTGATGCACCTGTACTGACCTCACCTTCTGGATGATAGCGGGGTGAACAGGCAGTGGCTCGGATGGTTGTTGTCCTTGATGATCTTTTTGGCCTTCCTGTGACATCGGGTGGTGTAGGTGTCCTGGAGGGCATGTAGTTAACCCCGGTGATGCGTTGTGCAGTCCTCACTACCCTCTGGAGAGCCTTACGGTTGTGGGCGGAGCAGTTGCCGTACCAGGTGGTGATACAGCCCGACAGGATGCTCTTGATGGCGCATCTGAAGAAGTTTGTGAGTGTTTTTGGTGACAAGTAGAATTTATTCAGCCTCCTGAGGTTGAAGAGGCGCTGTCGCTTCACCACGCTGTCTGTGTGGGTGGACCATTTCAGTTTGTCCGTGATGTGTACGCCGAGGAACTTAAAACTTTCCACCTTCTCCACTACTGTCCCGTCGATGTGGATAGGGGGGTGCTCCCTCTGCTGTTTCCTGAAGTCCACGATCATCTCCTTTGTTTTGTTGACGTTGAGATGAGACCAACATTTTACGTTCTGCCATGGCCATCTCAGTCGCCGGACCTCAATCCAATCGAAAACCTGTGGGCTGAGTTGAAGAGGGCATAAGCGCAAACCCAAGAATGTGAAGGATCTTGAAAGGATCTGCATAAAGGACTGGTCCAAAATCCCTCCAAATGTGTTCCTTAACCTTGTCAAACATTACAGGAAAAGACTCCATGCTGTTATCCTTGCCAGAGGTGGTTGCACTAAGTACTAAATGAGGAGTGGAAAAAATGATGAAACATTGATTTTGGTGAAATTTATTTTGCATTAAATAATTGTATGATTTTGGTTGGTTCCATTGAAACATTAATAAAGTACAATATTTCTCACATGTTGGTATTTTGAGTTTATCTCTATAATTATATTGTTCATATTTTTTTAAGTATTGTTTGTGCATTGCCAGTCAGGGGTGCCAGTCATTTTGGAGCCCACTGTATATCGCACAGGTCAGTTGGTCGTCAGGATGAGCTTGTCTGGCAATACGGGAGTCAGTATATCCCATAAGTGAAATACCGAAAGAGAACTTTAGGTGACGACCGTAACCCCGGTGGTTTTGATAGTATGAGTGAGGTATTTCACCAGACCACCCTCCTTACATGATCGAGGAAGAGGTGTTGCTTATTTTTGAATGACTCAGACGCTGCGTCTGACCTTTTATAGGGTAGGTCATCTCTGTATACCCATCACAAGACCCCCTGGTTGATGCTCTTAGGCCTCCCTCCCCCCTATCTGAGATATCTTCAGCAGCCCTCATCACATACAACACCCATTCTGCCAGTCACATTCTGTTAAAGGTCCCCAAAGCACACACATCCCTGGGTCGCTCATCTTTTCAGTTCGCTGCAGCTAGCGACTGGAAAGAGCTTCAACAAACAAACACATTTGTCACGTGAGATGAAATACGCCTCAACCCCCCCCACCCTATGGTTGTGTACGCATGGTGTGTGTGTGTGTGCGGGTGATGTATCGAGGTTCGACTGATTCTGTGAGCCTGGAGGTTTAAATACACACACACACAGCCTCTAGTCCTCTACATCAAACCCGGGGTAGAGGACAGCGAAGAGGGTGGTGTCTGGGGATACTCAGTGCTGGTAATAGGTGATGAGGAGAGACAGCGTCAGTCTGGAAAGAGCTCACGGAGACAGTCAGTCACTATCCTAAAATCAAACATCTCATTAGGTCTAATTACTGCTGGGATCATAGTCCTTGGTAGACATTCAATAGTTGGTCTTGGGTCCTTAAATAAAGATGCTGGGCCTTGCCATTTAAATTAGAAACCTTGATATGTAAATAATATCCTTGTGATGCTGCTAGATATGATGATTGAAGACAAAAAGATAAACATGGCATAGGTGTGTGAATGTCTCTAAATTCAATGACACTACATTGTTACCTTGGTCCATAAATTGACTGCAACAATGGCAGACAGACTGGCTAAAATAAACACCTCCCGGATTAAAGCAGCCTATTACTACTATTCTGTAGTGTTCTAAAGACTACCGCTCTGGTCAGCACGTCTCTCTCTCTTTCACTAATAAAGACTGGCCCTGCTTGGCAGAGGAGAGATGGAGAAATTGAGGGAGAGAGAGTGAGTGAGAGAGGGGAAGCTGAACCCCAGTAAAAAGCCTACTGCAGATGTTTGTTACCTTTCACCTATCCTGCCATTAGGAGCATTCCTCCTGCAGGGTGAGAACTCTTTCTTTAAAAAAAAAAGAGAGAAAGAAACAGGGAGCAGAGGGATGTGACAAATAGATTTTTTTTTAAACGTTTAAACGGGCTGTTGTGGGGGGTTAAAACCATGAGAAAAATTCATGAAAGGCCACGTGAATTCACAATGCAGAATATTGTCCTATTGCGTATGGTGGGTCTATTGCGTATGACTGCTAGGGGGCAATGAGGTTCTATCTACCGCAGTCATAGATGAGTTGGCTGACAACGTCATGAAAACGATGCGCACGGTTCAATGGGGCAGAAGTCTGTGAGTTGTTGTGATTCTGGATGGCCAGATAGATACCAACAATGACAATAAACTGCCATGTGGGGAATCGTAGGTTACTCATTTCAGCTAGTTTCATCATGCTCTTGATACTATGTCTTGTTTTGAGGTGTTTTGTCTGATTTCATGTCAATGCTGATATGGCTAAAATTCGCTAGCTAACCAACAACCGTAAGGATGTATTTGAGACACAACAAGTGCTCATTGTGCAAAAGAATTGATGTCTTCAATAGACATTGGAGACTAAATATAGTTTAAATGTTGTCAACAATCTAAGTCAACAGGTCTGTTTTGCCCTAACCTGTACATAGGCTTAATCTCAAACCGAACACTTGGGCCCTAGCCCTTATTGAGTGGTCATTTACTGTTTTGATCGATAGTGATCAGTCAAGTCTTTTTGCAAAAATGAGCATTAAGATGACGCACACTCGACATCCCAACTGCCACTCAATATTCCTTATCCCTTCATGAGCATTGTCATTGTCTCCCGCGACCGGTCTTGTGCATGACTCACTCGCTATGAAACACAGGCAGTCACATACTTTGACAGACATATACTCTGACAGTGAGAAAGTTGTAAAAACAACTGAACAAAAATATTAAACGCAACATGTAAAGTGTTGGTCCCATGTTTCATGAGATGAAATAAAAGATCCCAGAAATGTTCCATATGCACAAAAATCGTATTTCTCTCTAATTGTATGCACAAATGTGTTTATTTCCCGGTTAGTGAGCATTTCTCCTTTGCCAAGATAATCCATCTACCCGACAGGTGTGGCATATCAAGAAGCTGATTAAACAGCATGACCATTACACAGGCGCAGCATGTGCTGGGGACAATAAAAGGCCACTCTAAAATGTGCAGTTTTGTCACACAACACAATGCCACACGTCTCAAGTTGAGGGAGGATACAATAGGCATGCTGACTGTAGGAATGTCCACCAGAGCTGTTGCCAGAGAATTGAATGTTAATTTCTCTGCCATAAGCCACCTCCAACGTCGTTTTAGAGAATTTGGCATTATGTCCAACCAGCCTCACAACCACAGATCACGTGTATGGCTATGGTTTTTTATGGGTGAGTGGTTTGCTGATTTCAACATTGTGAACAGAGTGCCCCATGGTGGTGGTGGTGGGGTTATGGTATGGGCAGGCATAAGCTACGGACAATGAAATCAATTGCATTTGATCAATGGCAATTTGAATGCACAGAAATACAGTGACAAGATCCTGAGGCCCATTGTTGTGCCATTCATCCGCTGTCATCATCTCATTTTTCAGCATGATAATGCACAGACCCATATCAAAAGGATCTGTACACAATTCCTGGAAGCTGAAAATATCCTAGTTTTTCCATGGCCTGCATACTCACCAGACGTCACCCATTGAGCATGTTTGGGATGCTCTGGATTGACGTGTACGACAGCATTTTCTAGTTCCCGCCAAAATCCAGCAACTTCGTATAGCCAGTGAAGAGGAGTGGGATAACATTCCACTGGCCACAATCAACAACAGTGATTTCATCAGCTGATTTAGCTTGTTGTCGCCTACCTGCTGCTAGCTTCACTGACAAACACAGGGATGGAATTTTAGCTAGCTAGCAAAGGATGTTGAGAACTGCACTGATAAACAGCATGTAGCTTGTCAGTTATTTCCGATAGTTTGACAGCTTGCTGATGAAGCTGTAGACATGTTCCCAGCAGTCAGTCTGTACTTCAACCTTTTCCCAAAGCACCAATCACTATGTTGCAACGTTGGGTCAGTTAAAAGCACAGCAGCACACTCGATACAGTACTGACTCGGGGCAAAGCATTTTTCCAACTTAACGACGATGACGTGCGGAGCACTTTACAGACGGGTTGGTTGTTTGGGAACAAAACCGGTGCGTGCACAACTATGGGGCCAAACAGACGGGGTTGGCTTAGATTGTTGACTACATGTAAACTAGATTTCGTCTCCAATACATTTGCACAATGAGCACTTGTTGTCTCTCAGATACATGGTTACAGTTGTTGGTTAGCTAGCTAGAGAATTTTAGCCATATTAGCATTGACATGAAATCAGTCAAAACACCTCAAAACAAGACATTGTGTCAAGAAAAAGATGAAACTAGCTGAAACGAGTCACTTAGGATTCCCCACATGGCAGTTTTTTGTCATTGTTGGTATCTATCTGGCCATCCAGAATCACAACAACTCACAGACGTCTGCCCCATGAAGCGTGCGCATCGTTTTCCTGACGTTGTCAGCCAACCCATCTACACTGATTGTACAAAACATTAGGAACAACTTCATAATATTGAGTTGCACCTCCCTTTGCCCTCAGAACAGTCTCAATTCGTAGTGGATTTAACAGGTGACCTCAAGAAGGGATCATGGCTTTCACCTGGATTCACCTGGTAAGTCTGTCATGGAAAGAGCCTGTTCCTAATGTTTTTACACTCAATGTATATCCGTGGCAAATCATTTGAAAGATGCATATCTCCTATTAACGTTACAGCATTGTAGCATCAGGTCTTTGTTTCATGTTTATTTCTCCCTTCATGATGAAGATCAGGACCTGTTAGTGGTTGTATTGTTTTAACGGCACTGTGACTTTAATTTTGTGGAAGAAAAAAAAATCAAACTTGTTTTTCGGTGCACGTTCACACAAGAGAAAAAGAGTGAGAGAAGAGACAGAGCACTGATGGAGAGGGAGTTTGAAGTCCTAACAGGGTTCAGACAAAGCCAGGAGGTGTAATATCCATAAAGTCTGAGCCATCCTCTACAGTGACAGCATCAGTCATCTAGACTCTCCCCATTTGACCCCTGGATAGAGACTCATCACTCTAACACACACACCTTCACAACAGGCCTTAACAATACGGCATATCTAGCTAAATAAGGCCAGGTTTATTCTAAATGATTCCATTTTGGCTCTTTCCATACAACACTTTCCTATAGCTCACTGTGGTCAGTACCATTAACACCCTCTCGTCTCCAGAAGAAAGAAGGCTCCTCCTTACTAAGAGATGTAAGATAGCTAACTGTGTGTGCGTGTGTTTGTTTGTTCTTTGTTTGTGTGTAATAACTATGCAGTCCAGTCTACTCCTACGTGGGGAGAGTGAGTGAAGAATGCTAGCTAGGCACTTTAGGCTTAATTTAGGCTCTCCTCTTCTCCCCGGCCACGCTATTAGCAGTCTGGAGAGAGTGATGTATGTCCCAAGCCAGGAGAAATGCATAATCAAGCATTTAAACACACTCTCTCTATCACACACAGACATATATACACACACACACACACACAGACAACAACACATGTAGAGACACACACACACGCAAATACAGACACACAAACCTACATGCACATCAGCCACACATACAGTTGCGTTTGTCCAGACACACACAATCATCCACATGCTTTCTATAAAACCCTCTATAATATCCAACCTGGTTATACTACACAATATCCCTCCATTTTATGCACCTGTGTTATATCCTGCTGAAATCCCCTATAGAATACGATAGTAAATCTGGTGTAGTTGAGTGGCTCTGTGTGTGTCTTCTCTAAGAAGGAATCAAGGAGAGAGGGCTGAGGGGATGAGAAGAGTCTTCCCATCTCATTTACATCACGCCATTCCAAGCCTCTCCTCCCTCTCTCCACTAAACTAATGCAGGGACTGGGGGGTGTTTATGGCTGAGCAGGAAGGGTAAACAGGAAGTAAAAAAATAAATAAGTTGAGAGACGTGAAAGTGTCCCGGGAGAATAGGAGACATGCTCCTAATATGTGAGGAAACAGACCAATTTGCAGCGCATGTCGTCCTGGGAATAGGACAGAGGCCTGTGAATGATTCTGCTCATGTAGCTGATGAGAGGAGAGGGGGGAGGAAAGGGAGGATAGTGTTCTTTAACGTGAGGTGTGTTTGTGGGAGGATCTGAAAGGGGGCTCTGGGACTGCTTTTGTACAAGCCTAAACGTCTAGCAGCAATCTTGGCTGGATTTATGTATGAGAGAGAGAGAGCGAGAGAGCGAGAGAGCAAAAGAGAGAAACAGAAAGAAAGAGAGAGAAGAGCCAAGGAGGTTGTTCTTCAATTTGTTTCCTCTCACTTTTTTTTATTGTTTATTTCACTTGCTTCGGCTATCTAAACATGTTTCCCATGCCAATAAACCCCCTTTGAACTGAATTTAGAGAAAGACAGAGAGAGAAAGAGAAAAGAGAGAGAGGAAAAAATGCACACTAATCATTCCATATTAAACTGATTATGACAGTAGGCAGATTATGTAATAGTCATGTCAACACGTTACTCTGCTCATCTTAATCGGTGTAAATTGAAGTAAGCACACGGCGATTAAAACACCTGGTTTACTGAGCAATCTTTCAAACACAAGGCCCTGCTCACTGACCTGGGAAATGGGTTGGGGGGAGAGGGACAAGGAGAACAGAGGGGAGAGACAGTGACAGTCTTCTGAGTGCAAACTAAAATAGGAGCATCCTGAGGCCCTGCGGGATGTTGTGTGTGTGTGTTTGTGTCGAGGTCAGCATTTCATATGTGTCACTTCCTGTTGGCCAGTGCGGCAGGAGCGCAGCTTGGCACTATGGCTGCCGGCCGAGAAGACTGGCACAGGAGGTTACCACACTGGGAGAGACACACACACACACACACACACACACCTCATCTCTCTCCAAACTAGTTTGGGTCTGGGTGAGGGTACAGTACAATATATGTGGCATACACAGGCCTGCAGCATATGCATACTGTACATAAGAACTAATGAACAGACACACAGGTATACACTCACATGACCACATATAAGCGCTCTCACACGCAGAAACAAACACACACTTTCCACTAGAACTTTGCCATATACTGTAGTTTGTGAAGCTGTATGTGAGGACTGGAGACCTCTGCTACCTCACTGTCTCATTTCTCCATGTGTCTGTGGTACCGCTCAATCTGCCTCTGTCTGTGGATGACTGACTTCTGTTTGCCTGCCTGCCTGCAGGAAAGCCTCTCCCTACAACAGCTCTGTAAAACAGACTACTTTCGCTTGTACTCTAGCAGCATCAGTGACTAACTACTCTGTCTGACTGCTTATTGTGTTGCCTGTCTCTCCGGCCCTGGCCGGTGTTAATCCTGTTGTTTGACATTGCAGGCAGAGGGCTTTCTTCTCCCAGCAGCCCCGCTGGACAGTAGGATTTACCCTAATTGGTCCCTGAGCACAACAGCCAACAGCCATGTTAACGCCCCGACACACACACAACACATGCACACGCCTGAAAAAAACACACTATAAACAAGAACAGGATAATCAGTGGCTGGCTCACTAATTAACATCCTCACAAAACATCTCATTAACATTTCCTACAGAGGGGAGAGATAAAGTGTCAGTGATATTCTGCACAGCGGCCAGGGGGGGGCAAATATAAGCAGACTTTTAGAAGCAATCAGGAAAAATAAATCCCTGGGCCTGAGTAACAACGCTTTGGTTGTTAACCAGCAGCTTAACCTGCTTTACTGTGAGTGCAATAACAGATGTCTGTTTCAGGGGCACAGTGGTATGGAGCTGTATAGTTCACAGGAGATGGGTGGACAGTGCATCAACAAGTCAAGGTGCAGGGTGCAGACAAAAATCACAGCTGCATGACAGAATATTAAAGTGCAAAAACTGAAAGAAAATTCCACAAATCCTGACTTCCAGGAATCAGTGGTGTGTATGTGTGTGTTTGTAGGCATAGCAGATAGGAGTGATTCCCTGAGTAGGATATGACCCCTGACCTTGTTCTTCCAAACAGACTGTCTGTCCTGACCCCTGGTATTATCCCTCCGTCACCTGAGCATTATACCACTGTCAGGAGATAACCCCATAACCCAGCAATCATCACACAGCTACCACTACACTGGGCTTATGATAGAGTAGCCCAATGAGTAGACAGAGAGGGAAAGGAAAAAAGATAAAGAGTTTGGGGAGGAAGAGAGAGAGAGAAAATGGGGGAAAAGAGAGAGAGAGAGAGACTCCTTTTGTAATCTGGATGGCAGGCCAGGTAGGCAGGTAGTGAGGGGTCAGGGGTCAGGTGCTATCGGGAAAGCAGCTCAGTGCCTGGCAGCTCTGACGGAACTCTGCCTGCCTGCCACCAGGAAGTAGATATCATGACCTTTTGTGTAGAAGACCCCAAAATATATGCTCTTATCACAAGGACATTACCGTGGGAGCATGGGAAGAGGAGGAGAAACATCCATCATAGGACAGATTAATCCTCCTCACCATTCTTCTGCTCCATCTATTAATAATGATGCCAGAGGGGAGAATTTGCTACCAAGATTTATTCTGATATCGCTATTTGTATTAATTAACCTGCAATGGGGGCCTTCCTTCTAGAGAGGAATTTGGACGACTCTGCTTTTTTTTTTAGAATGCAAAATCTCAGCTCATTGACAGCTTGTTTAGACTGCAAAATCAAGTACTCGTTGACCTATTCTAAAAAGACGTTGTGAACCGGGCTGTTGCGGTGACCGTATTATGACCACGAGTCATAAAGGCAGTCAAATTCCACGTGACCGTTTAGTCACGGTAATTAGCCTTCTCCGAGCTCTGATGCTACTAATGGTCCTTAGTAGCCTACCAAACTTGCTAACTGCCTGGTACTCAGCACTCTATCACTCTGACATCAATGCAAATGTAATCAAAAATCGAAGCAAACACTTCATGAGAGCCCTTGAGCTCATGTTGTGCACCATTTCTATAGGCTATGAAATTGTGCGAGAAAACAGAGTGATGGCCTCTATTAAAAAGAAGAGGATCCCATCAGCTTTCTATATGCTAAACCTACTATATTTATTTCTCAACTTTCCTAATATTAAGCAAATATTAAGCACATTGCTTCTCTTTACAACAGGAGTATAGCCTACCTGGCTGGCATGAAAATGAACCACAGGAAAAGCGTCCTCCATTCGCTATTTAAGTGCAGAGATGTAATTTTCCCCTTCCACGTTTCGAGACAGGTGCATGATAACGGTCCATTCTCAATCAAAACTAATTTCACACATATATTATGTAGTATATGTAAAGACAAGATTACATCAAGAATAGCCTGATGGTTGATAATATTAGCTGATCACTTGTGAATTATATATTATCACTTGTGAATGATGCCCAGCTTAAGGCAAGAAACAATGCTTTTATTTTTTTATCATAGTCGCACACCTCATGTAGCCTAAAGTGGCCAAATAACTTCTTAACTTAGAATGAAGCACATTAATCCACTTTACAATGGGTGTAGAGCCTAACTGGAATACATACGCAGCGCGTGAGTTTCAAGTTTGGGGGAGAACATTTTCACCAGAAAAATGCACCTTTAAAATAAAAGTATTACACGCAGAATCTCATTTGACCACATAAGATAATGGTGTTTTCCTGCTAATGGAACATTTGAGATCATTTCTGTGCTTATAATGTGAATAAATAGCCTAATAGTTTATAAAAAAAAATTAATTAATTTGGG
Source organism: Brachymystax lenok tsinlingensis (assembly GCA_030435695.1). Taxonomy (NCBI): domain Eukaryota; kingdom Metazoa; phylum Chordata; class Actinopteri; order Salmoniformes; family Salmonidae; genus Brachymystax; species Brachymystax lenok. The sequence continues at coordinate 31,634,258 of CM059818.1, forward strand.
CTCTATTGCATCCCGCAACTGTCCCAGGCTATGTTGGGAATATTTATTTCGGCACAGAATATAATAATAGGTCAACTTTATACTATGGGGGATAGTAGATTGACATGGGCTAGTGCTTTTGCTGTTCGTTAGGCCTATTCATCTTGTTGGCTGACGAAAAAGTAAATGTGGACAGTTCTTCCAATATCTTCAATATGCACCTCAGAATTGGATAAGGACGCACGCAGTTGCGTCCCGATGTGTCTGCCTTCACTTGTAGCCTGTGTGAAAGACCAGATCACGTGATGGAGAGCCATGTGAGTGAGAAGGGCTGCAAAAGGCATGGATTTTTTTTCAAATCATCATTAGAGTCGCATCATGCAGCCTTACAATGTATTATAAATCAAAACATATAGCCCAACGTTTGTAGAACAACTAAAGTTACATTAATAACTCTAAAGCATATAGGAGTACCTATCTCTTTGTTAACCTCTCAACACAGAATACCCACATGTGCACACACCCTCAAATTGTTTTGAGAAAATATCATTTCTATTTTATTCAGCTTTGTTAAATTCTATTCTTTATACAATGAAATAATATACAATACATAAGAATTCTAAGCAAATCGTGTATGCTAAATGAACTAGTGTAGTCCACAGCCACAGGACCTAACATAAGGACAACTCAGAGTATGCTATTCTGAAATAGACCACATTTTCTTCATATCCTGTTTTCAGACCTGTCTAAAATAAATAATGGATTTATTGTGATGGTGTAGGCTATATTACATGGATTTATTAGACTTTTTCAAATGTAGATGTTCCAAAGGTCTGCATCAGTGGCTTGTAGGCTGTGTGGAAGCCAGGAGAAGCTAAATGTGTTTATGTTAATTAACGGTCAATTACCGTGAGACCGACAGTTATTTGCTTGACAATCACCGTCTGACGAACTTTCGTGACCGCCACAGCCCTAGTTGTGAATATTAAATAGAACATAAATGTGATGAAATACGTCAACACTGTAGCACGCAGGCAATGGTTAAACATTAATAAATTACTTACGATCTAATGACAATGATTACAAAAAAACATACATTTTAAGCCATAATCCATCCTATGATTTACAGTGTTAAATAACTCCAATATGTGAGATTTAAAACAATGGTGAACAAATGCTTCATTCTGTCGTTATAATAAGATTGGGAGCAATGTGTAAAAAGGGTTGTGGAAATGTGTTGCAGTTAAGTCGACTACAAAACCCACAATTCAGTGCTCTCTCTCTGGTAAAGCTGGCTAGCTAGCTAGCAAACATACAGTTGAAGTCGGAAGTTAACATACACTTAGGTTGGAGTCATTAAAACACGTTTTTCAACCACTCCACAAATTTCTTTAACAAACTATAGTTTTGGCAAGTCACACAAGTAATTTTCCAACAATTGTTAACAGACATATTATATCACTTATAATTCCCTGTATCACAATTCCAGTGGGTCAGAAGTTTACATACATTAAGTTGACTGTGCCTTTAAACAGCTTGGAAAATTCCAGAAAATGATGTCATGGCTTAGAAGCTTCTGATAGGCTGAATTACATTATTTGAGTCAATTGGAGGTGTACCTGTCGATGTATTTCAAAGCCTACCTTCAAACTCAGTGCCTCTTGGCTTGACATCATGGGAAAATCAAAAGAAATCAGTCAGGACCTCAACAAAAATTGTAGACCTCCACATGTCTGGTTCCTCCTTGGGAGCAATTTCCAAACGCCTGAAGGTACCACGTTCATCTATACAATCAATAGTACGCAAGTATAAACACCATGGGACCACGCAGCCGTCATACCGCTCAGGAAGGAGACGCGTTCTGTCTCCTAGAGATGAACGTACTAAGGTGCGAAAAGTGCAAATCAATCCGAGAACAACAGCAAAGGACCTTGTGAAGATGCTGGAGGAAACAGGTACAAAACTATCTATATCCACAGGAAAACTAGTCCTATATCGACTTAACCTGAAAGGCCGCTCAGCAAGGAAGAAGCCACTGCTCCAAAACTGCCATAAAAAGCCGGACTACGGTTTGCAACTGCACATGGGGACAAAGATCATACTTTTTGTAGAAATGTCCTCTGGTCTGATGAACCAAAAATAGAACTGTATGGCCGTAATGACCATCATTATGTTTGGAGGAAAAAGGGGGAGGCTTGCAAGCCGAAGAACACCATCCCAACCGTGAAGCACAGGGGTGGCAGCATCATGTTGTGGGGGTGCTTTGCTGCAGGAGGGACTGGTGCAGTTAACAAAATAGATGGCATCATGAGGAAGGAAAATTATGTGGATATATTGAAGCAACATCTCAAGACATCAGTCAGGAAGTTAAAGCTTGGTCGCAAATGGGTCTTCCAAATGGACAATGACCCCAAACATACTTCCAAGATGTGGAAAAATGGCTTAATGATAACAAAGTCAAGGTACTGGAGTGACCATGACAAAGCTCTGACCTCAATCCTATAGAAAATGTGTGGGCAGAACTGAAAAAGCGTGTGCGAGCAAGGAGGCCTACAAACCTGACTCAGTTACACTAGCTGTCAGGAGGAATGGGCCAAAATTCACCCAACTTATTGTGGGAAGCTTGTGTAATGCTACCCGAAGCGTTTGAATGGGGCATGCTTATTTAAGATGGTGAGGAAAGCACTTTTAAAGAATAACCAGGCATCCTCTACTGACGGAATGAGGTCAATATCCTTCCAGGATACCCGGGCCAGGTTGATTAGAAAGGCTCGCTGAAGTGTTTTAGGGAGCGTTTGACAGTGATGAAGGGTGGTTGTTTGACCGCAGACCCATTATGGATGCAGGCAATGAGGCAGTGATTGCTGAGATCCTGGTTGAAGACATTGTATTCTGACATCTGCTATGGGCTAGGGCATCTCGAAGATACAGTGCTTTCATAAAGTATTCACACCCCTTGACTTTTTACACATTTTGTTGTGTTACAGCCCAAATTAAAAATGGATTACATTTAGATTATTTTGTCACTGGCCAACACACAATACCCCATTATGTCAAAGTGGAATTATGTTTTTCAAAGGTTTTACAAATTAATAGAAAATGAAAAGCTGAAATGTCTTGAGTCAATAAGTATTCAACCCCTTTGTTATGGCAAGCCTAAATAAGTTCAGGAGTAAAAATTGGCTTAGCAAGTCAAATAAGTTGCATAATAGTGTTTAACATTATTTTTTAATGACTACCGAGCAGTCAGGAAGTGAATTTCAAACACATATTCAACCACAAAGACCAGGGAGGTTTTCCAATGCCTTAAAGAAGGGCACCTATTGGTAGATGGGTAAAAAAAAAAAATTGAAAGCAGACATTGAATTACACTTTAGATGGTGTATCAATACAACCAGTCACTACAAAGATACATGCGTCCTTCCTCAGTTGTCGGAGAGGAAAAAAACCGCTCAGGAATTTTACTATGAGGCCAATGGTGATTTTAAATGCTGTGATAGGAGAAAACTGGGGATGGATCAACAACATTGTTGTTACTCTACAATACTAACCTAATTGACAGAGCGAAAAGGAAGCCTTTACAGAATACACATATTCCAAAACATGCATCCTGTTTGCAACAAGGCACTAAAGTAACACTGCAAAAAATGTGGCAAAGCAATTCACTTTTATCCTGAATACAAAGTGTTATGTTTGGGGAAAATCCAATACAACACAATAATGAGTACCACTCCTCATATTTCCAAGCAAGTGGTGGCTGCATCATGTTATGGGTATGCTTGTTATTATTAAGGACAGAGGAGTTTTTCAGGTTAAAAAATAAACGGAATGGAGCTAAGCACAAGAAAAATCCTAGATGAAACCCTGGTTCAGTCTGCTTTCCACCAAACAGTGGGGGATGAATTCATCTTTCAGCAGGACAATAACCTAAAACACAAGACCAAACATATACTGGAGTTGCTTACCAAGAAGACAGTGAATGTTCCTGAATGGGAAAGTTGCAGTTGTGATTTAAATCTACCTGAAAATCTATGCCAAGACCTGAAAATGGTTGTTTAGCAATGATCAACAACCAGTTTGACAGAGCTTGAAGAATTTTTTTAATAATACATGGAAAAAAGGTGTGGAAAGCTCTTAGAGACTTACCCAGAAAAACCCACAGCTGCAATCGCTGCCAAAGGTGCTTCTACAAAGTATTGATTCAGGGGTGTGAATACTTATGTAAATGAGATATTTCAGTATTTCATTTTCAAAAACTTTGAGAAAACGTCTAAAAACATGTTTTCACTTTGTCATTTTGAGGTATTGTGTGTATATTGGAAAGACAATAAATCAATTTAATCCATTTTGAATTCAAGCAACAAAACGTGGAGTAAATCAAGTGGTATGAATACTTTCTAAAGGCACTGTATTCCCTACACTGGACTGACAGCAGATTTTAGGAACGTAATATGGAATATGTTGGGCCTGCGCGTTGTGGGGGCTGCACATTGTGGTAATTCAATCTGTGGCTCCGGGGGAGTTTTCTAACCGGCCTGCTAGGTGCAGGCTACACTGAAACGCGACGCTCCAGCCATGGATCTGATCGCGGATCTGGTGGCAGAATCCCCGGAGCCAGGCTGTCTTTGGATGGGTGGACTTTGGATTTTGCTTAATGGGAAAGTGTTTTTATCTTTGGATCGATGTTGTCACAGTTGCTTGAAGAGGCAGCAGCTAGCTTTAGCTTGATATAGCTAGTTCTCTTCCTCCATTTCGGAATGAATTTGTGACTATTTCTTTCTAGCTGGCGAAAAAAGTGAGATAGATTTGGTTTGTGTACTGCCATATGTCGATAACACAGCTAAGTTTGTCACTGGTATGGGCTAATAAATATCCCAAGCCTAGCCAGCTAGACAGTGATAGCCGCAAGCTAAAACTGGGGCGAGAGGGAGGAGAGAATTCACTTTCTGTTTCATTTGCTGCTGGTTTGCTAATGTGAACTCAAATAGGTTTTTTCCACATGTAATTGATGAAATTAGATTTTATTCTTCTAAAATGTTAAATGTGCCAATACATTGTGAATATTTTAGAAATATCTCACAGCCATTTCCATACTAAAGATGAAGTGCCACTTGATCACCAGCTTACCATGTACACTAGTCTACAGGCAATGCGTTCCTCCACTGTGTGAGTCATAGAAATTACAATCTTGCGTTCGGTAGTTTCCGGCAAATCAATTTTCAAGTTAGAAAATATACAGCACCAACTTCATAAATATCTGATATGGTCTATTATCTGCTACCTGAACTTTTACAACAAATTAATTTAAGAAAAAAACAGAAGTATTGCTGTTTAAGAATACGTTTGTTCAATTAGAGATCTGGGTTGAGTTTAAAACTGCAGGTCTGTTATCATTCACATCCTGCTATCTATCAGTCTTCATCTCTTTTCACTCAGCGTTCCCTCTCTTCTCAGTTTCTCCCACTATGCTCTCTCTCCCTCTCACTCATTCCAGCTCTATCTCACTTTTTGCAATGAGTTCTCTCTATCTCCCTCCCCTCTCTCCCTCCCCTCTCCCTGTAATCAACCCAGTACTAATGGCTTATTCTTTCTGCTCCAGCAGCCACATCCCACTTGTTTATTTCCCCACTCGTAAATCTGGAGGCGCTAAAGTTTTACCGTTATAATCTCAGGTAATTATCAGACACCCTCTCTCTCCATTCCTCCCTCTCTCCTTCACTCTCTTACCCCTACCTCTATATGAAAACAGCCATCCCATTGCAAAGTTCTCTGTAACTCTCACTGATGTGGGATTGAAGTGTTTCCAGTGTGTGTGTACAGTGTGTGTAGGTTAAAGACATGCTCCGGAACTTTGGCAACTACTAAATATTTTAAACCTCCTACTTGGGCTGGATATGTCAATTCATAGTTCATACATACATAATCTATGAGTAGAATTTTTATTTCACCTCAACTATCTACGAAATCCCTAGTTTGAAAGCACCTTTTTTCTGGAAACTGTTGTGCTGTGCCATTTTCCCTACATTCCCACCCGTGGGCCAGCCACTACCAATTCGAGTTCAACCAATGAGCTTCAGCCCCTTGCCATACGAGTGACAGCTAGCAATAGGCATATCATGCACAAACAGCATAGCGAGAGAGAAATGTATCTGCACCAGTGGAGGCTGGTGGGAGGACGGCTCATTGTAATGGCTGGGATGGAATTCATGGAACGGAGTCAAACATGTGGTTTCCATATGTTTCATGTGTTTGATACCGTTCTATTTATTCCATTGCAGCCCTTATAATGAGCCCGTCGTCCTATAGCTCCTCCCACCAGCCTCCACTGAACTGCACATGTGAGACGTACAAATTTTCAGGGACCACTTTTGGCTTGTGAGCGCTACTTTCAGAACTACTGGCTAAAAAGTATACAAAAGTACCAGAGAATCTCTTTAATAAAGCTCCAGCAGTGTGTATGTGTAGGTTAATAAAGCTCCAGCAGTGTGTACTGTATGTGTAGGTTAATAAAGCTCCAGCAGTGTGTACTGTATGTGTAGGTTAATAAAGCTCCAGCAGTGTGTACTGTATGTGTAGGTTAATAAAGTTCCAGCAGTGTGTACTGTATGTGTAGGTTAATAAAGCTCCAGCAGTGTGTACTGTATGTGTAGGTTAATAAAGCTCCAGCAGTGTGTATGTGTAGGTTAATAAAGCTCCAGCAGTGTGTATGTGTAGGTTAATAAAGCTCCAGCAGTGTGTATGTGTAGGTTAATAAAGCTCCAGCAGTGTGTATGTGTAGGTTAATAAAGCTCCAGCAGTGTGTGACTCACCCACTCCTGCTGTATGAGGCTGACAGCCTTGATGGCCTTGGAGAGATTCCTACAGGCCAGGATCACATGGGCCCCATGGAGGGCAAACGACTTGGCTGTCTCAAAACCTACACACAGAGGGGAGAGAGAGATGTTTACACAGATCCACAAAGAATTAGAAAACAAACCCAATTTTGATAAACTCCCATATCAGCAAGATTTGTGACCTGTTGCCACAAGAAAAGGGCAACCAGTGAAGAACAAACAGCATTGTAAATACACCCCATATTTATGTTTATTTGCACATCGTTACAACATTTGAAATGTCTTTATTATTTTGGAACTTCTGTGTGTGTAATGTTTACTGTTAATTTTTATTGTTTATTTCACTTTTGTTTATTATCTACTTCACTTGCTTTGGCAATGTTTGGCATGTTTCCCATGCCAATAAAGCCCTTGAATTGAATTGAATGGAGAGGAGGGGGCATGGAAGAGGGAAGCAACAGAGGTGGTGGAGGGAGAGAAGATAGAGACATAGAGAGGAGGGAGACGGAGGGAGTAATGCTTTAAAGATGAGTTATTTTGGGAGATAATTTGGAGATACTCAGGGCAATTGACTGTGAAGGGGAATAAGATGAGTTAGAAATTATATTAAACATAGATATGGATTCTATCACTGGAAGCCAAAGGGTCTACTAGGGAAAGTTAATCATGTCTCTGTGAAGTGATGAAACTGATTGAATTAATGTGGTTCAGGACTTCACCCGCTAGTCTCTGATACAGTTATAGGAAACCAACCACAAGCCATTTTAGAAGTTAGCACTATCCACTGACTGTACTGAGAGAAACATGGAGATTCATATTGGTTGGAGTGATAATGCGGTATCAGTTCTGCTAGCAATAATAATAATGATGTTGATGATTAGGTTAACTACTGAAGTTATAGAGAAGGCTCCGAGAAAATCTGAACCATTCGACTGACTTGAGAAGAACTTCCATATAGAACCTTGGTGTGATATTCTAGCACTTCAAAGACTGACTGATAAAGACATGTATCACATCAAAAGAGTGGTTCTGATAGGAACTGGATTTATCAGTACAAGACAACTTCACGACTCCATCCAAATCATGTAGTCACGATAAAACGGACAAAAAAAACAAGATAGAGACGGAAGTTAATTTCCAAATTGCCAGTCTAAATGGGTCTTTTCAACCCAGAGGTAGAATTCATTTACGAGATTAACTTTTCCTTAAATCATGTTTTTATTTCCTGTCAAGATTGACTAACTTTCCCATCCGTGGATGTTGATATATTAACAGTGTGCTATAAACCGTTCAGTATCCACTCAATGGTACACTATTTCTCAATCATTTCCTTTGACGTCTTTCCTTCATACATCTTTAATAAACAGAAACCGACAGACGCACCCGGCATGCGCACACACACAGACAGACACACAGACATAGAGTGGTGAGTGACAGGCCGGTAGGGCAGGTTGATGCACACTAAGTGGTTGTGGCAGAGAGGAGCTGAGAGAGGGAGTGGCAGACAGCCAGCGTGGATTAAAACCAACCAGTAATTAGATTAGGTCTTAATCAGATTTTCATTAAGTGGAGAACTAGGGGGCCTAATTGTGAGTGGAGTGTTAAAGAGTAATATCTATTAAAACTGTAAATTGGAGTGGGATTTGAAGGTCTCGATGACAACTGAAGCATGGAATTAAATCATATGACACCTTACTAGGTGTAATGGAAAAAGAGCTGCCACGCGTCCCCTCACAGGAAAAGGACAGGAACATAATAACAAAATGAAAGAAGAGAAAGTGTTGCACTTTGACTTTGAGAAAATTATAAATAAACACTTTTTAAAATGTGTTTGAACAGGCATAATCTTACATACCAAGTATCACAGAGCCTTGACACAAACATAAGCATTTTCTCGCTCTCTCAGACTTGTTTTATAGTTGTTCAAATACCACTACCAGTTCAAATACAAATACTATTACGTCAAATGGGAATGTTTCTCAAACAAAACATCTGATTTACTCTACATTATACAATGAACCAGATAGCAACAAACCCAAGGTTCTACTCATATTTACAGATAATAAACAGCAAATCAGAACAGGAGGGCAGACATGCCTGCTACAGCTCAAACAAGGATTATTCCATCCTCTCTAAATTGGACAAGAACACTGGCAGCTGGGTAAACAATGCCACCCCACACTCACTTGTTGTGTGTACCAAGCATGAAAGTGAAATTAATCGACACCAGTGTTTTCCATAATGGAGTACAAATGAGAATGACAGCAACAACAACAACATGGGCGACAGAGCCGTGTTTTCTTCATGACAAATAACAAGGGCTTGGCATTAATTGTGAAATAACGAGAGTGGAGTTGGTTAACAAAGACTCCCCACCCTCAAGCCAGTGTTTCCTGTACGGAGGTGGCGTGGTGATTAGTTCCTGGTCAGGTGAACAACAGGGGAGGTTATTTAGCGTTCCACTCAGACTGTAGAACACGACAGGAGGTCAGGCTGGGGTATGTTCTACTCAGGGATAATGAGAGGCCTACTCAACAGCAAGTGTTTAGACTAGGGAAAGACACACCACACTCTTAGGGATGGTTTCCTAGACCCATTTTCAATGGAGAATCTTCATTAAAAGTGCTTATAATCCAGACTAGATCACTAGGAAATTAGGTCCAGAGAGTTTGCTCACTTTGAAGGTCCACAGCATCCATAATTAAAATACTGTATTATTGTACAATCAGAGAAAAATCTCTATAAAGCAGTGGATGGATGCTCTGCATGGTACATTAGGATCCTGGCCATCCTGATATCCCCAATAATGAGTGTGATTTAACGCTCTGTTTGTCCTGCGAGGCCCAACGTCCCTCTCCGTATTTCCTCCATACACAGGTGTATTGGCTCAGCCTAATGAGATCATTACCAGTAAACATGTTTATTTGGCAAATTGAAAAGCATTTTACTACAATGAACTGTGTTGATTTGGGCAAACAGAGCTAAAATCAGATCATTACAACCCACAACAGTAAACATGTTCATTTGGCGAACAGATAACCTCCCTTGCCAGAAGATTCAGACACAACCGTTATACTTGTTTACACTGAGCTGCACTGAAGTCGGAAGCACTGGTGGATTTACCATTAGGCAGAAGAGGCAATTGCCTCACACCATCAAGGGGCCTCATGATCTGGGCATAAAAAAATATATACACTGCTCAAAAAAATAAAGGGAACACTTAAACAACACAATGTAACTCCAAGTCAATCACACTTCTGTGAAATCAAACTGTCCACTTAGGAAGCAACACTGATTGACAATACATTTCACATGCTGTTGTGCAAATGGAATAGACAACAGGTGGAAATTATAGGCAATTAGCAAGACACCCCCAATAAAGGAGTGGTTCTGAAGGTGGTGACCACAGACCACTTCTCAGTTCCTATGCTTCCTGGCTGATGTTTTGGTCACTTTTGAATGCTGGCGGTGCTTTCACTCTAGTGGTAGCATGAGACGGAGTCTACAACCCACACAAGTGGCTCAGGTAGTGCAGCTCATCCAGGATGGCACATCAATGCGAGCTGTGGCAAGAAGGTTTGCTGTGTCTGTCAGCGTAGTGTCCAGAGCATGGAGGCGCTACCAGGAGACAGGCCAGTACATCAGGAGACGTGGAGGAGGCCGTGTGGAGGGCAACAACCCAGCAGCAGGACCACTACCTCCGCCTTTGTGCAAGGAGGAGCACTGCCAGAGCCCTGCAAAATGACCTCCAGCAGGCCACAAATGTGCATGTGTCTGCTCAAACGGTCAGAAACAGACTCCATGAGGGTGGTATGAGGGCCCAACGCCCACAGGTGGGGGTTGTGCTTACAGCCCAACACCGTGCAGGACGTTTGGCATTTGCCAGAGAACACCAAGATTGGCAAATTCGCCACTGGCGCCCTGTGCTCTTCACAGATGAAAGCAGGTTCACACTGAGCACGTGACAGACGTGACAGAGTCTGGAGACGCCGTGGAGAACGTTCTGCTGCCTGCAACATCCTCCAGCATGACCGGTTTGGCGGTGGGTCAGTCATGGTGTGTGGTGGCATTTCTTTGGGGGGCCGCACAGGCCTCCATGTGCTCGCCAGAGGTAGCCTGACTGCCATTAGGTACCGAGATGAGATCCTCAGACCCCTTGTGAGACCATATGCTGGTGCGGTTGGCCCTGGGTTCCTCCTAATGCAAGACAATGCTAGACCTCATGTGGCTGGAGTGTGTCAGCAGTTCCTGCAAGAGGAAGGCATTGATGCTAAGGACTGGCCCGCCCGTTCCCCAGACCTGAATCCAATTGAGCACATCTGGGACATCATGTCTCGCTCCATCCACCAACGCCACGTTGCACCACAGACTGTCCAGGAGTTGGCGGATGCTTTAGTCCAGGTCTGGGAGGAGATCCCTCAGGAGACCATCCGCCACCTCATCAGGAGCATGCCCAGGCGTTGTAGGGAGGTCATTCAGGCACGTGGAGGCCACACACACTACTGAGCCTCATTTTGACTTGTTTTAAGGACATTACATCAAAGTTGGATCAGGCCGTAGTGTGGTTTTCCACTTTAATTTTGAGTGTGACTCCAAATCCAGACCTCCATGGGGTGATAAATTTGATTTCCATTGATCATTTTTGTGTGATTTTGTTGTCAGCACATTCAACTATGTAAAGAAAAAAGTATTTAATAAGATTATTTCATTCATTCAGATCTATGATGTGTTATTTTAGTGTTCCCTTTATTTTTTTGAGCAGTGTATATACAAAAATAATAATAATTGCTCAGCTTATGCTCCGCTTGAGACATAATAAATAAGTCATAAAAAAATCTCCATCAAAATCTGTTTGTTTAAGATATAATTTTTTTGCATGGGCTACGTCTGATGTCGGTGGTGGAAGGTGGCCGTGCTACATCAGTATTTGTCAGGCCAGGAGACATCCCGAAAATCAGTCTTCTCACAAAAACATCTGTAGCACCCAAATGATTTGGGCTACACAATTATATGACCCTCTATGGAAAGATGAGACTTACGAACGATGGTGTCCGTTTTTCTCTATGACCCCCACAAGTGTCACTAGACTCATCTGAAGGTACCGGGCCCAAAAATGAATGGATGTGAATAGGGCATTTCCACGTTAAAGGTATACGGGTAATTACATGATAAAATATTATAAAAAGACTCCTGAGCTTTCTTATATCTCTCACATACAGAACAGACACTTCAAAACATACTTCCTTTTGATAACATTTTTGGCTATCTGTTTTTCCATGTATGAATGTGTTATTAAATGCGTTTCTATGGGCAAATAGCGATAAGGCCAAATTCAATGTTTCATCAAATATACAGTATATTTTTATATCTAAAATTCCAAATCAAATAGCTAAATGATCCTTGGTATCTTAAAACAATTCCATATGTTAGCTTAGTAGAAACCCAGCCCCGGCACTTAGACTAGGGGCAGGCACGTGCACAGATAGAGCTCTACCTACGCAGAGCACATGCCCCACCTACGCAGAGCACATGCCCCTTTCCCCTTCCAGTCTCCAAAGGACCCCAAAATGATTTTTTTGTATACATTCTTTGTCATTGTTGTTCGGAATTCACTGCCCGCAAGTTGTCATCAAGTTCACCCCCCCACCCCCAACCCGTCCGTTGGTTGGTTGGTTGGTTGGTTGGTTGCGCCTGTTGATCTGCCCTGGTCGGCGCTCACACGCGCTCACACGCGCCCGGTATCCAAACATGCATGGCTTGAGAGATACACTAGAATAGTGAGTGTGTGTAGCTAGATACCTGGTTTCAATATCACAGCCGCATACCATTGATTAACACTTGATTTAGCCTACATCATCATCAACATTCGTTCTGGTTGGCTGTTGTGCACAGCAGAGAGAGACAGAACGACATAGAGGTCAATTACAAATCAGTAAAAAAAAATGGAGCTAGCTGACTAGCACATTTACATCAATCATCAGCATCAATGATCAGCTGATAGCCTACCCTCTTTCCTCCATGTCAATCATGTCTTTAGGAGGCACTCTAACTAGCTTACAACTGCAACCTGGCCAAGATAAAGCAAAGCAGTGCGACAAAAACAACAACACAGAGTTACACATAAACAAAGAAAAATAGAAATAATCTATGTACAGTGTGTGCAAATGTAGAAGATTAGGGAGGTAGGCAATAAATAGGCCATAGAGGCGAAAATACTTACAACTTAGCATTAATACTGGAGTGATATATGTGCATTGTACCTTTATCCAAAGCTAGCAGTATTTCAAGCTTTTCGACGGAGCAGTGTGGATAAAGTGAAATTAGGAAAACAGTGGCATATCTCATCCCTGCATTGAGGGGAATTTTCAGGCCGGCTCCAAGGTGTCTTAATGTAACCATGATTGTGTTCCGACCCCAGCGCAGTGTAAACAAGCGTAACGGTAGGGTCGGTATCTTCTGGTAAATAACCTCCCTCTCGCTAGCCCCAACTATCTCGTGCTCCTTCTCTTTCTCTCTACCATATCAACACTGTACAACATAACTCTTCACACCCTAACACCACTCCACTAACAGTGTTAACTAAAAAGGTTTACACTCTCAATCTCTCACTCTATAGAGAACTTCCACCTGCTCTAATGAACACTCAGCTCTCCCCAATTCCTAACTACTCTCACTGCAGTACCTCCTGTGTGGCTCAACGGGATTACACTTGTTCCTACTCCAGAGTATTTTAAGCCCCAAAAGACTGGTATACTCCACGCCTGCAATGAGGAGCGCTCTAATTCTCCTCCATTCCAACTGCAGCCCTTAGTTCCAGGGAGGTGGTGTCACCCCAAAAGTGGGATGTATGGTTTGTAATTACAGCCCAGGTGTGAGTTGTTCCACCTGAGAGGCCAGGAGTGCTTCTATTACCCCCTGGCCTGGCCCCTCTTAACCCCCACCTGGCCTGGCCCCTCTTAACCCCCACCTGTCCCGCACAATCCAGTCCCCTTTCCCTGGTCTCTCTCTCTCCTTATGTTTACACAAACACGCCCACACGCATGCACACATGGACACACTTCTTCATGGCCTCCAATAACAACGGTCACTCCTGTACCTATGGTAACAGGTTACACACACACACACACACACATATCACATCACCGGAGGAGGGCTATGTTCATCACTGTCATCAAAATCCGCCCTACGTAGCTTCATCTCCTCATCATCCCCAGACTGTAAACCCGATGGGTCTATAAACTACTTGACTACACACAATAACCCAGTCGCCTTTCATTTGATTCCACTGAGGGGCTTTAAGTACATATATGTATTCCATCCTCTCTCTCTAACCATTCCAGTTAAATTATATTTGAACTGTAATCATTATCGAACCCTCTTGGCCTGCGACGCAATTCCCTCACATGTTACAACAGTTTGGGACTGCATTGTGAATTTGATCCAAGGTTAATAAAGTTGAATAATTTGACTAACCAACCATAACTGGTTCTCATTACATAGCCAATAAACATCTTCCTCAGAGAGGACATGAAATGCCAGTTGTAAAACCCTTCCATTTCCTCATTTATAATAACACCAGCCACGTCCAAGGAGACAGGGGACTTTACACAAGAGATTGTCCCACAGTGAAGATGTACACATACACACTCAAGCATGCTTGCACACATACAGTGTATACAGAGACACACACATGTCCGTTGCATCTTGTTATTCTCTACTTCCTCCCAGTCAGTCCAAGCATGAATAATGAATCCCCTCCTTACCAGGCGGTGGGCTTAACACACGGCTGGGCCGCTCTTTAAGGGCTCCTTATTCACAAACAGCAGTGGTGCAGTAAATACCAGGGCTTTGCTGCCAATTTAATGGCAGTTATGCTTAACAAATCTGCCTCAATCTAATGCTCACTCACAAAGCCTGGATATGGGCTTAACCTGCACACTGAGCCTCCCTGCTGTTCTCTCTCTCTCTCTCTCTCTCTCTCTCTCTCTCTCTCTCTCTCTCTCTCTCTCTCTCTCTCTCTCTCTCTCTCTCTCTCTCTCTCTCTCTCTCTCTCTCTCTCTCTCTCTCTCTCTCTCTCTCTCTCTCTCTCTCTCTCTCTCTCTCTCTCTCTGACTGGCTGCATCAGTTTAGTGAGCTGTCCTTCCAGAGAGAGGAGAGAGCAGGCCTAGCTCATAATCCACACAACACAACGCAGGGATCAACACAAACACTGAACAATGACGCTCTTTCATGAATAACAAAAAACATTCTAAGACCTAAAACGCTAAGGGACTGATGTTTAGAGACAGGATGATCATATTATACACTACCGTTCAAAGGTTTGGTGTCACTTAGAAATATCATTGTTTTTTAAAGAAAATCTCATTTTCTGTCCATTAAAATAACATCAAATTGATCAGAAATACAGTGTAGACATTGTTAATGTTGCAATCATCACTCCTGTGTTCCAATGGCAAATTGTGTTAGATAATCCAAGTTTATCATTTTAAAAAGGCTAATTGATCATTAGAAAACCCTTTTGCAATTATGTTAGCACAGCTGAAAACTGTTGTCCTGATTAAAGAAGTAATAAAACTGGCCTTCTTTAGACCAGTTGAGTATCTGGAGCATCAGCATTTGTGGGTTTGATTACAGGCTCAAAATGGCCAGAAACAAAGAACTTTCTTCTTAAACTCGTCAGTCTATTCTTGTTCTGAGAAATGAAGGCCATTCCACAAGAGAAATTGCCAAGAAACTAAAGATCTCGTACAACGCTGTGTACTACACCTTTCACAGGACAGCGCAAACTGGCTCTAACCAGAATAGAAAGAGGAGTGGGAGGCCCTGGTGCACAACTGAGCAAGAGGACAAGTACAATAGAGTGTCTAGTTTGAGAAACAGATGCCTCACAAGTCCTCAACTGGCAGCTTCATTAAATAGTACCGGCAGAACACCAGTCTCAACGTCAACAGTGAAGAGGCAATTCCAGGATGCTGGCATTCTAGCCAGAGTTGCAAAGAAAAATCCATAAAAGCCATATCTCAGACTGGCCAATAAAAATAAAACATTAAGATGGGCAAAAGAACACAGACACTGGACAGTGGAACTCTGCCTAGAATGCCAGCAACCCAGGGTGCCTCTTCACTGTTGACGTTGAGACTGGTGTTCTGCCGGTACTATTTAATGAAGCTGCCAGTTGTGGACTTGGGAGGCATCTGTTTCTCAAACTAGACACTCTAATGTACTTGTCCTCTTGCTGGACACGTTGGACTGGGGAAAGCTGTTTAGGTACAATTATCTGCATGTTTAGAGAAACAACTCAGAGCTAGAGTACCTGTAAACCAGCAATCTAAAAATGTCCTGTATAAAATCTTGCAATTTACCAAACCAAACCACAAATCATGCACACAAAAATCTGTTGTTCGTGACAGTGAAATTAAATGTTCTTGAAATCAACTTGATAAAAAATGTATTAATCAAATTGATTAAAATAATAAGAATCCAATAATCCTTTAACAGAAGTCTTATTTGTGGAGCCAGTCATGATATGAATGGGTAGTTGTCTCTACATGTAGTCCTGCTGTAGTGAGGCAGAGGGTTGCTAGGACCATAACTAACCATAAGTCATATTATCAAGTTCATAACATGACACAACAGAGACCAACACACCTCCCCTGAACACACACAGGCTCTACAGAGTATCTAGTGTACACATGTAGATATTTAGTACAAATATATGATTTGCCTCATTCCCATGTTCTATCCTCCCTATTGAAGATATGGCAGAAACAGAACCTTTCACGGTGTAGAGATTGGATGAGAATAGCCGAAACAGGACATTTTCACAAGTGTGAACATGCAGAAGACAAAGTGTTGACAGCTAGCAAGTTTAGTATTATGAAGAACTAAAAATACAAAGATACTGACGGGCTCTCAGACTGAACACACACTTCCCATGGACCATACAGTACCACTACAAGTATTGCTAACAATATTCTAATTAAGTTAAATAAGGTGTCCTTTGCTGCACCCAGTGACGGTAGCCCTTTAAGGACAAACAGTACAGGGGACCCTTGGCCAGTAAATTTACAGTAACTGTGTGGAGTTAGTTAGTTGGTTGAATGAATGAAGGAAGGCTAGACCAGGAGCTGTTAATGACGGTGGATGGGAGGCTTGAGGCAAGGTTACAGTCCCTACAGGATCAATGGTACACACATACAGTTGGACCTGAGGACTAGAGGAGACTACCTTTACACAGAGAGAGAGTGAGAGCGAGAGAGAGAGCGAGAGAGACCTACAGAAGCAACTAGATCTTCTGCAAAGATTCTGTCAGACTTGGGCCCAGACAGTTTAAAATCTTTATTTTAACAGGGAAAAACAGACTGAGACCTGGATCTCTTTTACGGCTGTGCCCTGTGTAAACATGTTGACATGTACAGTTCTAGGCATACAGACAAGAACATTTCAAAACATACAAAACAAAGACACAATTCAACAGAAACAATCACAGACAACATCACATTGATCCTCCATCATATTTTTTAAATGGGCAAGGGACACCAGAGTGGCTAGCTTAAGTTTGATCTGCAGTTTGTTCCATAAATAAGGTGCAAAGGAACTGAAGGCAGTCCTTCCCAACTCTGTGGAGACAAACTGCAGATCATAGACAGTGAATCTCAGTAAGACAAAAATAATGGTGTTCCTAAAACAGTTCAGTTTCCATGACAAAAACTCTACCTAGACACCCTTGCCCTAGAGCACACAAATAATTATACCTACCTCAGCCTAAACATCAACACAACAGCTAACTTCCACAAGGCTGTGAGCGATCTAAGAGACAAGGCAAGAAGGGCCTTCTTTGCCATCAAAAGGAACATAAAACTCGACATCCCAAATAGGATCTGGCAAAGCAATACTTCAATCAGTTTTATACAACGGGTGGGTCTAATCCTGAATGCTGATTGGTTAAAACCGCATTCTATTCCACAAATTGCCACAGACTAAATCTATGACGTTAAAATGCATATTTACTATGTTCCATCTGACTGTGCAATCCACTGTCTTGTCATCCCAGCCAGGCAACGTATAAAACTTCATCTCCACTTTAAAAAGCATCTAGACATTATCTCACATTTATTTTAGACTAACATTTAGTTTTCAACAGCATTTGCAACATTGTTTCAATATTCAAGTTCAATCTCCTGCTGTCCCATAGTAATGAACGTGTCGGGAGTCAGGACGAGACAGACAGGCAGGCAGCGTTTCTCAGCCAGTCGAAATCATGAATCAGCTGGTATAATTTTTTATAGATATAGAAAAAAAAATGTAAATTGAAAAAAGATCAAAGGAAAACGCAGCTAACTTTCAGTCTTTCCAGCTTCAGTTTGAAGTGATTGTGTTGGCTGTGTTGTTGGCTAGCTCCTCTGAACAACAGTGTCCTGACGAGTGAGCACATGTTTATGCCAGGCGAAATCGCGCCTCATTGGCTCATTGTTATGGATGTATCCAAATAAATGTCACTGGAAAACAGCTTAAAAACAAATGAAAATGGAGCTACTTTGCTGTTATTCTGGATGCACTTCTTGACGTGACTGTAAGTTAGCTGTAGTTGCCTAGCTAGCAAGGGATAAGGACATTGCCAGCCAGTATGGCAATGGAACATCCATTGATATAGAAATAAATAGATATAGAACAAAAAGACTGAACGACTGGGTCGCGTCTCTAGCAACCATAGATTTGTGTCAGGACTATATCTTGTGGAAGGATGAAATAGTATGAATAAATTAATCAAAATAATGTTTTTAATGAAAATATGTCAATCATTATTTGAATATGTTGGCAACCCGTTGTATAAAAGTGATAATTCCCTCAAAGCCGGTGTTTAGAGGATATATTTGTCACACCCTGATCTGTTTCACCTGTCCTTGTGATTGTCTCCACCCCCTCTAGGTGTAGCTTATTATCCCCGGTGTATATATCCCTGTGTTTGCTGTCTCTCTGTGCCAGTTCGTCTTGTTTGTCAAGTCAACCAGCGTTCTTTCCTTGCTCCTATTTTTTCCCCAGTCTCTTTTGGTTCTAGTCCTCCTGGGTTCGACCCTTGCCTGTCCTGACTCCGAACCTGCCTGCCTGACCACTCTGCCTGTTTTGTCTTCAAACCTGCCTATCCCCTTGTACTGTTTGGACTCTGATCTGGTTACTGAACCCCTGCATGGCCTGACCTCGAGACTGCCCTTCGTCTGGTACTGTTTTGGACTCTGACCCGGTTTATGAACTCTCGCCTGTCCCCAACCTACTTTTTGCCTAACCCTTGGATTAATAAATATCAGACCTCAACCATCTGCTTCCTGTGTCTGCATTTGGGTCTCGCCTTGGGTCCTTATAATATTGAGCCTATCAACACCCGTGCCAATATATCCTCCAAACACCGGATTCTCTGGCATTATCCCTTAAATAGAACCCATTGCCCCCTATCGTTGTGAGGTCTTGGGTCCACTCACCAATCAAGAATTCACAATACGGGACAAACACCCAATTGAGATGCATGCAGAATTCTACAAGAATATACTTTGTGTACAACGCAAAACATCAAACAATGCATGCAGACCAGAATTAGGACTATACCCACTAGTTATCAACATCCTGAAAAGAGCTGTTCAATTCTACAACCACCGAGGAAGCGCTACCCAGACATTCCACCACAAAGCCCTTACCTACAGAGAGAGTAAGCTAGAGTCCCCTCAGCCAGCTGGAAAGAATCAACCAAAAAACTGAGCAAATTGGTATGCTATCTGGCCCTAAACAAAGAGCGCACAGTGGCAGAATATCTGACCACTGTGACTGACCCAAAATTAAGACCATAGCCTTGCTATTGAGAGAAGTCAACATAGGCAGACCTGGCTCTCAAGAAAAGACAGGATGTTTCCACTGTCCACAAAATTAGGTGGAAACTGAGCTGCACTTCCTAACCTCCTGCTAAATGTATGACCAAATTAGAGACACATATTTTACCCACAAATAATTTTAAAACAAGTCAAACAAACTGCCATATCTGTTAGGTGAAATACCACATTGTGCAATCAAGATTTGTGGCCATTTGCCATGACAAAAGGGCAACCAGTGAAGAACAAACATTGTAAATACTATCAATATTTATCTGTTTATTAATCTTCCACCACTATTTCGTACTACAACTACAGTATTTGCACATTGTTAAAACACTGTACACAGCTGGTAATATAACACTTAATGTCTATCTTTTTTAAACCTTTGAGTGCTTACTGTTCTATCTTTTTTGTTTGTTTATATTGTTAAATTAGTTTCTTCTCACTTCTGTTGATTGTTTACTTCACTTGCTTTAGCAATGTAAATCAAATCAAACTTTATTTGTCACATGCGTCGAATACAACAAGTGTAGACCTTACCGTGAAATGCTTACTTACAAGCCCTTAACCACCAATGCAGTTCAAGAAGAGTTAAGAAAATATTTACCAAATAAACAATAGTAAAAAAAAATATATGTAGTTTATTTACCTTTAATAGGCAAGTCCGTTAAGAACACATTCTTATTTTCAATGACGGCCTAGAAACAGTGGGTTAACTGCCTGTTCAGGG
The DNA here is from genome assembly GCA_030435695.1 of Brachymystax lenok tsinlingensis. Lineage (NCBI taxonomy): Eukaryota > Metazoa > Chordata > Actinopteri > Salmoniformes > Salmonidae > Brachymystax > Brachymystax lenok. Next base: position 31,654,660 of record CM059818.1, read on the forward strand.
GCAGAACGACATATATGTACCTTGTCAGCTCGGGGATTTGAACTTGCAACCTTTCGGTTACTAGTACAACGCTCTAACCACTAGGCTACCCTGCCGTTACACAATAACATAACAATAACATAACAAAAACGAGGCTATATACAGGGGGTACCGGAGAAGGTGAGATCGGCTAACAGTGACCATTCATTTCCATGACCGCAATTAAAGACCAAATAGGAGTTCTTACTGGTTTTTAAATTAAAAAGGAGAGAGGGAGAAAAAAAGACTAATGCCGTAAGCTGAGACGCACCACATCCCTGTATCGCCTTCCAGCAATATTACTACAGCCTATTCAGGCCTGTTAACAAAACCATGCCGCATTACATTTCATGCATAAATGGCCTCATATATGTACATTCCCCATGCATTAAGAGCTAAATTAACACAATAAAATGGAAACATGTCATTAAAAAAAATAGCCAGCTATAGTGACAAATAAATGTCCTCATATTTCCTGTTAAAACGATTCTGTTGAACAAATAAAAATAGCCTTGACGTTAGGATTGAAACACTATTGATGCAATTTAAATTCCCACTGTGTCTAGTCAATTGGCATAAGCACATTTCACATGTGGACCATGGGGATGTCAAGGGAGCTCGCTACTGGTGGCAATTACTATTGGCATACTGTTCATTATAGCAGGATAATTCATATTCAGTACACTGGGAGACAAGTGGAGAATAAAGGTTATGTAAATACGTGTTCATTAGGCATTGACGTTGCAATACAAACATTACAATTTAGACAATCTTTGTAATAATATCAATGGGTTATATCATTTATAATTGTCTGATACTTTTTTTCTATGAAAAACAAAAACCCTATCACAGGGGAAAATAAATGACAGACCGGGTGCAATGCATCATGGTTAATCAGAATCAATAGACCAACAGCGTAACTTTGTTCAAATATCAAGGTGGGTTTTGATACGTTAGATATTCTGTATCTTAAGAGAAACAAAGGGACTGATGTGTGTAAAGATCGGTGTACTATTCAGATCGCCACATCCACCTGAAAGAGCTTCTGTGCCCTCTTTTGGAGGAAGAAAAAACACCATCTCACTCACTGGAAAGTGTCTCGGTAAGAGGACTATGTCACGGGTAATAAGCTACATCAGCTTTATCCATTTGACAAAATATATTTTGTGACAGAAGGCCTATATGTTTCTGCATTTGACTAGTTAGTTTTTACCTGGCAAAAGTTGTTTCTCTCGAATGACTTCAACATGATAGCCAGAGTTTAACCCTTTATTCTACCCTGAATGCTATCCTTGTTGTTTTGTTCCTTCTTGAAAATAACCAGGTACAAACCTGGCTGTGTTGCAGAACCTCTAACCTAAAGTAATATATACTAAAAAGTAATTAAGTGTGGGAAGCTGAGATAGTCTGCAACCGCATGAGTTCAGTCACGGTCTGAAGTCATTATAAATCTGAAAACAACAACACTGTTTTACAACCATCTTTAGTGATATACTCACTCCATTTACAAAGCTAGAACTTTAGGAGAGAGGAATGAATTTGAATATAAAGACTATTAACGATTTTATGTTTGTTTAATTTTCCTCACGCTGTCGTTATCTCCCTGAGACTGAAGCAGCGACTGTGGATAAATGGCTGCTACTTGTGCTAATTTTCAGAGAAATACATTTGTTTCCAGGGCCATTATACAGTGAGCCATGCATTTTCTCACCACAAATGGCCATCATTCATTACAGTTAACAATGACATCCAATTCAGCTCGGTTAACCCTTTACACTTGTGGGAATTGGCCTATACAGCTGGGGCAACATTGAAATGTTTCTTACAGAAGAAAACCTTATGCATTAGCATGGTAGCAATTGAACGGGAACGGTTTAGAGATTATGGGGAAATTATTTGACCAAAGTTGAGGACACAACAGTTCACCTGACACAAGACTGAATCCAAACATTACACTGTTGATTTTTGTGTGCATTTTACATTTACTGTACTTTTTGCAGTATTTGTTGATAACAAAATCTGAAAATACTCTGGATACATTCAGTAACATGTTAAGACTATACCTGGAAAATATGGGGTAGGTGCAACATAAGACAACAAAATGACAAGGGTTTGAGTGAGAGGACTAACTGGTGTCTCCAAGTGGCCACACACCTCTCCAAAGTGTGCACAGTTCCTAAGTCATTGTATGTACTTTTATGACTCAAAGTCTTCAACGATAAGGTGTTTTATTTTAGCACTCCTAGCTGTGCCGTTGAGGAACTGAAGCAAGCACACGTGTAGTTTTGAACACAGCCCTGCATCCTCACCATCACACAATTACAATTACTATCTGCCGTTTTCAACCCGTATACAGGTACGAGTGAAAAGGGCTACTGACCTTCAATACAATCATGCTTGGTATTAGTGAATGATTTGTTCAGTCTAAGTGTAACATTTCATAATGTTGATGAATGCCTGGTTTTAAAGGCATACAATGAGGGGAACGACAGAGAAGCACTGTCAGAACTGGACAAAAGGAACCGTGGTACAACACCCCCACCTACTGGTGAAATAATAAAGGTGCATTTAACTCTACTGAGGCATAAATAAGTTAATTACACACAGGCAAATGTGCATACACACACACAGTCCAATACTCACCGATGCCAGAGTTTCCCCCCGGTGATGAGGACCACCCTGTCTGAGAGGTCACGACCCTGCAGGATCTCCAGGGCTGCAGTGTTCCCGTCGTAACGCTTCGGCTTCACCAGCACGTCCTCCACCGTGAACGCCTGCCGTGGGTCAAAGTAGGTCTTCCTCTTGTTAACGTGACTGTTAGTGAAGGGGCAGGGATAGAGGGAGAGAAAGAGAGAAGAGTGAAGGAGTAGATTGTATGTTGTATTTTTTTACCAAATGAAATACCCAAGTTCAGATGAGACAAGATGACACTAAGCTAAGTGGATGTGCCGATGCTCCAACTGGTCCCTCTCTACCAAAACAAGGCCTCATGAACAGTCTCAGGCAAGCAGTGGGGAATAATGGGTCTACTTTACACCAGTGGGGAGAGGATTTCAAATCAAATCAAATTGTATTTGTCACATGCGAGTGAAGATCTTACCATGAAATGCTTACTTACAAGCCCTTAACCAACAATGCAGGATTTTTTTTTTAAGTAAGTAACAAAATATTTGCAAAAAAAAGTAAACTTAAGTAAAAAAATAAAATAAATAAAAAAGTAACACAATAAAATAACAATAACGAGGCTATGTAGAGGGGGTACCGGTACTGAGTCAAGGGGGGGTACAGGTTAGTCAAGGCAATTGATGTAATATGTACATGTAGGTAGGGGTAAGGTGACTATGCATAGATAATCAACAGCAAGAAGCAGCAGCATAAAAAAATGGGGTCAATGCAAATAGTCTGGGTGGCCATTTGATGAACTGTTCAGCAGTCTGATGGCTTGGGGGTAGAAGCTGTTCAGCAGTCTGATGGCTTGGGGGTAGAAGCTGTTCAGCAGTCTGATGGCTTGGGGGTACAAGCTGTTCAGCAGTCTGATGGCTTGGGGGTACAAGCTGTTCAGCAGTCTGATGGCTTAGGGGTACAAGCTGTTCAGCAGTCTGATGGCTTGGGGGTAGAAGCTGTTCAGCAGTCTGATGGCTTGGGGGTAGAAGCTGTTCAGCAGTCTGATGGCTTGGGAGTACAAGCTGTTCAGCAGTCTGATGGCTTGGGGGTACAAGCTGTTCAGCAGTCTGATGGCTTGGGGGTACAAGCTGTTCAGCAGTCTTATGGCTTGGGGGTACAAGCTGTTCAGCAGTCTGATGGCTTGGGGGTACAAGCTGTTCAGCAGTCTGATGGCTTGGGGGTAGAAGCTGTTCAGCAGTCTGATGGCTTGGGGGTAGAAGCTGTTCAGCAGTCTTATGGCTTGGGGGTACAAGCTGTTCAGCAGTCTGATGGCTTGGGGGTATAAGCTGTTCAGGAGCCTTTTGGACCTAGATGTGGTGCACCAGTACCACTTGCCGTGCAGCAGCAGAGAGAACAGTCTATTACTTGGGTGGCTGGAGTCTTAGACAATTTGTGTGGCCTTCCTCTGAGACCGCCTGGTATAGAGGTCCTGGATGGCAGGAAGCTTGGCCCCAGTGATGTACTGGGCAGTACCCACTACCCTCTGTAGCGCCTTGTGGTCGGATGCCGAGCAGTTGCCATACCAAGCGGTGATGCAACCGGTCAGGATGCTCTCGATGGTGCAGCTGTAGAACTTTTTGAGGATCTGGGGACCCATGCCAAAACTTTTCAGTCTCCTGAGGGGGAATAAGCATTGTCATGCCCTCTTTCCGACTGTCTTGTCTTGGTGTGTTTGGACCATGATTTGTTAGAGATGTGGACGCCAAGGAACTTAAAGCTCTCGACCCACTCCACTACAGCCCTGTCGATGTGAATGGGGGCGTGCTCAGCCCCCCTTTTCCTGTAGTCCACGATCAGCTCTTTTGTCTTGCTCACATTGAGGCAGAGGTTGTTGTCCTGGCACCTCTCTGACCTCCTCCCTGTAGGCTGTCAGATCGTTGTCGGCGATCAGGCCTACCACCGCTGTGTCCTCTGCAAACTTAATGAAGGTGTTGGAGTCGTGCGTAGCCAAGCAGTCATGGGTGAAAAGGGAGTACGGGAGAGACTAAGCTCGCACCCCTGTGGGGCCCCCGTGTTGAGGATCAGCGTGGTGGATGTGTTGTTACCTACCCTTACCACCTGGGAGCGGCCCTTCAGGAAGTACAGGATCCAGTTGCAGAGAGAGGTGTTTAGCTTAGTGATGAGCTTTGAGGGCACTATGGTGTTGAACGCCGAGCTGTAGTCAACAAACAGCATTTTCATGTAGGTGTTCCTTTTGTCCAGGTGGGAAAGGGCAGTGTGGAGTGCAATAGAGATTGTGTCATCTGTGGATCTGTTGGGGCGATATGTGACTTGTAGTGGGTCCAGGGTTTCTGGGATGATGTTGTTGATGTGAGCCATGACCAGCCTTTCAAAGCATTTCATGGCTACAGACGTGAGTGCTATGGGGCGGTAATCATTTAGGCAGGTTACCTTGGCGTTCTTTGGCACAGTGACTATGGTGGTCTGCTTGAAACATGTAGTTATTACAGACTCGGGCAGCGACAGGTTGAAAATGTCAGTGAAGACACTTGCCAGTTGGTCAGCGCATGCTCTAAGTACGCGTCCTGGTAATCTGTCTGGCCCTGCGGCCTTGTGAATGTTGACCTGTTTAAAGGTCTTACTCACATCGGCTACGGAGAGCGTGATCACACAGTTGTCCGGAACAGCTGTTGCTGTCATGCATGGTTGAGTGTTGCTTGCCTTGAAGCAAGCATAAAAGGCATTTAGCTAATCTGGTAGTCTCGCTTCCCTGGGCAGCTCGCGGCTGGGTTTCCCTTTGTAATCCGTAATAGTTTCCAAGCCCTTTCACATCTGACGAGCGTCAGAGCCTGTGCAGTAGGATTCAATCTTTGTCCTGTATTGACGCTTTGCCTGTTTGATGGTTTGTCAGAGGGCATAGCTTATTTCTTATAAGCGTCCGGATTAGTGTCTCTCTCCTTGAAAGTGGCAGCACTAGCCTTTAGCTCAGTGTGGATGTATTATGTACAACAAAAGTTACAAACAAAGCAAAAAAACACACAGAATAGCAAAATTGGTTAGGAGCCAGTAAAATGGCAGCCATCCTGTCCGGAGCCATTCATTTTTGGTAGCACTTTATGTTACGGAACAGTTTCCACTGTTATTTGCCTGGTATTGAATAGGACATGTAAGATATATGAATATGGTGCTTATTTGACTGAAGCCCAAAGAAGCAAACAAGTAAATAGTAGGTTATTACTGTGTATTTACCATACCTTGTAATTATTTTTTAAATGCCTTTTGATTTCTTTACTGTCACCCCTTAACTTGCTGGTGCAGTATATCAGGAAAGAAGGACTTACTCCACATAGAAGATCTGTCCTTTGTCATCCTTCTCCTGCTCCCATCCATACGGCAGATCTGTGGGGAAGAAAACCCTCCAGTTAGACTCCTCAAGCCATTCAGAAACATGATTCATACCATTAACTCATTATCTCTGAATGCCATCCTAACAGAAGGATACATCTACAATAGCAGAATTGTATGTGTATCAGTGTTTTGACCTCTCACTATGAACATTTATGTGCACCCAGAGCCATAAGAAAAAATCTGCTGTCATGATACACACAAGATTGGGTCCAATGTGTATAAGTAATGACAATTACACACTTGCAAAAAGGCATATTGAATGGTTGCCTGACGACTCAAACAGAATTCCTCCGCTGCTCTATTGTTCACTACATACTTAGGTCTGAGACTTCCATCATTGAAGTAATTTGTGATGACGTCAAAATGAGTGGTGCTGTTCAAAACAAAGTAATCAGCGATTGGATCATCTCTAACCAATCAGAGTATCAAAGCCAATTGAGGATTTTCTAAACGCCACTTTATGCACGTGTGTTCTGGATATGGCCCAACCCATCGGGTCAAGAATTAATTTCCATTCTAGAAATCGTCTTGAAGGTACTCAGACTCATTGCGGGGAAAAGACTAACGTCCGTGGGCGTAGCGTTTGGCAGGAGCAAGGAGCTTGGGTAGCCAGGCAAATTGAATGGGGGTTGATGGGAGAAAGAGAAAAGGAGAGAAGGGTGTCTGCACGGAGAATGACTCTAACCTCCAGCACAGCGTCTCTTCTTCCCTGTTTTGGGATGATCCCACTGAGTCTTCATTTCCTCATGACTGTGGAGAGAGAGAGAGAATCCATCAAACTAGCTAGCAATTACTGATAGCAACTAGCTGCAATAAAACAAAGCAATGTTCTACACTGCTCTATTTTGTGGGCAATATTGCATAGATGTTATAGCCAAATGCTTGTATATTCAAGGACTGGTTATGGGACACATAACACTGCCATAAAATCAAGCGGCACTGGTTGACTATGAGAAATGCGCAATAGTTCATTTTCGCTTACTTCGCATAGTAAACCCATCCATCCTTCGTAGATCTCTCTTCCCATCCTGGAGGCAGCTCATCCTCGCTGTCTGTATCGTCCATACCAGCATACTTTAAAGCTGCCATATCCCGTGTTTCTTTCGAATTCAGAGTTATAGCAAAATGACAATCTATGTTTTGCAGAAGCGACGGAGCTTTGAAAACCGAAATCAGAAACTCTGTGATTAAAATCCACTGAGCTATAGTTAAATTCTACCTCGGCACTTCCGCAATAATACGGTGATGAGTCTTATGTCTGCGAAGTGTTGTTTGGGTAATGAAGTCATGCAGGAGTAAAGTCATTCCGTTCCTCAGTTCAAATAAGATACTGTAACATTACAGTTACAAAAATGGCAACACTAATATAATTTGTACAATGAACAATGTATGCATACCGTAAATGAACACCGGTATCATACATTTCAGGGGTAACAAAGTGACAAAACGTACTCATCCAACACTGCGTCTGCGCACGAGAAGGGGAGGGGTTTCGAGGGGCTGAACCGCGTTAGCATATTAGCGAGGGTCAGGGCGCTATTCGGGTTCCTTGGGACGCCCCTAAGCATTTAGCTATTTTAAACCTCAATGTCAATGTGGTAGCGACGTTGCAATGATCCAGAAAGCACGGACATATGAGCAATTGCGAGTGGGCATCATAACAGATTATCGTTCTCCTGGCAGCAGGATATTATACCGGTAACACGATCGCGGATTTTTTCCCCTTCAAAATAAGAGTCCCCCTACAAAAACATACATTTGGGGAATTTCAATTTTACACTCTAGTACAGTACAATAGTTTTTCACAGCATTGCATCCACCTATAAAAACAATTATGGAGAATTTGAAGTACTTTTATTTTTAGTATTGTATTATTTATACAAGCATTTCTTTAGAAAGTTTACACAAATACTGGTATTTTGAAAGCTATATTTAGGGCTCCTGACTGAGACGTCACTGCAGCACCTGGTTCGAATCCAGGCTACAGCACATCCGGCCGTGATTGGGAGTCCCATAGGGCAGCGCACAATTGGCCCAGCGTCGTCCAGGTTTGGCCGGTGTAGGCCGTCATTGTAAATAAGAATTTGTTCTTAACTGACTTGCCTAGTTAAATAAAAATATGTAAAGAAATACACTTTTAATAAAATACAAATATATAACATTGTAATTACTGAATAGAGTCTACAAAACTTAAATGTATCTAATAAGGACAAACCACCTGGTACCGACAACCTGGATGGTCAGTTGCTGAGGTTGGTATCGGAATACATTGTGACTCCTGTTTGCCACATTTAAGCCTAGAAAGACGCTATGTGTCCTCAGACATGGAGGGAGGCAAAGGTCATTCCACTACCCAAGAATAGCAGAGCACCCTTTAATGTATACATCAATGATGTCGCTCTTGCTGCTGGTGAGTCTCTGATCCACCTCTACGCAGACGACAACATTCTGTATAATTCTGGCCCTTCTTTGGACACTGTGTTAACTACCCTCCAGACGAGCTTCAATGCCACACAACTCTCCTTCCGTGGCCTCCAACTGCTCTTAAATGCAAGTAAAACTAAATGCATGCTCTTCAACCGACGCTGCCCGCACCTGCCCGCCCGTCCAGCATCACTACTCTGGACGGTTCTGACTTAGAATATGTGGACAACTACAAATACCTAGGTGTCTGGTTACACTGTAAACTCTCCTTCCAGACTCACATCAAACATCTCCAATCCAAAATTAAATCTAGAATTGGCTTCGTATTTCGCAACAAAGCATCCTTCACTCATGCAGCCAAACATGCCCTCGTAAAACTGACCATCCTACCGATCCTCGACTTCGGCGATGTCATTTACAAAATAGCCTCCAACACTCTACTCAACAAATTGGATGCAGTCTATCACAGTGCTATCCGTTTTGTCACCAAAACCCCATATACTACCCACCACTGCGACCTGTATGCTCTCGTTGGCTGGCCCTCGCTTCATACTCGTCGCCAAACCCACTGGCTCCAGGTCCTCTACAAGTCCCTGCTAGGTAAAGCCCTGCCTTATCTCAGCTCACTGGTCACTGTAGCAGCACCCACCTGTAGCACGCGCTTTAGCAGGTATATCTCACTGGTCACCACCAAAGCCAATTCCTCCTTTGGCCGCCTTTCCTTACAGTTCTCTGCTGCCAATGACTGGAACTAACTGCAAAAATCACTGAAGCTGGAGACTCATATCTCCCTCACCAGCTTCAAGTACCAGCTGTCAGAGCAGCTCACAGATCACTACACTTGTACATAGACCATCTGTAAACAGCCCAACCAACTACCTCATCCCCTACTGTATTTCTTTCTTTAACTTTCTCCTTTGCACCCCAGTATTTCTACTTTGCACATTCATCTACTGCACATCTACCATTCCAGTGTTTAATTGCTATATTGTAATTACTTCGCCACCACGCCACCATTTATTGCCTTACCTTCCTTATCTTACCTCATTTGCACACATTGTATATATACTTGTTTTTTTTACTGTATTATTGACTGTATGTTTGTTTACTCCATGTGTAACTCTGTGTTGTTGTATGTGTCGAACTGCTGTGCTTTATCTTGGCCAGGTCGCAGTTGTAAATGAGAACTTGTTCTCAACTTGCCTACCTGGTTAAATAAAGGTGAAATAAGAAAATTTAAAAAAAAAAATTCTATGTGAATGTGGTAGGGTCACCCAAAAAGTGATATATTGCCACTTTAAAGGACATACATCTTGTAAAATATAATAAATTATTGGTACCATGATTGTATTCTATGTTTTTTTATATAACTATCCACAAATATTGACCATGAAGATCGCCATTTCACCATTCAATATAATGGGAAATCCTTTTAATGGGAGATCCTGCAGTACCGCTGTCGGCCTTCAACATGAAATCATTAATGTGAGGGGGCAGTCATTCACCCTTGGTCAAGTCCCCAAAACAGTGGAAAGAGTGCCTGTGACATTATTTTAGCGTTTGGACCTTAATAAGGCGACACTCCATCTTAACTCCTCCTCCACATTTACTGGATTAGTTGAACAGTGCAAAGGTGAACCTCCCCCAACAGTTTTTGTCTTCTCGTCAAGACCAGTGTGGTGTAGGCTAGGGGATCTAGTTTCAGGCGTTTCTTTTACGCCTGCCACTTTAGGTTACCCATGAAATGACACCATATATATTATAGATTCTACAAACCCCTACTTTCAATCCCACTTTTACATTTACAATAATTGTTGTTTCACTATAAGCCCAATATTGTCAACATACCAGTCTGAACATTGTATTTTTCAATAGTGGTCTTAAAATAATATTTTTTTTATAAATTCCTTATAAGCACAATAAAAATCAACATTGATTAAAATGTTATATCTTTTGATTATTCACCTTGCACTGTTTTGAAGTGCGGACTGTTATTCTGAAGGTTTCCTCATTACGATTAAAAAAAACGTGACGTCATCGTCAGTGCTGCTGTTAGCTGAATAGTTCGCGCAAATTAACGGTTGTGTGGGTCCATTTAACTTTAGCTTCTTATCACTTTATTTCACCCAGATGCAATATTTATTGTTTGTACTGTAATCATATTTTGTTGGTTTATTGCTCGCTAATGTTCGTTGGCTGACTGGCTTCGTCCTGAAACAGGTGAAGATGAAGCGCTGCGATGCCCTCTGATTTTATATCGCTCAGCTCGGATCTCGACCTTAATTCCCCCAAATCCCTTTACTCTAAAGGTAAGAATTATATAAATGTTATTCCTTGCGGCATAGATGCATTTGAACCCTTTTCCCATTGTTTTTGGACTATGACTGATAAACGGGTAGATAGATAGCTAGATAACGTTAGCTATTTGGCTAGCTAGATAACGTTAGCTAGTACTGTTCGTTGCCTATCTAAAGTATGTAGAGAGCTGATGCGCGATAGCTAGATAGCTAATGTGTGCATGATGGACAAACTATAGAGACCAACTAGCATCTAACGTTAGCTAGCAGCAGGAGGCGTGTTGTGTTATTGTTTTCCCTCGGGGCACTCGTTGTGGTTCGGTCGCATGACTATGGGCGGCGTGATATCTAAACGTTATCTAAGGTTAGGTTCAAGTTGTATAGTAACACACTTCTCCTCGGTGTATTGTTGAATGTGTCACGATGGTTTAGCTAGTTGGCTACATTAGCCACCAGGCTCCATTGCCTTTGCTCAAATACTGAGAATCAGACTAGACCAGTTGGCAAGCATTTAGGCGCGTAACAGGTTAAAACCAGGTCATACGCCTGGTGTGGAATGCGTGAAAGTGCCCCCATATACGTTGTGTGCTTACAACTGTGTGGGTTTCTGGTTTTACTATCCACGTGGGGACCAGAAGTCCTCACAAGGATAGTTAAACAAGGAACATTTTGACAAGAGGGGAAATGTCGCAGGTCCCCACAAGGAAAAATGCGACTTTAGGCTTAAGGGTTAGGGTAAATAGGATTTTGAAATGGAATCAATTGTGTGGTCACATGTTACAGTAAATAGCTAACGTTCTTTGGCAAGCCTCATCAAAAGTGAAGTAGGAGTTAAGGTAGGTTCAGAAATCGAACTATTCAGAATTATATTTAACATGATAGCTAGCTGTATTATCGATTCTCGCTACCTAATTTTATTGGTTTGAATAACATCTAGTCCCTATATTGAAACAATGTTCCTTAACTGGTGACCCACGGGCTGACTTTGGCCCGGGGTGGTTTTATTTGACCTCCCACGTTTAATGAGAACAAAATATAAAAATGATTTATTTATTTTCATTGTTGGACATAAGACTGTAATAACACTAGGAATCAGCTCGAAGTGATTTTAATTTAGGCAATCTACCGATCCTCGACTTCAGCGACGTCATTTCTAAAATAGCCTCCAACACTCTACTCAACAAATTGGATGCAGTCTGTCACAGTGCCATCCGTTTTGTCACCAAATCCCCATATGCTACCCACCACTGCGACCTGTACGCTCTCGTTGGCTGGCCCTCGCTTCATACTTGTCGCCAATCCTACTGGCTCCAGGTCATCTACAAGTCTTTGATAGGTAAAGCCCTGCCTCATCTCAGCTCACTGGTCACCATAGCAGCACCCACCCGCAGCACGCGCTCCAGCCGGTATATCTCACTGGTCACCCCAAAAGCCAATTCCTACTTTGGCCGCCCTTCTTCCAGTTCTCTGCTGCCAATGACTGGAACGAATGACAAAAATCACTGAAGCTGGAGACTCATATCTCCCTCACTTGCTTTAAGCACCAGCTGGCAGAGCAGCTCACAGATCTCTGCACCTACACATAACCCATCTGTAAACAGCCCATCCTACTACCTCATCATCCCCATACTGTATTTATTTATTTATCTTGCTCTTTTGCACCCCAGTAACTTGCTAATTTATCTTGTGCACATCTACCATCCCAGTGTTTAATTGCTATATTGTAATTACCTCGCCACCATGGCCTATTTATTGCCCTACCTCCCTTATCTTACCTCATTTGCACTCACTGTATATAGACTTATTTTGTATATATATATACACATGTTTTTTTTTACTGTATTATTGTCTGTTTATTCCATGTGTAACTTTTTGTTGTTGTATGTATCAAACTGCTGTGCTTTATATTGGCCAGGTTGCAGAACTTGTTCTCAACTAGCCTACCTGGTTAAATAAAGGTAAAATAAATAAATACAAATCTGTTCCCAAGTATTCCCACGCGTGATAGACGTGATGGGATACAAATGTAAGCAAGGTTTGAAATTATTGTTTTTGTCGTATTATATCTGTTTGGGCTTCTTGCGGTCAATTTGCAGTTTACAAATTATTTGTAATTATCTTCCGGCCCCCCCGACCATCCGCTCAAAAACAAATCCGCCCGTGGATAGGCTAGATCTTGGCTATGCTATCCATGACCTAGGCAGCCTATTGTATTTCAATGTCTGGCCTTGTCTTTGCTGTGTAAGTGCAGACTGCGGAGTGGGTAGGATCTTTGTCTTTTAATCTCATAGAACCAGACATGTGTCTAAATATTGCATACAAGCTGTAGCTGTGAAGTCTGGCGTGCATGATTACCTATGAGTTAAATATGCATGTTAGAAGACTGGGCATTGCTAGAGACTGGTGGATATTTGGCATCCGGCTTGTGGGCTGGCAGTTGTAACAAAAACACATTTCTGTGTCATCAAAGCAAAGGGCCAGCTGTGAGGAAAGAAAAAAAACAGTCTGACCGTTGGCTTGGCACAGCTTCAAAGCTAGTGTAATGTGAGCAATGTGTAGCCAGCCAACAGCATAAGTATGTGGTGAGGTAATCGGATTGTAGTAGGGGAAGTATGCAAGACTTGACTGACTTGCAGGCCTAGGCTAATAAAAGAGAATAGTTATAATCTAGGCCTATTGCTGTGCTTTCCCCCCCACATTGGCATATCACTCTATAAAAATCTGCACAAATCACAATCCTTCTGTTGATTTTTTTTTCGCTTCATGCAAACGTTATGGGGCTTTTGCAAATGTCTAATTTCCAATGCAAATTAGCAGACCCAAGCTAGTATGGAGTACTAGAAGGAGAGAGATACTGTGGTATGGGGGAGCGAGTGAGTTTAGTGCCGAGGCGATGAGTTTTGGTGGAGTGTAGCCTACCCCCGACCACATCAAGTAGGTATCAGTCGGTACTTGTAAAAATTTCCATTATTTCATGCGTAACTTGTACCTATGGACATTTTTACAAGTATTGACTGATACCGATTCTATGTAGTCGGAGGTAGGCTACACTCCGCCGAAACTCATGGCCTCGGCACTCATCTCCATCGGGAATGGTGGAGTTGAGAATTCTTGGCTAAGGTAGGACTAGCCTAAGCCTTTTGGTTTGGTCACTATGCTGCTGGGGTTGACTTATTACAGGCGGATCAGATGACTGCTTGCTAGGCCACATATGCTGGATGGATACGCTGCATATCCACAGCAGATATATCTGTGTCAGGGTGTCGATGAGCTATGTTTCTTAGCAACCAGGCGGCCTCTCACTCTTAGTGGTGGTGTTTGGTGCACTTTTAAACCCCCTGATTTCTCTCATCCTCTTTGTCAACAGAGTCTGTGTATGACCTCCTCCCTAAGGAGCTCCAGCTGCAGCCGTCCTCCTCATCCAAGACAGACACACCCACCATGAGCCAGAAGAGTGGGGGAGAGGCCGGTCCACCCCCTTCTGCATCTCTGGCCTCAGGTAAGCCCCTCACTCTCAACCCACCAGCCTCACCTAGGATCAGATTACTCTCCTCATAACCTCACATAGATCGTTAGTAGGCAGAACCTTAGATCAGTGTCTAGTGAACAACTCTCCACCCTTCCTGCTGAGTGCCTGTGGGGCAGTGGGTGCTAGTGGTGCTGTGTTGTGGGAAATTGAGTCTTCACCTCTGTAGGGTAAATGTAGGCCGTGGTTACTGTAGACAGGACAGGTGTGAGAGAGTGGGAATAAATATAGTTTTATTTTTAAATAGATAGTGAATGAGCATGGCCTTGGTCTATATATTCCTAAAATCATATTAGGCTACAGACTACTGTTGCCTGTAATCTGTCTTTCTAAAGTCTATAATCAAAATATAATTAACTGTTTTGTTTTCATTCGTTTGATTGTTCTATGTTTTCATCTCTCTTACATAGGGAGATGTAAATTAATTAAACCCATCACTAGAGACTGCATTTACTGTCAGTTTCTATTTAGTTTTTATTCTCAGATGGTGGGAAGAGGTGAAAACAGCTGGTTATAATTAGCAAAGCAATTATCTTGTCCTTTTAGCACTTCTGAATTAGCACGCCTGTCTGGATCTGAACTGCCTATCTGCTATCGCCTTTATGTGAAGAAGATAAGATGACACGCACAAACACACTAAGTCATGTAGACTAGCATAAAGAAAGATCTCAAGAGATCTTGTATTTGGCCTAGATCAGAAAAGAATGTGGTAGTGTCACATCAGTGATTGGGGTATTAAAACAGAAAGTGAAATGGTTTTGAAAATAGCAGAGTACTCCTACCCAAGACTAGTAGACCACTTCCTTTTATCACAGGAAGCTGACTGAACTTGGTAGTCTTGTGGCTGCTGTCATTGTGCACAGTAAACCAGAAGTAGGTATAAGTTGACCCTAACCACTGATACAGGCTCTGATATATTCTTAACCCCCTTATTGTTCTCTGCTGCCAATGACTGGAACGAACTGCAAAAATCACTGGAACTGGAGACACTTATCTCTCTCACTAGCTTTAAGCACCAGCTGTCAGAGCAGCTCACAGGTCTCTGCACCTGTACATAGCCCATCTGCAAATAGCCCAACCAACTACCTCATCCCCTACTGTATTTATTTATTTATCTTGCTCATTTGCACCCCAATATTTCTACTTTGCACATTCATCTACTGCACATCTACCATTCCAGTG
This sequence comes from Brachymystax lenok tsinlingensis, assembly GCA_030435695.1. Classification (NCBI taxonomy): domain Eukaryota; kingdom Metazoa; phylum Chordata; class Actinopteri; order Salmoniformes; family Salmonidae; genus Brachymystax; species Brachymystax lenok. The sequence goes on from CM059818.1 coordinate 31,670,119, forward strand.
TTTAATTGCTATGTTGTAATTACCTCGCCACCATGGCCTATTTATTGCCTTACCTTCCTTATCTTACCTCATTTGCACACATTGTATATAGATTTGTTTTTCTACTGTATTATTGACTGTATGTTTGTTTACTCCATGTGTAACCCTGTGTTGTTGTATGTGTCGAACTGCTTTGCTTTATCTTGGCCAGGTCGCAGTTGTAAATGAGAACTTGTTCTCAACTTGCCTACCTGGTTAAATAAAGGTGAAATGAAAATTGGTTACTGTTAAGATTTGGGGTGTAGGGAAGCCTGTCCCAGATCTATATGTGTTTTAGCCAACTCCTCTGACACTCGTTGTCATTCCATACATGTGCCAGGCTAGGGTAATCTGATCCTAGATCTGTGGTTACGGGCAACTTCTACCTCAAGCTCAGTTTTCAGAGTCTAGCTTGAGACCTGTCATCACACTAGCTTTTCACACCTAACATATCTGCCACAGCTGTACTGAAGCACTACAAATCTACGAAGAGACAACTTAAAAAGTTATATCCTCACAACAGTATTTCATTGATTCAATTTGTGGATTGCCAGGAAGTTGAGTCATGACTGATCAGCTCTTGTTGCTCATTGGCTGTCTCATTTGTATTGCAGGAAATTTCCTCCCTCTGAGGCAGGGGGTGGCTGCATATAAAATGGCCTGCAGGTCACTGCTCCATAGGTCAGAGCCTTGTTTATTCTGTTACCATGGCTACGCTCAGTCCAAACCCAATCCTCCAATTGGCATGTTCAGACCATTGTATAGGCCTAATACTGTATGCACAAACTGCTCCAGCCTCCCTCTACATTTAATTTGGCACCGCATCTTTAGTTTGCAAATTTGTCTGTTAAGAGGAAAGTCTGACTGACCAGATTTTGCTGTTTTTGTTTCTGGCAATGTGTATGTAACAATTTTAGAAGCTTGCTTTAGTTTTTTGTAAACAAAGCATGTCAGTTTTGTCACGTTGATTTTTAAAGCGCAAGTTGTAGTAGGAATTAAACATTCCAATGGGTGAAACATGGGGCCTATTTGTACCATTCTCAACTTTAACTTCAGATAATTTGACCGACACCAGAGAGCTCTGGCATGCACAGTGAGGGAATGTAGCCACACAAAAAAACATCCTCAAATGAATTTAGAGTTGGGAAGAGGGAAAAATCTAGATCTACATGGCCAAATTCAGCTCTTTGATTGGAACTGCTAGCCTGCCCTGTATTGACATCTGTACTAACAATGTCATCTTCCACACTCCAGATGCCACCTCCTCCACCTCCAGCCCTTCTCCAGCCTCCTCTCAAGACATGGGAGACCCCTGCACCACTGGCCCCAGACCCAGCGCAGCCCCCTCTACCTCAGCCATGGAACAGCCCCCCCTCCTCGTCCACCATCCCAGCAGTGCCTCTGGAGAAGGTTCCAGAGACCCAGGGGGATCAGAGATGCAGGGGGTAGAGGGTGCTCTGTCTACCCTTGGAGGTGGAGGCTGCAGTGGGACAAGCTCTGGAACAGGAGGAGGAGACCCAGGAGCAGGGGGGGGGGTGGGAGCCCAGCAGCAGCAGTCCCAGAACACCCCCTCTAAGCGGAGGCCAGTGCTGAGCATCTCCCCCCCTCCGGAGGACCTATTTGATGACAGCAATATGTCCTGCCAGGAGGATCCAGCCCCAGCTGGGCCAGACTCCGAACACAGCAGCAGCATCTGGGCCGACGACTCAGCCTCCAACTTCAGCCTGATCAGCTCCAGCTCCTATAATGACAACACAGAGGTCCCCCGCAAGTCCCGTAAGCGTACCCCCCGCCAGCGGCCCGGGGCCCAAGCCTGCACCCCCAGAGGACAGCATGGACGTGTTTGATGCAGACAGTGCCAAGGCCCCACACTTTGTCTTGTCTCAGCTGGGCCCAGACAAGGCCAGCCCCAAGCCCAGGTAGGTTGAATAGAATGCTATTCCCAATACAATGGCAGAAGTCTGGTAAGACTTTATACATATCAAACATGGTTTATTAAAGATAGACACTTACAAACAAATACAAGAACATATTTCAGTTTAATACAATACGCAAGAAAAGAAGATGTGTATACAGTTGTAGTCAGAAGTTTACATACACCTTAGCCAAGTACATTTAAACTCAGTTTTTCACAATTGCTGACATTTAATCCTAATAAAAATTCCCTGTCTTAGGTCAGTTAGGATCACCACTTTATTTTAATGTGAAAATGTGAAAAGTCAGAATAATAGTAGAGCGAAAGATTTATTTCAGCTTTTATTTCTTTCATCACATTCCCAGTGGGTCAGAAGTTTACATACTCTCAATTAGTATTTGGTAGCATTGCCTTTAAATTGTTTAACTTCGGTCAAACATTTTGGGTAGCCTTCCACAAGCTTCTCACAATAAGTTGGGTCAATTTTGTCCATTCCTCCTGACAGAGCTGGTGTAACTGAGTCAGGTTTGTAGGCCTCCTTGCTAGCACACGCTTTTTCAGTTCTGCCCACACATTTTCTATGGGATTGAGGTCAGGGCTTTGTGATGGCCACTCCAATATCTTGTCTTTGTTGTCCTTAACTCCTTAGGGCTAGGGTCCCATTTTCTGAATTTTCGCCTGTCTGACGTGCCCAAAGTAAAATGCCTGCCACTCAGGCCCAGACACTAGGATATGCACGTAATTAGTACTATTGGATAGGAAACACTCTGAAGTTTCTAAAACAGTTAACATAATATCTGTGAGTATAACAGAACTGATATAGCAGGCGAAAACCCAATAAATTTCTGTCTGGAAATCATTTTTCTTTTGACTTTTACTGACTTTGAATATCTGTTTATTGAATTTCCAGGTAGATAGGACTGAGGTTGCAGTATCTATGGCTTCCACTAGATGTCGAAAGTCTCTGGACAGTGTAATGGAGCGTTTATTGTGGAAGAGAGTCCAAAGGTTGTTGATTTTGTATGACATACCAGGATATCCTTTCTGTGTAGTGCATGAGATGCCCGGGAGCGAGCAGCACAGTGTTTACCTTCTGTATCGTGTAGGTTATTATCCGAGTGAAATATAATAGCCAATATAGATAAATGGATGCAAGGATCAATTATTAATGATTTTTGTTTTGGAAAAGTTGAGAGGTATAATTTGAACGCGTTCTCTTCACTGTACAACGGGCAAGTAGAATGGAAATGCTTGGTGGACAACTGAACAAAACGCGCCAACCAAACAGATTTATGGATATAATAAATGACTTTTTCTAACAAAAGAACCATGGATTCTCTTGTTTGGACACTTGGGAAGCCCTCAGCAGAAGTTCTTCGAAAGGTAAGTGATATATTTTAGCTCTTATGTGTTTTGTGTGACCCGCGATGGTTATGAATTTATGCTAATGTGGAAAATATGTGAGGTGCTATCCTCAAACAATCAAATGTTGTGCTTTCGCCGTAAAGCCTTTTTGAAATCTGACAATGCTGTGATATTGCCAAGAAGCAGAGCTTTTGATGACTATGCAACACTTGTATATTGATGAATGTTAAATATTACACATTTTTATTTAGAATTTTCCAAGCTTTGTTTGCTCTGAAAACGAGCCCGCTAACGGGATCGGATCCCTAAGAAGTTGTCATTTTGCCACAACTTTGGAAGTTTGCTTGGGGTCATTGTCCATTTGGAAGACCCATTTGCGACCAAGCTTTAACTTCCTGACTGATGTCTTGAGATGTTGCTTCAATATATCCACATAATTTTCGTTCCTCATGATGCCATCTATTTTGTGAAGTGCACCAGTCCCTCCTGCAGCAAAGCACCCCCACGACATGATGCTGCCAGCCCACAGTTGGGATGGTGTTCTTCGGCTTGCAAGCCTCCCCCTTTTTCCTCCAAACATTACGATGGTCATTATGGCCAAACAGTTCTATTTTTGTTTCATCAGACCAGAGGACATTTCTCCAAAAAGTACGATCTTTGTCCCCATGTGTAGTTGCAAACCGTAGTCTGGCTTTTTTATGGCGGTTTTGGAGCAGTGGCTTCTTCCTTGCTGAGCGGCCTTTCAGGTTATGTCGATATAGGACTAGTTTTACTGTGGATATACAGTGAGGGGAAAAAAGTATTTGATCCCCTGCGGATTTTGTACGTTTGCCCACTGACAAAGAAATTATTCTCAGTTTGTTACCTGTATAAAAGACACCTGTCAACAGAAGCAATCAATCAGATTCCAAACTCTCCACCATGGCCAAGACCAAAGAGCTCTCCAAGGATGTCAGGGACAAGATTGTAGACCTACACAAGGCTGGAATGGGCTACAAGACCATCGCCAAGCAGTTTGGTGAGAAGGTGACAACAGTTGGTGCGATTATTCGCAAATGGAAGAAACACAAAAGAACTGTCAATCTCCCTCGGCCTGGGGCTCCATGCAAGATCTCACTTCGTGGAGTTGCAATGATCATGAGAACGGTGAGGAATCAGCCCAGAACTACACGGGAGGATCTTGTCAATGATCTCAAGGCAGCTGGGACCATAGTCACCAAGAAAACAATTGGTAACACACTACACCGTGAAGGACTGAAATCCTGCAGCGCCCGCAAGGTCCACCTGCTCAAGAAAGCACATATACATGCCCGTCTGAAGTTTGCCAATGAACATCTGAATGATTCAGAGGACAACTGGGTGAAAGTATTGTGGTCAGATGAGACCAAAATGGAGCTCTTTGGCATCAACTCAACTCGCCGTGTTTGGAGGAGGAATGCTGCCTATGACCCCAAGAACACCATCCCCACCGTCAAACATGGAGGTGGAAACATTATGCTTTGGGTGTGTTTTTCTACTAAGGGGACAGGACAACTTCACCGCATCAAAGGGACGATGGACGGGGCCATGTACCGTCAAATCTTGGGTGAGAACCTCCTTCCCTCAGCCAGGGCATTGAAAATGGGTCGTGGATGGGTATTCCAGCATGACAATGACCCAAAACACACGGCCAAGGCAACAAAGGTGTGGCTCAAGAATAAGCACATTAAGGTCCTGGAGTGGCCTAGCCAGTCTCCAGACCTTAATCCCATAGAAAATCTGTGGAGGGAGCTGAAGGTTCGAGTTGCCAAACGTCAGCCTCGAAACCTTAATGACTTGGAGAAGATCTGCAAAGAGGAGTGGGACAAAATCCCTCCTGAGATGTGTGCAAACCTGGTGGCCAACTACAAGAAACATCTGACCTCTGAATGCCAACAAGGGTTTTGCCACCAAGTACTAAGTCATGTTTTGCAGAGGGGTCAAATACTTATTTCCCTCATTAAAATTCAAATCAATTTATATATTTTTTCACACATTGTTTTTCAGGATTTTTTTTGTTGTTATTCTGTCTCTCACTGTTCAAATAAACCTACCATTAAAATTATAGACTGAGCATTTCTTTGTCAGTAGGCAAACGTACAAAATCAGCAGGGGATCAAATACTTTTTTCCCTCACTGTAGATACTTTTGTACCTGTTTCCTCCAGCATCTTCACAGGGTCCTTAGCTGTTCTGCGATTGATTTGCACTTTTCGCATTAAAGTACTTTCATCTGTAGGAGACAGAATGCGTCTCCTTCCTGAGCGGTATGACGGCTGCGTGGTCCCATGATGTTTATACTTGCGTACTATTGTTTGTACAGATGAATGTGGTATCTTCAGGCGCTTGGAAATTGCTCATTTCTTTAGATTTTCCCATGATGTCAAGCAGAGGCACTAAGTTTGATTGTAGGCTTTGAAATACATCCACAGGTACAACTCCAATTTTCCAAGCTGTTTAAAGGCACAGTCAACTTAGTGTATGTAAACTTCTGACCCACTGGAATTGTGATACAGTGAATTATAAGTTAAATAATCTGTCTGTAAACAATTGTTGGAAAAATGACTTGTGTCATGCACAAAGTAGATGTCCTAACCAACTTGCCAAAACTATAGTTTGTTAACAAGAAATGTGTGTTGAAATACGTGTGGTTGAAATACGTGTTTTAATGACTCCAACCTAAGTGTATGTAAACTTCTGACTTCAACTGTACATACTACCTCAACTAACCGGTGCCCCCCGTATATATTATTTTTTTACTGGTCCTCTTTAATTACTTGTTACTTTTATCCCTTATTCTTATCCATATTTTTTGCAACTGCACTGTCAGTTAGGGGCTAGTAAGTAAGCATTTCACTGTAAGGTCTACACCTGTTGTATTCGGCGCATGTGACTAATACAATTTGGTTTGATTTGACAAAGCCACCAGTCATACTGCTCGTTCTGTACGTGATTTCCTGCAAGACAGGAATGTCAGTGTTCTGCCATGGCCAGCGAAGAGCCCGGATCTCAATCCCATTGAGCACTTCTGGGACCTTTTGGATTGGAGGGTGAGGGATAAGGCTATTACCCCCCAGAAATGTCCGGTAACTTGCGGGTGCCTTGGTGGAAGAGTGGGGTAACATCTCACAGCAAGTACTGGCAAATCTGGTGCAGTCCATGAGGAGGAGATGCACTGCAGTTCTTAGTATCTGGTGACAGTGAGAGGACGTTTCTTTTTTTGCTGAGTTTATATAGATAGATAGATAGATAGCTATAATACCAGTCAAAAGTTTAAATACACCTACTCATTCCATGGTTTCTTTATTTTTACTATTTTGTACATTGGAGATTAATAGACATCAAAACTATGAAAACACATTTGGAATCATGTAGTAACCAAAAAAGTGTTAAACAAAGCTGTAATCAAGGCAAAGTAGCTACCCTTTGCCTTGATGACAGCTTTGCACAGTCTTGGCATTCTTCACCTGGGATGCATTTCCAACAGTCTTGAAGGAGTTCCACGTGTGCTGAGCACTTGTTGGCTGCTTTTCCTTCACTCTGCGGTCCAACTCCTCTCAATTGGGTTGAGGTTGGGTGATTGTGGAGGCCAGGTCATCTGATGCAGCACTCCATCACCCTCCTTGGTCAAATAGCCCTTTCCCAGCCTGGAGGTGTGTTCCAGACTTAGAATTGTATCAACTCGCTACCCAAAGCTTTTACTTGTGACATTGTTAAATGCACTGAATCCCCAGAATATTTGTACGTGTCTATTTTCAAAGGATAAAGCTAAGAGCATTAACAAACTTCATAGTTAAGAACACTAACAATATGGAAGAACATTATACTACAAGAACCATTATCACTCGCTAAAAATACAACCTTATGGAACAATCCTTGGAGAGCTTTTCAGAATTCACCAATTAAATTGGTCCACATGGAAAACTAAAGGCATATAAAACCGTAAATTACTTGGACATTTATTTCCATTACAGAATTTAAGTGTAAAGGCCTCCCGAGTGGCGCAGTGGTCTAAGGCACTGCATCGCAGTGCTAGCTGTACCACTAGAGATCCTGGTTCGAGTCCAGGCTCTTTCACAGCCGGCCGCAACAGGGAGACCAATGGGGCAGCGCACAATTGGCCCAGTGTCGTCCGGGTTGGGGGAAGGGTTGGCCGTCGGGGATATTCTTGTCCCATCGCGCACTAGCGACTCCTGTGGCAGGCCTCGCACAATGCACGCTGACACTGTTGCCAGTTGTACAGTGTTTCCTCCGACACATTGGTGCGGCTGGCTTCCAGTTTAAGCGGGCATTGTGTCAAGAAGTAGTGCGGCTCGGCTGGGTTGTGTTTCTGAAGACCGACATCTCTCGACCTTCGCCTCTCCCGAGTCCGGACTGGAGTTGCAGCAATGGGACAAGACTGTAACTACCAATTGGATACCATGAAATTGGAGAGAAAAGGGGGTAAAATTAAAAATACTTTTTTGGAGGGACTGAACAAAAATATAAATGCAACATGTAAAGTGTTGGTCCCGTGATTTTTTTTTTTTGCTGAAATAAAAGATCCCAGAAATGTTCCATACGCACAAAAGGCGTGTTTCTCAAAAATGTTTTGTTTACACCCCTGTTAGTGAGCATTTCTCCTTTGCCAAGATAATCCATCCACCTGACAGGGGTGTCATGTCAAGAAGCGGATTAAACAGCATTCACTACACCGGTGCCCCTTGTGCTTGGGAGAATTAAAGGCCACTCTAAAATGTTGTTTTGTCACAACACAATGACACAGATGTCTCAAGTTTTGAGGGAGCGTGCAATTAGTATACTCAAAGCAGGAATGTCCACCAGAGCTGTTGCCAGATAATTGAATGTTAATTTCTCTACCATAAGCTGTCTCCAACATAATGTTTGAGAATTTGTCAGTGTCTCCAACCAGCCTCACAACCGCAGACCATATGTAACCACACCAGCCCAGGACCTCCACATCTGGCTTATTCACCTGCGGGATTGTCTGAGACCAGCCACCCGGAGAGCTGATGTAACTGGGTTTGCACAAACTGTCAGAAACCATTTCAGGGAAGCTCATTTGAGTTGACGACGACGACCTCACCAGGTTCTTGACCTGACTGCAGTTCAGGGTCGTAACCGACTTCAGTGGGCAAATGCTTGTGTTTCTTTTCCCCCTTGGTGGGGTTATGGTTTGGGCAGGCAGGCATAAGCTACGTATAACGAAAACAATATCATTTGTATTGATGGCAATTTGAATGCACAGAGATACCTTGACGAGATCCTGAGGCCCATTGTTGTGCTATTCATCCACCGCCATCGCCTCATGTTTCAGCATGATAATGCACGGCTCCATTAGAAGAGGGGGATAACATTCCAAAGGCCACAATCAACAGCCTGATCAATTCTATGCAAAGGAGAGGTGTCGCGCTGCATGAGACAAATGGTGATCACACACACCAGATACAGACATGTTTTCGTATCCATGCCCCTACTTGTGTTTTTTTTTTTTTAGGTATCTGTGACCAACAGATGTATATCTATATTCCCAGTCATGTGAAATCCATAGATTTGGGCCTAATGAATTTATTTGTGTTGTGTGTTCTCCAGTTCTCTGGAGGCGGGGTGCCTGCTGAAGGGTTGTCTTCTGTCAGGTCAGTACCCCCAGAGGAGTGAGGGCAAGGAGCTGAAGATCCTGCTGCAGCCAGAGACCCAGCACCGGGCACGCTACCTGACCGAGGGCAGCCGCGGCTCTGTCAAAGACCGCACCCAACAGGGCTTTCCCACAGTCAAGGTGAGACACTTACTTTTTACAACCATTTAAATGAGCTAAATTAGTCATTAGGTTGATTTGTGTGTTAAGCTGTGTTGCACTCTCAACTCTACTCACCATCTTCTCTCTCCAGTTAGAAGGTGTCAGTGAGCCAGTGGTGCTGCAGGTATTTGTGGCGAGTGACACAGGCAGAGTGAAGCCTCATGGGTTCTACCAGGCCTGCAGGGTGACGGGCCGCAATACCAAAGCCTGCAAGGAAGTGGACATTGAGGGAACCACTGTCATAGAGGTCCCTCTGGAGCCCAGCAACGCCATGTCACTAGCGTAAGATACTCATTAATTGAGTTAATGAAAATTGAAGCGTTGTTGAAATATCAGTGTGTTACTGTGTGTTTGTTTCACCATCTGAACATTTTGTAATGTTGAATCTTGACAGGGTTGACTGTGTGGGGATCTTGAAGCTGCGTAACGCGGACGTGGAGGCTCGTATTGGGGTTGCCGGGTCCAAGAAGAAGAGCACCCGGGCCAGGCTGGCCTTTAGAGTCAACATCCCCCATGCTGATGGGTCTGTCCTTACCCTGCAGACCACCTCCTCACCCATCCTCTGCAGTGAGTCAACTACCACCGTATTCATACAAACACAAATAACTATTGGGTATCCAGAGTACATTTGGATGTATATGTGCTTGTTTGATGTTCATTCAATTCAGTGTGTTCATGTTGCGCTGGAACAAAAGCTGGCAGCTCCAATAGTAGGGTTTTGTGGACAGCAATTATTCATACTCTGCTGTGTGTGTCCTTCCCCAGCCCAGCCAGCGGGGGTACCAGAGATCCTGAAGAAGAGTCTCCACAGCTGTTCAGTGAGAGGAGGAGAGGAGCTCTTCATCATAGGGAAGAACTTCCTCAAAGGAACCAAGGTCATCTTCCAGGAGAACCCAGCAGGTACCAGCACTAACCTGCCCGTCTTCTTCCTTTCTTTCCTGTCCTCTTTTTCCCTTTCCTCATCCATTTCTTCCTCTGTTTGTGGTATCTGTGATGTCTCCTCATTGAGTGGCTTTAAAAATATATATTGATAAAACATTGATTCGTTTCCAGATGATAACTCGTGGCAGGCCGAGGCAGAGATTGACATGGAGCTGTTCCATCAGGTAGCCATTGATATCATTGCATGAGAGATGCATACGGATCATGAGCTGACTTACGGATCATGAGCTGACTTTGTCCTAATCCTAATGATGATGTTGTGTTTCCTCTAGAATCATGTGATAGTGAAGGTTCCTCCCTACCACTACCTGTCGGTCTCCTCTCCTGTCTCTGTGGGGGTCTACATTATGACCAATGCCGGGAGGTCACATGACGTACAGCCCTTCACATATACCCCAGACTCAGGTGTGCCCTGCTAAGAAACGAGTGATGAAGGGCATAGATGGGTTCACTAAGGCTCCCTCTATGGTATACAATGCGTGTGTTTCTCTGTTTGGGTCAACCTGCTTTTTTGTTCTGTCCCACAACAGAGCACTCCCTGGACATGTCTGTGAAGACAGAGGGGTCTTCTCTGGCTAAGGCCTGCACCTTCCAGGACCAAATCAAGTCTCTGGCCTCTGACCCTGCCCAGTCTGCCGGTGAACTGGTCAAACGACAGGAGGTCACCCCTATGGAGGTCTCCAGCAATACCCCATCCACAGCACTCTTCAAGGTAGGAGCAATATACCGATCATGTTTATCCAAGGATCCTTGTATGTGCATTTATATCAGATGGTTTGGCTGGAACATCACTCTTTAGTTGTATCAATAAAAGAAGACATCGGGATCCAGATTCATTAGCCAAATTGTAGGGCAGTGTGTAGATTCTAGAAAATATTTAATTCCTCTCTTTTTGTCTCCTTCCTTTAGCCGTCATCTGACACCCTCGTCTCGGTCCAGCAAACCCTGGAGCTGAGCTCCAGCACCCCGCCTAGCACTGAGTCCTTCCCCAGCCCCATGCCTCTCCAGCCTGGGGAGGTTGACTTCCCCCAGTCCCCAGTCTTCCCCTCCCTGGAGCCCCTCTGCACCATCCAGAAGCAGGACATCGCCCCCACCACCTCCTTCCCTGTCTCCAGCGACAACACCACCCTCCCCCCTGTCCCCCCAGAGGTACCTCAGCAGTTCCTCCGGGACCCCCAGGAGAGCCTGCCTCAAGATTCCTCCAATCCCAGCAGCGAGGTGGTGGTAGTGGGCATGTCCCAGATGGCACCCCAGCCCCAGCTCCCCCTGTTCCCCCAGGACGGGGTGGCCCAGCTGGAGAGGGCAGTACGGGAGCTCCAGGCGGGGGGAAGCGATCTGGTACAACAGGTTATGGAGGCAGCAGTGGCTCAACAGCAGCTCAACTCAGTGTTGTACAGCCGCACGCCCTCCACTGACTCACTGCAGCAACACGTACAGGACACCATGAACAGCCTGAGACTGGGGGGAGCTGAGGGCTCTCTGGCCACACAACAACACCTACAGATACAACAGCAACAACAGCAGATCCTTGGCAACATGCAGCAACAGCAGCAGTTACATCAACAGCAACAGCAAGTCCTTGGCAACATACAGCTACAACAGCAATTATTACTACAGCCACAGGATCAACAACGGCAGCAACAGATACTGGGGAATCTACAACAACATCAACAGTTTCAACAGCAGCAGCAGGTACTTGGCAACATACAGCTACAGGATCATCAACAACTTCAGCAGCAGCAACAAGTACTGGACAACCTACAACAAAACCAAGCACTAGGCAACCTGCAACAGCACCAGCTACATCAACAACAGTTACAACAGCAGCTCCAGGCTGAGTTCCTCCAGCCCCAGATCCACTCCTCATCTCAGCCCCAGCAGCAGCCTGTGTCTCTCCTCCAGCAGACTGGAGAGCTGCTCACCATCCAGACCTCCAGCTTCCCCCAGGAGCCTCCCTCCCACTCCTCTCCTCCCCAGCAGCTCTTCCAGTCCCCCAGGCCTCTGTCGGAGACCTCCAGCCCCCAGCACCAGGCAGCCCTGCTGCAGAACACTCTGACTGTGCTGACCAGTGGTAGCCTCAGTCAGGAGCAGCAGGCCACAGAGTCCACACTGTTCCTTTCTCCCAACACTCTCTCTAACCAGGGTAGTCAACAGCAGCTAGCATTCCTGTCCTCCATGGAGACTTCAGCCTGTGAGCCCCAGACGATGTCAATGTTCCAGGCCCAGCAGCAGCAGAGCACCCCCATGGACCAGCAGCAGTCCCCTCAGCAGGCACAACTACAGCAAACCCAGCAGCTTCCCATGGCTCAGCAGAGCTCCTTGTTCCAGACTAGCACTCTGCCCCCCAGCCAGCACCCCCAGCCCACGGGCCTCCTCCTCTGCACCGCCTCCCTCAAACCCCAGGCTCTGCCCCCAGCCCTCCTCTTTAGTACCCAGGCCCAGGACCCCTCCATGGGCAGCAACAGCACCCCTTGCCCCCAGGACACCCCTGCTTCCCTCTTGTTCTCCCAGCCCAACATGGTGGGGGTCAGGGTAGAGGTGGCCCAGACGGACCCAGTGGAGCCAATGTTATTCCAGGACCAGAGCTCTTCTGTAGGGGGGAACCCTGCCTCCAGAAATCCTCCTCCGCAGGGTCTGTTCCAGGGGCAGCAACCTATGCAGGTGGGCTGCAGCTCAGTCAGTGGCCCTCCCAGCCAGCAGGTGGAGCTGTTCCTGCCACAGGGTTCTCTGTCTGGTCTGCAGGGCAGCATGGCCACACAGGAACTAGGAAACCAGGCTGCAGCAGGGGCAACTATCTTTGTAATGCAGAGTGGGCTAGGGGTTGTGGGACTGCAGAGTACCACATCCTCCCCTGGTAAGAGACCCCCAGAGCAGCTGTTCCAGACAGGAGTGAGCGGGAACGTTGGCCAGCCAGGAGGACAACCCAACCTGTTTGTGTTCAGCCTCCAGAACGGTGAGACTGCTTTACCTGACAGGATCAGTACTCCGCATGGACAATAGTAGAGGAATATTTACTTACTTGATATATAATACCCCATTGATACATTTTAAGAGTCTTTGTGTGACATCCTTCTCTTTCTTCTCAGATTCCTCCCAGCTGATGACGTCCTCTGGTCCTACAATGTCTGCCCAGAGCCAGCCCCAGAACCACAACTCTTTGCAGGCCAGCCACATCCAGCCTCTCATGGACCCAAACATGACCCAGACCGCCACACCCATGCAGACTAATCTTCAGACACCCATGCAAACTGGTCTACAAAACGCCATGAGTAGCTTAGAAAATGCCTTGCAGGCCAACCTACAGACCCCAATGCAGACAAACATACAGACTGCAATGCAGACCAATATACAGACTACCATAGAAACAACCCCCATGCAGACCAACCTCCAGACCCCCATGCAGACCAACCTCCAGACCCCCATGCAGACCAACCTCCAGACCCCCATGCAGACCAACCTCCAGACCCCCATGCAGACCAACCTCCAGACCCCCATGAGCACCTCCCAGAACATGGAGAAGATAGAGCACCTGCTGGAGAGCCGACAGGAGCAGTGATCTTTACTGGGACCACCGATACACTGATGGGAGTTCTAGTGACTTCTGCCCACTCTTTGAACCCCAGACTGGGCCAGGTTGTCTGGTGCTTATAATACAACCCCTCCAAGCAACACAGATATGGAGAATGGGGGTAGAGTGATGTCTGACCATGCTATGAACCCCCTAAGAACATAAAGTAATGAAGACGTTTTAAAGATTTTATCAGATGTACTCGTGTTTACCCCTAGCTCATATTTTGATGAGTGTCTATACATGCATTCATAGACCGACGGCCAGGCAGACGCCGTTATGATGAATTGGTTGAGTGACTACTCCTCTTGCTGGATCAGAGGACAGTAACTCCTGTATCCATCAGTCTCACATATGCAGTGGTTCTTCTATTTCATACTATACTGTGTTATTGATGGCTTAACAGGGGAGGGAGGGAAGGAGGAGAGGGATACTGAAAGCTGGAGCAAAAGAGAAAGCCAGATGGCGGATAGATTGTGAGATTTAAAAGCGAGAGTGAAAGAGAGCCAGATGAAGGCATCTTACTGTGTTCTTGTGAGTGCACAGCTTCAGTCAGATCATACAGCAGTCAGTGTATCTGTCCAACATATCTCATATCTCTTCTTTTGGCATTTCCCATAGTCTGCATTTAGTTGCGTATTTGCACACACAGGCTTTCTCCATTGTAATGCTTAGAGTTTGCGTATGTTCTGCAACTTGTGTTTGTGGGGGGGGATTTTAGAATTGGATTTGGAAGCATTTCCAGTATATTGTGAATAGAAGGATGCTTTCTACTGGGGAAAGTGAAGCGTTGTGTGGTGTTATAAACATTAAGCACTTTATAAACCGTCTTGTGTGACCAGCCAATCCTTATATCCATCCAGAGGCTCTGGGGTTAGACCACATGTACTTGTCGACTTCCGTTTAAATAATCATTTGTAATGCTTTTTTGTCAAAGTATACATTTTAACACATTGTCCATGCATTTATACATTTTCACCATATTTTTTGGAGTAATAATTGAGATTTTTCTAAAGATGTTTTTGTCTTGGTGTTGAATTCATCTGAAGCCTATTTATACTAAGTGATCCAGTCAGTGTCTGTCAATTCAGTCGGATTTCCCATAGTGCGTATAGAGTCCTCGTTTTGATGTCTGTGTGTAACTAGCTCCTGTTCGTAGGCTTGCATATCTCTGCCTACACCTCCACAAAACATTTATATTTTAAGTCGATACATTGTGTGTAAACATATGTGTGGGTGTGTGTCATTTTTTGGAAGGATTTACAGCGTATTGCTATCTGTAGCCTACTATTTACTGTGTACTGTAACAATCTGCATAACTTAAGACTGTGTTTTACCTTGTCTTGTGTGTGGTGTGGTTGTAGTTTTTGGTTGGTTTCTGGTTCATGTACTGACAGATGTTGAACTAGTACTGCCAGTGTTCAGGGCAGAGCTGGGTGAAATAGACACGCAGTACCTCTCCCATGCAACGTCACTAGGGACTCACTGCAACACAAAAGCTCTGTTCCAATATCCGCACTAGGATACGACTTCCTATGGACTTCCACAGCCAAAGTAGAGTCTTAGTATGCTATGCTTGTATGGGCATTGGAACATGTGCTTAAAATCTCTTACTTTGGCTGTGTTTAGACAGGAAACTCAGTTCTGATCTTTTGACATCTTTTTCAGTGTTGATCTGATTGGTCAAAAGACCAATTAGTGAAAAAATATCAATTGGGCTGCCTATCTAAACACAGCCATAGAGAGCCATTCTCATGTTATCTATGGTGCTATGTGCAGATGTGATGGACACTTCTAATGCGATGTTTATACTAATATTTTATACTCATATCAACAGAACTGATATTAATCTTGTGGTTCAGTCTTAATTGTGTTTCTATAGTGATGGCTGTGAGCAGGCAGCGTGAGGGGTGTGTATCTGGACTTACTGAAAACATATGTTCTGTTCAAAACATCCAAATGTTTGTTTACTCATTTGTACATTTTTTTACTCATTTTAAATCATGCAGCTTTCATGGATATTAACATTGTGTTTTTGTACAAATATTTTAAAATTACATTTGTAAGGTACTCTCCCAACAGTTTTGCCTCTTCTGTGATTTCCATGCAAATGAATATGCATTTGAACCCATGTTGCTCTCCCCTGCTTTAGACGAAAGGTGATACTGTTATTCCATATATAATAAACAGTCTGTTTGACATATTGACATAAACAGATGCAATGAGAACTTTTCCGTTGTTGCTCAGATCCCTATATGCTCATGTAGGCATTTTACATTTTTATCATTCTGTCCTGAGAAAGTAGGTCTACTCCATTTTAAAATGTAATTTAGAAATGTTCTTACCCATGAGTCAGATTACATGAGTTTCTGATGTATGCAGTACAGTATATAATTGTTAAAACATTGGACGAACTCCAGTGTATACTACCAGATGTCTTCATGCAGAACACGGGCCAACAGTAGTAAACTCATTCTAAGCTAACCATAAGTGTTGAAATGGACATCGTTCCAGCATAGAAATTAGTTAAAAATGTATACTATTTTGAACACATTTGGTTTCACCTATCCAAAATATCAGTTTGGCCTAAACACAATAGATGATCACATCTCTAAATACTCATGTCCAAGCCTCCATTCTATTTTAATGGGGGACTTTCAAGAGCACATAATATTGTTGAATAGTAATGGCATACAAATAGAAAAAGCCAACCTCAGAGTATGTCCTCTCTGTGTGATGAATGTAGCTTTACCTCAGTGGTAAATCTGTTCGTAGCGGACCAATTCTACTGTTTTTAGAGAAAATATTTGAGGTATCCTAATATTTACCCTTTGGTACGTTGGATGTGTGGAAATACATTATTTCGTGGTTCTAATGTCTGGTTTCATGTTCCAAGGCCTACTGTAAGCACTCATTTAGATGTATCTACAGTCGTGGCCAGAAGTTTTGAGTGACACAAATATTAATTTCCACAAAGTTTGCTGCTTCATTGTCTTTAGATATTTTTGTCAGATGCTACTATGAAGTACTGAAGTATAATTACAAGCATTTCATAAGAGTCAAAGGCTTTTATTGACAATTACATGAAGTTGATACAAAAAGTCAATATTTGCAGTGTTGACCCTTTTTCAAGACCTCTGCAATCCGCCATGGCATGTTGTCAATTAACTTCTGGGCCACATCCTGACTGATGGCAGCCCATTCTTGCATAATCAATGCTTGGAGTTTGTCAGAATTTGTGGGGTTTTGTTTGTCCACCCGCCTATTGAGGATTGACCACAAGTTCTCAATGGGATTAAGGTCTGGGGAGTTTACTGGCCATGGACCCAAAATATCGATGTTTTGTTCCCCGAGCCACTTAGTTATCACTTTTGCCTTATGGCAAGGTGCTCCATCATGCTGGAAAAGGCATTGTTCGTCACCAAACTGTTCCTGGATGGTTGGGAAGAAGTTGCTCTTGGAGGATGTGTTGGTACCATTCTTTATTCATGGCTGTGTTCTTAGGCAAAATTGTGAGTGAGCCCACTCCCTTGGCTAAGAAGCAACCCCACACATGAATGGTCACAGGATGCTTTACTGTTGGCATGACACAGGACTGATGGTAGCGCTCACCTTGTCTTCTCAGGACAAGCTTTTTTTCGGATGCCCCAAACAATCGGAAAGGGGATTCATCAGAGAAAATGACTTTACCCCGGTTCTCAGCAGTCCAATCCCTGTACCTTTTGCAGAATATCAGTCTGTCCCTGATGTTTTTCCTGGAGAGAAGTGGCTTCTTTGCTGCCCTTCTTGACACCAGGCCATCCTCCAAAAGTCTTCGCTTCACTGTGCGTGCAAATGTACTCACACTTGCCTGCTGCCATTCCTGAGCAAGCTCTGTACTGGTGGTTCCCCGATCAACTTTAGGAGACGGTCCTGGCGCTTGCTGGAATTTCTTGGGCGCCCTGAAGCCTTCTCAACAATTCAACCGCTCTTCTTGATGATCCGATAAATGGTTGATTTAGGTGCAATCTTACTGGCAGCAATATCCTTGCCTGTAAAGCCCTTTTTGTGTAATGCAATGATGACTGCACATCTTTCCTTGCAGGTAACCATGGTTGACAGAGGAAGAACAATGATTCCAAGCACCATCCTTCTTTTGAAGCTTCCAGTCTGTTATTCTAACTCAATCAGCATGACAGAGTGATCTCCAGCCTTGTCTTCGTCAACACTCATACCTGTGTTAACGAGAGAATCACTGACATGTCAGCTGGTCCTTTTGTGGCAGGGCTGAAATGCAGTGGAAATGTTTTTGGGGGATTCAGTTCATTTGCATGGAAAAGAGGGACTTTGCAATTAATTGCAATTCCTCTGATCACTCTTCATGACATTCTGGAGTATATGCAAATTGCCATCATACAAACTGAGGCAGCAGACTTTGTGAAAATTAATATTTGTGTCATTCTCAACTTTTGGCCAGACTGTATTGCTTAACTGTTTGAATTCATCACATTCATCTGAAAATACTAGCAAAAAATGTTCTCTTTGAAGTGAGAAAAAATAGCACACACATGGTCTCCATCCACAAATCAGTTGTCATTATCTCATGTGAATATCCATGTTGAAATGTGAGATAGGGGTTATCAGTTGTGAAGTTCTGTGTGCCTTGAAAAACCATCAGTGTAGTATGTTTACCAGATTCCCTTTGTTGATTCAAGACTGCACATCTCCCTTGTCTAATGTTCTATCTTGTCATTCTTCAGTCTAGATAGTGTCAGTGATCTGCTTTTAGTTTCATGACCACCTTAACCAATGCGGTGTGATTTAATGTCATCCATCCCTGGTTGCAATACTACAAATGTGATCACCTTCACTCTTGAACTGCTGTGCAGCTTAACACGTAAACTGTATACATGTTTGTTTCTATCCTAATTTCAGGACTGTTGAGATTCATAGTTGAGGTAGAAAAGGGAAAAGGCTGTTGCAGAAAGCTCTTGTTGGTGTGTGCTTGTCAGCATTACTGCTGCTGTGAAGAGCTTGACATGAGATCAAAAGGAGAAGTGATAAGACTTCTATTGCCAACAGAGTGAGCTGTGTTTTGTGTTATCAGTTTGCTGATGAGTTTCACCTCTTTTTCACCTATCAACTGTTCTTTGTAGAGCTTTAGTATCTATTCAGGCAATGCACCAGAAGTTGTCCTCTGTTTTGTCATACATATGAAATGTATTTTTGTGATTATATTTCTCATTCTGCTGCTACATAATGAGTAAATAAAGATTAAGGTCTTTGCTTCAACTGTTTTCTTCTGGGTCAATGGTGGCTGGATATTAAAATTGTATTACATTGATTACAAAAATATTCAATTTAGTGATCTTAGTTGAACTTGATGTATTTTTTTAATCAAATACAAGATGTAGGGACAATAGTTCTACATTTTAACAAAGTATCTGCACAAGTATACAAAACATTTGACACGTGTTACATCACAAATGTATATTTGAACTTGAGGGAATATCAGTCGTCATTTCCATCGATTACAACAGGTTCATTTGCGGTTGATCACTGCTGAGGCTCCTGGGTCGTTGTAGCAGAGTTCTAGCGAAGGGTTTCTTCCAAGCCAGTCACTCTGCAGATAGAAAAATAAATGGTCTTTGACATGCCTTTTTTACTAGGCTAGTTATTGATAATACATTTTTTGGGGTTGAGTGACTTAAATTATTTTCAACTGCAAAAAAATGTAGAACATTTTCCAACATACTGAGCCAATTGACACTTAAATATCGTATTTCATAATTTTGTTAGAGGAAAATGTCATGTTGAGGGTTCTTGAATCTTTTTATCTTAAAATGCAATGTTTTATATATGAAGGATTTCAGGTAGTTGTAAACAACTGGCTTTGTGGTTAGTGGTTAGTGTCCACCCTGCGACCGGAGGCTTGGCACTGAGCATTAAGGAGATAGATTGGTAGTAAGGCCCTGCAATAGACTAGCGTCCTGTCCAGGGGGTGTACTTGTACACTGCCTCACGCTACAGCAACGGGAGATAGGCTCCGGCTCGCAGAAGCATGTTTTATTTAATCCCCCAAAATTAACTTTAATGTATTTTTTGTTGTGGTTGATTAATTCATTACATTTCTTACATCAGTTTGGGCAGTCTACATTGTGGATCCTTCAGTAGAGCTGAGAACAATTTCACTCCTGAGTCTCCTGAATCATTCCCACTCAGATCCAGCAGCCACATGCATGAGGGGGTTGACTTCCCAGCTGAAGCAAAGCCTTCCTCTGTGATTGCACAGTGCCAAAGCCTGCAGAGAGGAAAAGAGAGAAGCACCTCACTATCACAACTCAATGCAGTTGGAGATTTGTTTAGCAAGGGTGGAGAATAGTAATAGTATGCAGAAAATATGATGCATGTTGTTACACATTGCTTATGTCAAAACACCAGGTGGTTTTACATTCCTAGAGATGTGCAGAAGTATCTCATTTAGAACACAAAGCATGATTGATTTAGTGACTGATGTTCATAACCATACTGTTGAGAACAGGCTGATGCATACATAACACCCTGATATGGCCCTTACAAAAAAAGATTGCAGATTTGAATCTGCAGTACAAGTGCAGTAACAGTGCAGATATACTGCACTGTAACTGCAGTTATACTGCAAAATTACTGCAGTAAATAAATTACTTACTTTGGATGCAGTATTTGCAGAATACTGCAATATTTTTCGTAAGGGGGGCTGTGTGTGAAACACTTCATTAAGTAGATTCATGTTTAGTTGGGACAGTACATTTCTAGAGATACAACTTACAGTAGTTAAGCAGTTGTATCTCATTTAAAACACACAAGGCATGATATTCAGTGACTCAGATAATGTATGTATTATCTTTAGTGAGGTAATGAATGTAGATTAGTGATTAATCTGCTGTACAAAAGATACTGCATGACTCACAACAGGATCAGACTATGTTCATATTGATAACAAGCTGATGTATACAGAAAAACTTGATATAGTTATACAGCTGTATTTGTGTGAAAGTTCAGCAGGAGGTAATAGCACTTCATTAAGCAGAACATTATTGATGTTTAGTTGATAATATTCACTTTAGTATCTCCAGCTGACAGAGTGGATGCTTCAGTGCAGCAGAGAGCACTCCTGCGACTCCTGTGTTATTGCAGCTGAGGTCCAGCTCTCTCAGGTGTGAGGGTTTTGACCTCAGAGCTGAAACCAAAGCAACACAACCTTCCTCCTTAATTTGACAGTTAATATCTATCTATATACAGTGGGGCAAAAAAAGTATTTAGTCAGCCACCAATTGTGCAAGTTCTCTCACTTAAAAAGATGAGAGAGGCCTGTAATTTTCATCATAGGTACACTTCAACTATGACAGACAAAAGGAGGAAAAAAAAATCCAGAAAATCACATTGTAGGATTTTTAATGAATTTATTTGCAAATTATGGTGGAAAATAAGTATTTGGTCACATACAAACAAGCAAGATTTCTGGCTCTCACAGACCTGTAACTTCTTCTTTAAGAGGCTCCTCTGTCCTCCACTCGTTACCTGTATTAATGGCACCTGTTTGAACTTGTTATCAGTATAAAAGACACCTGTCCACAACCTCAAACAGTCACACTCCAAACTCCACTATGGCCAAGACCAAAGAGCTGTCAAAGGACACCAGAAACAAAATTGTAGACCTGCACCAGGTTGGGAAGACTGAATCTGCAATAGGTAAGCAGCTTGGTTTGAAGAAATCAACTGTGGGAGCAATTATTAGGAAATGGAAGACATACAAGACCACTGATAATCTTCCTCGATCTGGGGCTCCACGCAAGATCTCAACCCGTGGGGTCAAAATGATCACAAGAACGGTGAGCAAAAATCCCAGAACCACACGGGGACCTAGTGAATGACCTGCAGAGAGCTGGGACCAAAGTAACAAAGCCTACCATCAGTAACACACTACGCCGCCAGGGACTCAAATCCTGCAGTGCCAGACGTGTCCCCCTGCTTAAGCCAGTACATGTTCAGGCCCGTCTGAAGTTTGCTAGAGAGCATTTGGATGATCCAGATGAGGATTGGGAGAATGTCATATGGTCAGATGAAACCAAAATAGAACTTTTGGTAAAAACTCAACTTGTCGTGTTTGGAGGACAAAGAATGCTGAGTTGCATCCAAAGAACACCATACCTACTGTGAAGCATGGGGTGGAAACATCATGCTTTGGGGCTGTTTTTCTGCAAAGGGACCAGGACGACTGATCCGTAAAGGAAAGAATGAATGGGGCCATGTATCGTGAGATTTTGAGTGAAAACCTCCTTCCATCAGCAAGGGCATTGAAGATGAAACGTGGCTGGGTCTTTCAGCATGACAATGATCCCAAACACACTGCCCGGCAACGAAGGAGTGGCTTCGTAAGAAGCATTTCAAGGTCCTGGAGTGGCCTAGCCAGTCTCCAGATCTCAACCCCATAGAAAATCTTTGGAGGAGTTGAAAGTCCGTGTTGCCCAGCGACAGCCCCAAAACATCACTGCTCTAGAGGAGATCTGCATGGAGGAATGGGCCAAAATACCAGCAACAGTGTGTGAAAACCTTGTGAAGACTTACAGAAAACATTTGACCTCTGTCATTGCCAACAAAGGGTATATAACAAAGTATTGAGATAAACTTTTGTTATTGACCAAATACTTATTTTCCACCATAATTTGCAAATAAATAAATTAAAAATCCTACAATGTGATTTTCTGGATTTCTTTTTCTCATTTCGTCTGTCATAGTTGAAGTGTACCTATGATGAAAATTACAGGCCTCTCTCATCTTTTTAAGTTGGAGAACTTGCACAATTGGTGGCTGACTAAATACTTTTTTGCCCCACTGTATATCTAGTCATCTTAATAGTCACCTTAATTTCTCCAGTTTGCAGTGTGGATCCTCTAGTACAGCAGAGAGCAGCTTCGCTCCTGAGTCTAATGGTGTATCTGGCTGAGGTCCAGCTCTCTCAGGTGGGAGGGGTTTGACCTCAGAGCTGAAGCCAAAGATGTAGATCCTTCCTCTGTAAGACCACAGTCTGACAGTCTGCAGATATAAAGAGATGGTATTATATTTAGCAGCTTGAGTCATTGTAGAACACATACATATTTCATTAATTCATGTGGGTGTGTGGCATGAGCAGGCAGTGAACAACAATGTTTTTTACACTGATAGTAAATATCAAAACAGACTTTACATAAAAAAAATATTTTGTGCAAAATATCTTTTATGTAAAGTATGATATCTAGTGAAAAAAGAGTTTTGGACAATATTAAAAACTGAAATGTTTACAATTAGTTTCCATGCTCACTTCAGCGTTGCCAGTTTACAGCGTGGATCATCCAGTAGAGCAGAGAGCTGCATCACTCTGGAGTCTCCTGGTTTATTGTTGCTGAGGTCCAGCTCTCTCAGGTGGGAGCCGGAGATGTACCTCAGAGCTGAGAACAAAGCACAGCCTTTCTCTTCAACATCACATGCCGTTCTGCACACTACTGTTGTACTGCTCTGTTATTTGCCTGTTTGTGGCCTGCCTGATAACTTGCACGATTCTTGCCATTCTCCTTTGACCGCTCATCAACGAGCTGCTTTCGCCCACAGGACTGCTGCTGACTGGATGTTTTTGTACCATTCTCAGTGCGTGAAAAACCGAGGAGGCCGGCCGTTTCTGAGATACTGGAACTGGCGCGCCTGACACTGACGAACCTCTTAAGGATCTCGGACTGCAAGCAGTCCACCTGCGACAACATCTGGTGAAATTGCAGAGCGCCAAATTCAAAATAATACAATCGTAATATTAAACATTTACAATAGGCTTTACGTCGAAAGCATAGCATTCGATTGTCTGAGGACAGCGCCCAAACGTTGTTTCTAATTAATCCTCAGGTACTCTAATATCTAAATAAACTATAATATTTAATACGGAGACTAGTATGTTCAATAGGGAAGATAAATAACGAAGAGCGCGCCCTCATTCATGCAAAAGACTACTTTCCCAATGAGGCTCCCCTTGGATAAACTACATTTACTTGTTCGTCTTTCAAGAAACAAGCTTGAAACCTTGTATAAAGATTGTTGACGTCTAGTGGAAGCAATAGGTACTGCAACCTGGGAGCTATTTTTTTGTATAGCCCATAGGCTTCCATTGAAAAGGCCTGTGACCTCCAAAAGAAAAATCCATCCGGAAAGTTTTCCTCAGGTTTTCACCTGCCATATCAGTTCTGTTATACTCACAGACATTATTTTAACAGTTTTAGAAACTTCAGAGTGCATATCCTAGCTTCTGGGCCTGAGTAACAGGCAGTTTACTTTGGGAACGTCAGACAGGCGGAAATTCCAAGATACTGCCCCCTAGCCCTAATTGTTTTGCCCATTCTAACGTTCAACTGAACAGCAACTGAATGCCTCGATGCCTGCTTTATATAGCAAGCCATGGCTTGACTCACTGTCTGTAGGAGCGAACCCTTTTCATGAATGGGGTGGTCTACCTACTGAATGTAAATCCATTTTCAGAAATGTTGGTAAATAGCTTTTATTGTTTAAAGAACTTATGAAAAGAGGTGTGTTATTTCACTATCTAATCATGGCATGGGCTTGTTCAATTACTTGTTTGAAATCCCTTGGTTTCATTTCAGAGAGAAAAAATCATGTTTATTTGCAAAACACTATATGCGCCTCACTCTCAGAGAAATAAGTAGTACTGCTAGGTTTTACAGTCAAATTTAACATAGCTACATTTTTTAGAAAGAACTGTACACATTTGTGACATCAACATTTTAAAACATAAATGAATATAATAACATGAGTTCTGTATGTAAAATATTTACATTGGACATTTTAGTCATTTAGCAGATGCTCTTATCCAGAGTGACTTACAATTAGTGCATTCATCTTAAGATACAGTAGCTAGGTGAGACAACCACATATCACAGTCAAATATACAGGGTATGAAGATTCCATTCCAGCTAAACAATAGATATATAGCGTTTACCCCCCCAAAACAAACTTTTTAATACACAGCTCAAATTTATGAATCAAAAAATCTGAGAACAGTAATATTTTACACACACTTTAAGGTACCCATATTGCTGGAGAAAAAACACAAAATGTAACAAATTGGTGGATATAGCGTTTTGTAAATTTACTCTTCAGATGCTAATATCTTAATAGTTATCATCTAATGAGGAACAATATGGTCAATGTGTCAAATATTACCTCAGTATCTCCAATTAACAGAGTGGATCTTCCAGTACAGCAGAGAGCTGCCTCACTCTTGATGAAGCTATTTTATAATTGTAGCGCAGGTCCAGCTCTCTCAGGTGTGAGGGGTTTGACTTTAGAGCTGAAGCCAGAGAACAGCAGCCTTCCTCTGTGACACTACAAGCTACCAGCCTGCAGACAGAGAAGCTCTGCTTTACCTCACTGTACAACTGACATACTGGAATTGACCCCAAACCTGATGCACTCACTGTATGGTAAGTCCCTTTGGATAAAGCACCTGCTAAAATGGTTTATATTATTCAGCATTAACACTACAACAACTGCAACTAAAACAAGGTGGTTCTGGAAATATTGTTTATCATATCCACACCTCAGTGTTTCCAACTGACAGAGTGGATCATCCAGCACCACCAGAGAGCTCCTTCACTCCTAATTGGACTTCTGAATTCCAGTCTAGATCCAGCTCTCTCAGGTGTGAGGGGTTTGACCTCAGAGCTGAAGCCAGAAAAGTACAGCCTTCCTCTGTGACACTACAGTGTGACAGCCTGCAAAGAAAGAGGGATTTCTTCACTACACGTTTAAAATAACGTAGGAATAATTTTCCAAATATCTCAACTGAAAACATCTAAAGGGACTCATTTTATTTGGCTGTCATAAAAATTATCATTATAAAACATAACACTGTGTTTATTTCAATACATACAGTACATATGATCTTATATTCAAATGGTGAAATGTGTGACCAATGTCATGATTATTATAAAATATTGGTTGAGAAAATATTCAGTTAAGCATATTCAGTTATCCCCAGGTGAAATCTGTCAAATAATTGTTTAAAGTATTTAAAGTGAACTTGGTTTAGCTTGGAGTTAAGTATTTGGAAGTACAGACCCCTGGTTATCTCCATTCTCACCTTAGTGTCTCCAGTTTACAGCATGGATCCTCCAGTACAGCCGAGAGCAGCTTCACTCCTGATTCATTGTCAGTCAGGTCCAACTCTCTTAAGTGAGAAGGGGTTACCCCTAGAGCTGAAGCTAGAGAAGCACAGCTGTCCTCTGAGATTCTACAGCACGATAGCCTTGAGGCAAAATAGTATTTCTGTCCGAAACTTTTCAACATAAAATACATTTCTAATTTCATTCATATTCAAAGGCTATTCAATTAACAACTACAAAAAAAAGCAAATGTAACACTTTTTCGGAAGAAGAGAAAGAAATGTTAGGGGAAAATGTCCTCTAAATTTCACCTCAATGTCTGCAGTTCACAGTGTGGATCCTCCAGTACAGTAGAGGGCAGCTTCACTCCTGAGTCTCTTGGGTTATTGTGGCTCAGATCCAGCTCTCTCAGTTGAGAGGGGTTATATCTCAGAGCTGATGCCAGAGAAGTACAGCTTTTCTCTGTGATTCTACAGTTTGACAACCTGTGGTAAAAGAAATAACCGCTTGTCTATTAGACCATTTCAACACAGAACATATTAAGAGGCAGACATGTACTTGGCGGGGGGCATGATGTTACAGCCAGTACTGGTCTAAACCTCAGCTTATTGAACATGATCTATGCAGTAGGTACATTTCTATATAACATCCATTTTGTATGATACTGTATCTAGTATAACAGGTTTAGATAATATTAATTCAAATAAGATTTAAAAATATCAATGAAAGTGTAAAAATGTTTTACATCAATTAACATTAACTTAGTTTGTTATGACAGTATTCATCTCAGTGTTTTCAGTTTACAGTGAGAATCCTCCAGTACAGAAGAGAGTAGCTTAACTCCTGGGTCTCCTGGGTTATTGTAGCTCAGGTCCAGCTCTCTCAGGTGTGAGGGGTTTGACTTTAGAGTTAAAGTCAGAGAAGCACAACCTTTGTTTGTGAAATCACAGTTTGACAGCCTACACAGAAGAGAACAGATCAAATCACTCTCTCACTGTAAACCGAGATGTATAAATCTATGAAATTACCGCAGCAAATTATTAAATATTGTATATTATATTAATAGGTTAGACCATGACAGTACCCCAATGTATCATAGAGTGTGTCATGTAATCTATTGAAAGTATCAATGACTACATGATCAGCATAAAAACGATTGTTTGAGAATTAGATATATTATTCAATCCACACTGACCTGTGTCTCCAGTTTACAGTGAGATCCTCTAATACAGTAGAGAGCAGCTTAACTCCTGAGTCTCCTTGGTTATTGTAGCTCACGTCCAACTCTCTCAGGTGTGAGGGGCATGATCTCAGAGCTGAGACCAGAGAAGCACAGCCTTTCTCTGTGACTCCACAGACTGACAGGCTGCAGAGAACATCTCTTCACTCTTTACACTCAATACATTGCCACACTAATTTGATTCCTCCATGGCAAAAGTGGCCAGTGAAAATAACTCCTAACTTGTTTAGATTCCTTTTGAATAACAAATCAGATTTTTCACACACAAAAGAAACAATAATTCTTAGTGATAAAAGATTTTGTGAATACAGGCCCAGACATCTCTCAGGGAAATGAGCCTACCGCAATGTTTCCAGTTTACATAGCGGATTATCCAGGCCTGTAGAGAGCAGCTCCACTCCGGAATCCTGGAGGTCATTGTCACTCAGGTCCAGCTTTATCAGACTAGAGGAGCTTGAACTGAGAGCTGAGGCAAGGGCTCCACAGGACGTCACTGAGAGGCTACACTTACGTACGAAACAACCCAGCTTCAGGCTAGGGTAGTGGCTATGGTAAAGAGGAAAGGAAGACACTACAAGTAGTGTAAGTAATTACTTTCCCAGGGAGTAATATATAAAGTAATTTGTTACTGCTGAAAGTAGTAATGAGTGATAAGTAATATTTTACTTTTTTGAGTAACGACCCCAACACTGAGTAAATCATTGAAAGTAGGGAGAGAAAATGATCAATGTCATCGTATCGCACTCCACCCCCAGCCCCCAAAAAGAAAAGTAATAAATAGACACCACTAGTTGCTTTACCTTTGTTCTGTAAAGACGGTATCCTCTCTGAAGTTGATTGGCTGTCCCATCAACCCATCAATCTTCATAAACACACAGCTGGGCACAGGTGAGTCTGGTCTCTGCTGACGGACCCTGTAAAAATGCACATTGCCATTTTCAAATTATTTGGAATATAACAGCCTATTGTACCAGTCTGTTTGAGTTATCATTACACTCCTTGCGACGCCAAATGTTTGGCATGACATGGAATGTTAGCAAAACAGGTTTTGGATTTCAGGCCACCGTTATACAATATCATAGAAATATTTTATCTAGATCATAAATAAAGAAGGAAGACAAGGGTAAAATGTTGTTTAAGCCACATCAACCAAATCCCTTAAAAAAAGTGAAAGGACAGGAAGTAGAAAGAAAAAGTGACTACTAGTTGGCACCTTTGAACAGTTGAGAGGGCAGCCTCTCTCACGTTGATTGGCTGTCCCATGGACCCATCACTCTTCGTAGACACACAGCTGGGTACAGGAGACCACAATATCTCTCCTCTTACCTCCTAGCATCTGTTTGAATGTTGGGTTCAGGGAAACTCATTTTAGAGTCAGACCAGGGGAATCCAGGATTAGAACTTGACCCAGTGAAGCAGAGCTGAGAACACACAAACACCATATACTGACTGTACTGACGCTGACACACCCTAATACTTTGGTAAAACAAACAACCAGTGGTGGAGAAAGTACTCAATTGTCATACTTAAGTAAAAGTAAAGATACCTTAATAGAAAATGACTAAAGTTAAAAAGTCAACCAGTAAAATACTACTTGAGTAAAAGTCAAAGTATTTGGTTTTAAATATACTTAAGTATCAAAAGTAAATGTAATTGCTAAAATATACTTAAGTATAAATCATTTAAAATTCCTTATATTAAACAAACCAGATGGCACAATTTTCTTATTTAAATTTATGGATAGCCAGGGGCACACCAACACTCAGACATAATTTAGAGACGATCATTTGTGTTTAGTTAGTCCGCCAGATCAGAGGCAGTAGGAATGACCATGGATGTTCTCATGATAAGTGCTTGAATTTGACAATTTTCCTGTCCTGCTAAGCATTCAAAATGGAACAAGTACTTTTGGGTGTCAGGTAAAATGTATGGAGTAAAAAGTACATTATTTTCTTTAGGAATGTAGTGAAGTAAAAGTAGTCAAAAATATAAATAAGTACAAATACCCCCAAAACTACTTAAGTAAAACTACGTTTAAGTACTACTTAAGTACTTTACACCACTGCAAACATAGTGCCCCTGTGACAACAATTGTGGACCCCCTTGTGGCCCCCCTAAATGTGGAGTATGAAATAATTTTTGCATAACAAATTTTTGCTATCGTTCTTTTTTTACATCCGTTATTAGACAGTGGCAACGCGGAACACTAATTAAACCCACACATTTACTAGAGGGACATGGTATTTTGCCTGCTAATGCCTGCAAAGCAGTGAAGAAAACGATATGACAACAATAACATCTAATGTAACTGGCCCCGGCTTGGTCCCCCCAGTTGAATGGTCTAGAACTGCCACTGATGGAAACATGACGTTTCGGTACAATTTTATAAATGCCTACAGATAATTTGCTCCGTAGGTAAAATGTGTTATGGGAGAAATGGCGGTGGAAACGCCTCTAATGTTATAATAGGCTAACCAGTAAACTTGGGAGTCACGCGGTGATATGGTGTGTAGTCCTCCCACTACAACTCCGGAAAGCATGCAGTTAAATCAAAATAAAAGCTTTTCTTTTTTTATGCGGGTGAACACGCTGGAATTAATGCACGGGAGTGTCTATGTAGAGAGATTCTAGTAAAATAACCAGATAAATTGCGTGGGTTGTTTGTAGAAAATAAATTAGAGGAATTGTTATGATCTTCCTTATGCTAAGTAGACTAAAGATATAATCTGTGTTCGAATACCCATACTAACCTACTGTATAATACATACTATAAGTACATTTTAGTATACTGTAACGAACAGTATCGTTTCAGTTGAGCGTACTAGTGCTTCGCCTGTCAACCTCTTGCTAGCTTGTTAGCATAACAAATGACTAGCTACACATTTTACGATTTCGGGTGTGTTAGTAAATTCAATCTGGAGTGCCAGAGCCTTGACAGATTGTCCATTTGTAAATTCAGAGCGTTTCACTCTCGAAGCGTTCAGAGAGCCGCTCTGGCCGAGGAGTAGGGTTGATCCGAGCGTTCAATGGCAGTAAAGCACCCAAACTGGTGGCTAGCTACTTCCAGACACAAATCAGAGAACACCTCACTCTGACCATTTTACTCGCCCTAGCAGCGATGGTTAGGCTGTTTTTATGTTATCGAGAGCGTTGCTGACTGCATCTGTGCTGCTCGCAACAATTTAGTTATGCTTTTTTTTGCTGACGTTTACTGACACCGGCCTTGTTCAACGGCTGTTGAGCGTTCATAAATTAATCAGTTATTCTGCGTGAGAGTGCTCTGAAATCGGAGTAGATAGTCAGAATAATTGATCCATTGAAACGCACAACGACACTTAGCAAAGAATGACGTGAATAATCAAGTCAACAAACGTTGGGTAGTTAGTTATGTTATATTGTTAGTTGGCTACTATATGCGGTTCGTAAGGATAGCGTAGCTAACAAATTGTCAGCCAACATAATGTGTAACGTCACTTATTTGAAAAGTATTTTTTATTTTATTTAACTAGGCAATTCAGTTAAGAACAAATTCTTATTTACGATGACACCTACTGGGGAACACTGGGTTGTTCAGGGGGCAGAACGACAGATTTTTACCTTGTCAGCTCGGGGATTCGATCCAGCAACCTTTCGGTTACTGTCCCAATGCTCTAACCACTAGGCTACCTGCCGCCCCTCATTAGTTTATTACATTGCTCATCATTTTCTTAACATTTGTCATAATTAGTTAAATCGGACTTCGGCTTCTTCGATTAGGTCTAACAGTGGTTGGCATCCAATAAATGTTGCATTACCGCCGCCTTCTAAACTGGAGTACAACTCCCTTATACTTTGCTTGAAAAAAAAAAAAAAAATACTACCATCTAACAGAACAATCACAAAAAATAAATGTATAAAATAAAAAAACACCACCACACTACTCCACTAGTTAAATATATTTAGTCCTACCTCAGGCCAACAACCTGAAAGGATGGGACACCATCACTTAACACACCCTGTAACTCTTCTGATGTCAAGTCTCACACACCCAAAAATCTCTCTGAAGCTGCCACCACAACCTCAATTTTCTGCGACTTACGTTCCATCCCTGCAGTACAGTTGATAACCATTCCTAAAAATTCAATCTTACTGAAACATTTCACTTGTTGGCCTATCTACAACTCACACCACTCCTCTCAGGATCCCTCCCCCTCGACCCATCTTCCTCTACTTTCTTCACTGCCTCAACATATGACAACTTCTGCACTACTCGAACCCTGGAAACCTCAACATGCCTCGGACTTCGTCTGCATATTTTCCGCCATTATGGGTCCTTAAATCACCTTAAATAATTTAGTACGACATCCGGGAACTTTTGGCATACTAACTATATCCATACTATGACCAATAAGCATACTATATACTCGATTCACGTCACAATTAGTACGTTAGTATGGGTATTCGAACATTTGTAGCCTACCTGTGTTGATTTCGATCATAGGCAGACAGGCTACAGCTGGGAAACTCAAGGAACTCCCGATTTCAAGAGAGAATACTGTTATGTAGACGAACAAGACTAGCTAAATTCTTTAAAAACTTCTCAGGTGTGCTAGCTACAACTATCCTCAGTTCGTGAGCTAAAACATAACTGTTTAGCGCAGGCAGGTATGGTGGCTCCCATATTACATAAATTGAAAAATATTTCAATAATTCACTAGGGCTACATAGCGAACATAAATACAATTGTTTTATGGATTTTTATGACAAATAAGTTGCCATACACTACCACAGTTTATGTAGGTCATGTGCAAATGTATGTAGGTCATTTGCAATTTTAGAGGAATTATTGTAGATATCGTTTCAGGGCATTTAAAACTATATTCACTGAACTCATATAGCATATACAGTGATGTATTATTTCTACATTGGTCTGCTTCAGTTGAATCTCCTGTCCTGCCTGTCCTCTGCTTTAGGTTAGAACCAATGATGAAAATAAACCCTGGGTTGCTGATGCTATGTATTGGCCATCGAGAGTTCTACAATATTTCAATAAAAAAAATGTTGAGGACAAAATTAAGTATTTTTATGTTGTTGAAGTAGGGACAGTAACATTAGTAACCTAAAAAAAAAGATACTTTAAGGAAAATGTTTTAATATTTGTTTTTTTGGGGCTCACAATATAATTTAAAGGTGTGCATTAAGGTGTCTGTAATAGAATACATGTTGCAAAAAACGAATATAGACAAATGCATTTCTATAGCTTCAGAAATGTGAGCCAAGATTGAGGCATGGTGTCTTCAACACAGCGCCCCCTATCTGTCCTCTAGTCCAATATTATTCATTATGAGCTGAGAGGCTAAACTGACTATCTATCAGCACTCCTACTCTGAGATTCTTTGTGAATACAGGCCCTGATCCAGGTATCAACTCAGTCTTGTCCTCCCACATAGCTCTAAACAGGCCACTGCCCACTCTCCCTCTCACACATGTTACATTTATGAACTCAACAGGATGCATTTACCTATTCAAACTTTAAAAGTACTTTTTTATTGTCATCAATATACAATATTCACAAATTACATTCAACTTTTTTTTCTTCTGATTTTTGTAAAGAATGCACATAATTCCACGTTTACAGTTGGCAGAACAATTACATTTACAACATTTTAGGGAAAAATATGCTCTCACTATCATTACATTGCATTATATAATTATATGGTTAACATATCAAAAAAACATTGATATCTGTCATAGTTTACTGATCCTCTTGTTCAGATTGTGTTGGAAGAAAGATACCGGGTCATCAGAATCAAAACCAGTCTCAAACTCAGGCTTTTTTCTGAGGGCTAGGACCGAGACCAGTATAGCCAAAATGGCAGTCAGGCCCCATATCTGATAGTGGCTGCCTGATTCGGGGTCCGGAAACTGGAAACTGTGGAGCAAGCCAGCAATTCCAGGGGCACTGTAGGATGAGTGGTCTATCTCTCTAGTGAAGAACTCCAGGGGGGACAGTGAACACAGCGCTGACCTCGGCTGGGTTTGGGCGAGGAGAGAACGAGGCCTCAATGAACCCTACCACTGGAGTCACCAACAGACCACTCTACAGAGTGAGAGGAGGTAGAGAGAAGAGGGGCGAGGGGAATGAAGGGGAGAAGAGAAAATATGTGGAAGAGAGAGGGCAGAAGAGAAAGTATGAATATCTCTGACTAGAAGTATGACCTGTAATCTATTGACAATATCTAATTCCAAAATATACTGTACTATACCGGGCAGGGTTC
Source organism: Brachymystax lenok tsinlingensis (assembly GCA_030435695.1). Taxonomy (NCBI): domain Eukaryota; kingdom Metazoa; phylum Chordata; class Actinopteri; order Salmoniformes; family Salmonidae; genus Brachymystax; species Brachymystax lenok. Next base: position 31,703,399 of record CM059818.1, read on the forward strand.
TCCAACTTCCGTCATGGAGTTATTTGGAGTAAAGGATTTTTATCCAACCCGATTCAATAAAACACCTGATTCAGCTAATTATGGTCCAATTATGCTATTAGCAGTTTTTTTTTATTTTTTATATAGTTCTCCAGGACCAGAATCCTGTTACACCATGACAGTGGGGGTGTTGAGAAATCAGTGTCGGCTTGGAAACATTTTATCTTTGTTCATGTAAAAGCAACCTCTCCCCATGTGTACCTTGTTCATAACGGGGAAGAGTGTGCAGACCACGTCCACCTGGTCAGGAGGAAGGCCTATCTCCTCCTCTGCCTCTCTCAGAGCCGTGTCCACAACATCCCTGTCCCTCGGGTCCCTCTTCCCACCTGGGAAACACACCTCGCCTGCGTTGGTCCTCAGCTGCAGCACAGAGAGAGAGACAAAGAGCGAGTTCTACAGCATTCCATTTTGTTTTCTTGTGTAAAGGACATCACGCTGCTTGCTTAGCGAGTACCACTTCCTCCCGATTCGTCCCATACTTGGCAATTCGGCCCATACTTGGCGCAAACCCAGGACGTCTGCCTTGCTAGCACATGCGAGTGTCCTCCTGAAGCATCAGGCCCCAATCAGGCCCCAATTTGCATACCACCCCAACAGATCCACAGATGATGCGATCTCTATTGCATTCCACACTGCCCTTTCCCACCTGGACAAAAGGAACACCTATATGAGAATGCTGTTCACTGACTACAGCTCAGCGTTCAACACCATAGTGCCCTCCAAGCTCATCACTAAACTAAGGACCCTGGGACTGAACACCTCCCTCTGCAACTGGATCCTGGACTTCTGATGGGCCGCCCCCAAGTGGTGAGGGTAGGCAACAACACATCCGCCATGCTGACCCTCAACACGGGGGCACTTCAGGGGTGCGTGCTTAGTCACCTTCTATACTTCTTGTTCACCCACGACTCCAACACCATCATTAAGTTTGCAGACGACACGATGGTGGTAGGACTGATCACTGACGACAACGAGACAACCTATAGGAAGGAGGTAATCGTGGACTACAGGAAACGGAGAGCCGAGCACGCCCCCAATTACATCGGGGGGCTGTAGTGGAGTGGGTCGAGAGCTTCAATCTCCTCGGTGTCCACATCACTAAGGATCTATCATGGTCCACACACGCCAACAAAGTTGTGAAGAGGGCACGACAATGCCTCAGTAGCCGGTGTGAAATGGCTAGTTAGAAAATATTTCCTAGAAAAGTTCTACAGCTGGCTGCATCACCGCTTGGTATGGCAACTGCTTGGCATCCGACCGCAAGGCGCTACACAGGGTAGTGCGTACGGCCCAGTACAACACTGGGGCCCGAGCTCCCTGCCATCCAGGACCTCTATATCAGGCCTCGTCAGAGGAAGGCCCTAAACATTTTCTGACTTCAGCCACCCAAGTCATAGACTGTTCTCTCTGCTACCCTGAATAGCTTCTACCCCCAAGCCATAAGACTGCTAAATAGTTAGTCCAGGTAGCTATTTGGTTAACACATTTTTTTTAACTCATCACATGCTGTTGCTACTGTTTATATCTGACACTTTATCCCAAGTTATATGTACATATCTACCTCAATTACCTCGTCCCCCTGCACATGGACTGGTACTGGTACCCTATGTATAGCCAAGTTATCGTTACTCATTGTGGATTTATTATTACCTGTTTTACTTCACTTTTTATTTATTTCTCTGCAATGTTGGGAAAGGCCGTAAATAAGCATTTCACTGCCTGTCTACACCTGTTGTTTACGAAGCATGGCAAATAACAAATATGGAAAATAACATTTGATTCTTACCAGTCAGCACCACATGAAAAGCTAGCTATTCGCTAGGGCAAATGGGGACACTTCAAGCTGAGAAGTAGTGATGGGCATTTCGAGTAATTGTTACGGAGTCTAGTTGATAGGTAATCGACAGACTGTTCCCCGGACTCCGCGTGTAGGGATTTGTACAATGCTCGAACAAGGCTATTGAACTAGACATTGGTGTCTGTCTTTATTCCTTTATCCAACATGTCATACTGAAACAGTCCGGCTAGTCGATTACCTATCAACTAGACTCCGTAACAGTAATTTCGTTGAGCCGGCTAGTTTGGCTCCCAAACAAATCTTCATTAAAAATGCTTAAAAATAAACCTAGAACCATGAAAATGTTGCTAATCTCCAATATAAAGCCCAAACGGCTGGCTACCATTGTGTCAGATCTTGAAATGCACGTTCAAATCATTTTTTTACCTGGCCAAATTATTTGGATGGGCTGCACTGAAGAAAAAAAATCAGCGTGGACCAGATTGACGCGCTCTCCCCACTATTTATTGTTTCTGCAGTAAGGATTCACACTCTTTAGAGAATCATTTTGTAATTTAATCAGCAGAAAAACGTTGTTTTGATCTCAAAAAGCAGTACCAGCAGTATGCAAATCAGGGAGCCAAATGAACGGCTCTCTCATCGATGCGATTCGTTCCCCGACGTTCACCAAAAAGATCCGTTCAAAAAGAGACTCATCACAACAGTAGTAAATTTCACTGCCTACATTTGCACACAGTGCAGTGCACATGCACGCTATCGCACAAAGATCAAAGGCTGTGTTTATAAATACAGTGGACAATTTAACACATTTGGAGGTAACACTGTCATGCTTTACGTTTGTATTAATGGTTTCAATGTTCATAACAATTGTGTATGTTCAATGGCAAAACTGTAGGCCTGAGAATCGATTACAGAATAGTTGAGTTAAACTGGTTAAACTAGGGTGTAAGGGAGAGACACTTTCCATGTTGTCTGTAGCTTGTGAAGTGTGGAAACACTGTTGCTTTTATGGATTTTGTCTCGTTGCTTTTTGTGCTATGCATGCTGTCCTACGTTGTTCTGCATGTGCTCATTGATTGTCTGTATTGTAATTGTTTTTAATAACCTGCCCAGGGACTGCGGTTGAAAATGAGCCGGCTGGCTAAAACCGACACTTTAACTGAAACGTTGATTAATGTGCACTGTCCCTGTAAAAATAAAAATAAACTCATATTACTGACCTCTTGGGAGCGTAGAGTCATCAGCATATGGACCTCTCCGTCCCTCACAAGCAGCGGTATCAACACCGAGGCTTTGGGCAGGACGGGCAAGTAGGAGAATCTGCTCCCGACTTCATACTGCTTCAATATGGCAGCTGTCTTTTGTTTTAGGTCCATCCTGAATGTCAACAATGTAACCAAACAGAGGCAAAGACCTCACAGTGAAACAGAAACCAGTAGCCTTCCTTGCTTTTGTTATAAAATATACCTCGAGTTTGTTATTGCTGTACATGAGAAAAGCTTCCAAATGCTATAACCCTGCGGCCGACCTGTCACTACTATCCCAATGTTAAATATTTTCTTCGGCCAGGCACCTGCTGTGCAAAAACAATCGTTGTTGCTACAATTCTTCCACTTGACATTAGGCTACAGTATTTGCATGCGGATTGCGGAAGCGAGTCGCTTCAGGATAAATCAAATGTAGGGCAACTCCATCTAGTGGGGAACCAGAGACCAACATCTTGGAAAATGAGAACGCTCTATGTTTTGCACGGATGTTGAACAGCTGTGCCTCAAATTAACACTTTTTATGAAGTTTATGCGCCGCGGGAAGTAGTTTGGGAAGGGTGCAGCGATACGGCAATTTTTTTTAAATAACCTGTGCTGAAGATGTCTATATTGATCCTCTAATACAGGACGAGTAAAGGCCCAGTCCACTACTTTTGTGATTTTGTTTTACCTAAATGTTTTTGCGTGTTTACCAGCATTTGTAACTTGAGTCTGATACAGTGCCTTGCAAAAGTATCCACCCCCTTGGCATTTTTCCTATTTTGTTGCATTACAACCTGTAATTTAAATAGATTTTTATTTGGATTTCATGTAATGGACATACAAAATATTCCAAATTGGTGAAGTGAAATTTAAAAAATAACTTGTTTAAAAAAAATCAAATAAAAAGTGGTGCATGCATATGTATTCACCCACTTTGCTATGAAGCCCCTAAATAAGATCTGGTGCAACCAATTACCTTCAGAAGTCACATAATTAGTTAAATAAAGTCCACCTGTGTGCAATCTAAGTGTCACATAATCTCAGTATATATACACACCTGTTCTAAAAGGCCCCAGAGTCTGTAACACCACTAAGCAAGGGGCACCACCAAGCAGCACTATGAAGACCAAGGAGCTCTCCAAACAGGTCAGGGACAAAGTTGTGGACAAGTACAGATCAGGGTTGGGTTATAAAAAATATCAGAAACTTTGAACATACCACAGAGCACCTTTAAATCCAATATTAAATAATTGAAAGAATATGGCACCACAACAAACCTGCCAAGAGAGGGCCGCCCACCAAAACTCACAGACCAAGCAAGGAGGGAATTAATCAGAGAGGCAACAAAGAGACGAGACCCATCCCCACAGTGAAGCATGGTGGCAGCGTCATGCTGTGGGGATGTTTTTCCATCGGCATGGACTGGGAAACTGGTCAGAATTGAAGGAAGGATGGTGGTAAATACAGGGAAATTCTTGAGGGAAACCTGTTTGTCTTCCAGAGATTTGAGACTGGGACGGAGGTTCACCTTCAAGCAGGACAATGACCCTAAGCATACTGATAAAGCAACACTTGAGTGGTTTAAGGGAAAACATTTAAATGTCTTAGAATGGCCTAGTCAAAGCCCAGACAATCCAATTGAGAATCTGTGGTATGACTTAAAGGCTGCTGTACACCAGCGGAACCCATCCCACTTGAAGGAGCTGAAGCAGTTTTGCCTTGAAGAATGGGCAAAAATCCCAGTGGCTAGATGTGCCAAGCTTATAGAGACATACCCCAAGAGACTTACAGCTGTAATTGCTGCAAAAGGTGGCTCTACAAAGTATTGACTTTGGGGGGAGGGGTGAATAGTTATGCACGCTCAAGTGGTCTGTTTTTTTGTCTTATCTTGTTTGTATCACAAAAAATATATATTTTGCATCTTGAAAGTGGTAGGCATATTGTGTAAATGAAATGATAAACTGCCCAAAAGTCCATTTTAATTCCAGATTGTAAGGCAACAAAAATGGGGAAAATGCCAAGGGGAGGGGGTGAATACTTTCGCAAGCCACTGTAGTTCTGTACAAAACAGTTAATCTGATAATACTTGGGACTGAATATAACAATCCTTGCTTATGTTTCTTGAAATACTTTGCAAATGCAACTTATTTCTAAATTTAAACTGAAATGGTCTATTAATTAATTTTACATTTTAGTAGAGCAGTTTACAGTAGTGAGTGCATACATTTTCATACTGGTCCCCGGTGGGAATCACGCTCTACCAACTGAGCCATATCATCACAAACCACTTGATGTCTCAATGTTTTTGCCCATGTTACAGAAGTCTATATCGGTCCGTTAATAATAGTAAAGCCCCACTACTTTTGTGAAAATATATATTTTTCTAAATGTTTCTTATTTATTAACACCCTTTGAACCCCTACTTCCCATAGCTCCGTACAGTTGAAGTCGGAGGTTTACATACACCTTAGCCAAATACATTTTTAAACTCAGTTTTTCACAATTCCTGACATTTAATCTGAGTAAAAATTCCCTGTCTGAGGTCAGTTAGGATCACCACTTTATTTTATGAATGTGAAATGTCTAGTGGAGAGAATTATTTATTTCAGCTTTTATTTCTTTCATCACATTCCCAGTGGGTCAGAAGTTTACATACACTCAATTAGTATTTGGTAGCATTGCCCTTAAAATTGTTTAACTTGAGTCAAACGTTTTAGGTAGTCTTCCACAAGCTTCCCACAAGAAGTTGGGTGAATCTTGGCCCATTCCTCCTGACTGAGCTGGTGTAACTGAGTCAGGTTTGTAGGCCTCCTTGCTCGCACACGCTTTTTCAGTTCTGCCCACACATTTTTTTATGGGATTGAGGTCAGGGCTTTAATGGCCACTCCAATACCTTGACTTTGTTGTCCTTAAGGCATTTTGCCACAACTTTGGAAGAATGCATGGGGTCATTGTCCATTTGGAAGACCCATTTGCGACCAAGCTTTAACTTCCTGACGGATGTCTTGAGATGTTGCTTCAATATATCCACATAATTTTCAGTCTTCATGATGCCATCTATTTTGTGACAGAACGCGTCTCCTTCCTCAGCGGTATGACGGCTGCGTGGTCCCATGGTGTTTATACTTGCGTACTATTGTTGGTACAGATGAACGTGGTACCTTCAGGCGTTTGGAAATTGCTCCCAAGGATGAACCAGACTTGTGGAGGTCTACAATTCTTTTGAGGTCCTGACTGATTTCCCCATGTTGTCAAGCCAAGAGGCACTGAGTTTGAAGGTAGGCCTTGAAATACAGCCACAGGTACATCTCCAATTGACTCAAATGATGTCAATTAGCCTATTAGAAGCTTCTAAAGCCATAACATCATTTTCTGGAAATTTCCAAGCTGTTTAAAGGCACAGTCAACTTAGTGTATGTAAACTTCTGACCCACTGGAATTGTGATACAGGGAATAAGTGAAATAATCTGTCTGTAAACAATTGTTGGAAAATTACTTGTGTCATGCATAAAGTAGATGTCCTAACCGACTTGCCAAAACTATAGTTTGTTAACAAGAAATTTGTGGAGTGGTTGAAAACGAGTTTTAATGACTCCAACCTAAGTGATGTAAACTTCAACTGTATGTGTCAGCCTCTTGGCCTTAAATGCTTTAAAAAAAAAGAAAAAAAAAAGAGCAGTGTGCGGATTTCTTTTATTTAAAGTAAATCCATGGAAGGCATCCCTCTCTAACACACAAATTTAAGATTTAACAATCATATTTTAATATTGCTGTCAATGTCCTTGGTGAATGTTACATTACATTCCAGGCCTGTCTTTGCATGGGCATAGCATATGAGCTAAACAGCATCATTGGTTTGTACGATGCAGTACATGACTTGACTCACATTGATTTTGAGAGTCGCCTGAGACCCTGTGGATTGTATTAAGCAACATAATGAAATCAAAATTCATCCTTACTAACATAAATCAGATCCAGAGGCATCCAAGGCCCCAATATAATTTATAATAACAAATCTAAAACAATTATACTTTTCTCAAATTAAATGAATTCACAATCCATGTGTTCACAATAAGTATGTTTTCATACATAAATAAGGTTCAGAACCCTAAAAAGCTCAGGATCATCACAGTGGTCCTAGTCTCTCGTCATCCATCTGTCTATCGCCTCAGCTCACACTTTATACTTCTCCTTTGCGTTCTCGTTCAGTATACAGATGTGCTGCGCAGAGCAAAAACACATGGTAAAAAGAATACACCAACAACAGACTTGATTAAACTGACCCCTCATACACTGAGTGTACAAAACATTAGGAACAACTGCGCTTTCCATGTCAGACTGACCATGTGAAAGCTATTATCCCTTGTTGTCACTTGTTCTACTTCAATCAGTGTAGATGAAGGGGAGAAGACAGGGTAAAGAAGGATTTTCAAGCCTTGAGACATGGATTGTGTATGTGCCATTCAGAGGGTGAATGGGCAAGACAAAAGTATGTGTCAGGCACACCAGTTTGAGTGTGTCAAGAACTGCAATACTGATGGGTTTTTCACACTCAGTTTCCTGTGTGTATCAAGAATACTTGACAACTGTGGGAAGCATTGGAGTCAACACGGGCCAGCATTCCTGTGGAATGCTTTCAACACCTTGTAGAGTCCATGACACGACCAATTGAGGCTGTTCTAAGGGAAAAGGGGGTCCAACTCAATATTAGGAAGGTGTTCCGAATGTTTTGTACACTCAGTGTATGTCTTTCACTAGGTTGACATGCTGAATCTCAGATAAAGAACATAACCGAATATCAGGATAATCTCCAATGCAGCAAACTTACACTGAGATCTCTGAAGTACTCATTGTAGTCCAGGGCATATCCCACCAGAAACCAATCAGGCACCTCAAACCCGATGTCTGACCAAATATAGAGACGGACATAATTCACTGCACAATACTAAGCTACATGTAAGTTATACATCTTGCTGTGTACAGTCGTGGCCAAAGGTTTTGAGAATGACAAACACTAATTTCCACAAAGTTTGCTGCCTCAGTGTCTTTAGATATTTGTCCGATTTTACTATGGAATACTGAAGGATAATTACAAGCATTTTATAAGAGTCAAAGGCTTTTATTGACAATTACATGAAGTTGATGCAAAGAGTCAATATTTGCAGTGTTGACCCTTCTTTTTCAAGACCTCTGCAATCCGCCCTGGCATGCTGTCAATTAACTTCTGGGCCACATCCTGACTGATGGCAGCCCATTCTTGCATAATCAATGCTTGGAGTTTGTCAGGATTTGTGGGTTTTTGTTTGTCCAGTCTTGAGGACTGACCACAAGTTCTCAATGGGATTAAGGTCTGGGGAGTTTCCTGGCCATGGACCCAAAATATCGATGTTTTGTTCCCCCAACCACTTAGTTATCACTTTTGCCTTATGGCAAGGTGCTCCATCATGCTGGAAAGGGCATTGTTCGTCACCAAACTGTTCCTGGATGGTTGGGAGAAGTTGCTCTTGGAGGATGTGTTGGTACCATTCTTTATTCATGGCTGTGTTCTTAGGCAACATTGTGAGTCTCAGGATGCTTTACTGTTGGCATGACACAGGACTGATGGCTTTTGTCTTCTCCGGACAAGCTTTTTTCTGGATGCCCCAAACAATCGGAAAGGGGATTCATCAGAGAAAATGACTTTACCCCAGTCCTCAGCAGTCCAATCCCTGTACCTTTAACAGAATATCAGTCTGTCCCTGATGTTTTTCCTGGAGAGAAGTGGCTTCTTTGCTGCCCTTCTTGACACCAGGCCATCCTCCAAAAGTCTTTGCCTCACTGGGCGTGCAGATGTACTCACACCTGCCTGCTGATATTCCTGAGCAAGCTCTGTACTGGTGGTGCCCCGATCCCACATTTGAATCAACTTTAGGAGACGGTCCTGGCGCTTGCTGGACTTTCTTGGGCATCCTGAAGCCTTCTTCACAACAATTGAACTGCTCTCCTTGAAGTTCTTGATGATCCGATAAATGGTTGATTTAGGTGCAATCTTACTGGCAGCAATATCCTTGCCTGTAAAGCCCTTTTTGTGCAAAGCAATGATGATGGCACGTGTTTCCTTGCAGGTAACCATGTTTGACAGAGGAAGAACAATGATTCCAAGCACCACCCTCCTTTTGAGCTTGAATAACAGACTGGAAGCTTCAATCAGCATGACAGAGTGATCTCCAACCTTGTCCTCGTCAACACACACACGTGTTAATGAGAGAATCACTGACATGATGTCAGCTGGTCCTTTTGTGGCAGGGCTGAAATGCAGTGGAAATGTTTTGGGGGGATTCAGTTCATTTGCATGGCAAAGAGGGACTTTGCAATTAATTGCAATTCCTCTGATCACTCTTCATGACATTCTGGAGTATATGCAAATTGCCATCATACAAACTGAGGCAGCAGACTTTGAAAATTTATATTTGTGTCATTCTCAAAACTTCATACTACAGTCGTGGCCAAAAGTTATCAGTATCAAAAGATCTTATGGAATGAGTTTTGCATTTCATAACATTAACACAGATATAAAGTATGTTGCTCTTCTCCATCTCTGGAGGCTAGCTAGTTGACTCCTGTTGTCTGTGACTGGGGTTGACCCTTTAGCTGCAAGGGTCATAGAGCAGGTCAAAGGTTAACAGCTGTCCTTGTAAAACCATCTTAGAAAGCTTATCCAACTCTGACTTAAAGGAATGACATCACTAACCATGTGTGTGTATAATACTAGTACTAGAGTATCATGTTCACCTACACATTCAAAGTCGATTGTTAGATACGCATATTAATCCCATGCGAAAAATATAACAATTATATGTGGTCATCCTTCCAAAGACTCTTTCTAGTACAGCAGCGCATCAACGGTGGGAAGGCATGCACGACACACACAAAACACGGCAGAACTCACAGTCTGGTCTGTATCCTGAGCTCCTTGGTGTTCTCTTGACTAGAAGGCTGAAATGACAATGCATACAAGCACAGAACTGAATAGGATCTCTATGCAAACCATGCTTTTAATTGAATGGCATGCAATGCTCTCAATGACATGGTCTTCAATCTCAATGACACAGCAAACAATACAATCCACTCAATGGCCTTGCATTGTTCAATAACACAGCTACAATGCGCTCAACAGAGCCGTCTACAACCTAAACTAGAGTCAAATAGTCCCTTCCATAGCAGAGGGATATCCCATCCCTCCACAGTTCAATTAACAGTATGGTACATAGATTAACTCTTTTAATCTGATCCAGTCACATAACATCTCTAAATCAGTGCTTAAGGGGAGAGAGTGCATTACGGTAGATGGAGAGTGCGGTCATTAATATTGCTGTCTAGATCGACAAAGGCTGCGTTTACACAGGCAGCCCAATTCCGATGTTTTTTACAATAATTGGTCTTTTGACCAACCACATCAGATAGTCACATTAGATCTTTCTTTTTTTCTTTTCTTTTTTTAGAGCTGATCCAATTGGTCAAAAGATCAATTAGTGAAAAAGTATCAGAATTTGTCTGCCTGTGTAAATGCAATCAAAGAGTGACATTCTGAGCTGAACCACTTCTCTGTCTAAATCAGAGCTACACAGCACTTCTATGGAATGTTCAGTAAGCACAATATGGGAGAATACGAGTACTGTGTGCTTAATACATTGGTTCTCACCTGACGACTTTGACCATCTTTGGATTGCATTCACTCAGCAATGATAGCAGTGTCTCCATAGTCCTCCCCGTCTCCACAATGTCCTAAATACATCAGCAGGACAGATACCGTTGCATAAGGGGGTTCAATTGAAGGAGTGCAAGGAAGTCCAACAACAATTCAAGGCAAGCAATTAAATATTAATGTGGACAACCATAGCGATGGTACAGCCCACTTCTTTTAGGGTACACCCATTAGTGAATGTGATTTGTGCCCTGGTCATATAGCTATGGTTCATGTAAGAGCTAGTGCGCTCCACACATTTATGTACAGCAGTTTTAACATTTACAGAGATTGAATATTCTGATTAAGTGCTAAAAAGACACAGGGAAATGGTCTTACCTCAACTATCAAAACATTCTGCAAAGGAAATTAGAAAACAATTGATCACATATATACACTGTAGATCAATATGTACATATAACAAAAAATCCAATAATTAAACAAAAATACAGCGCCTCATTGGTTAAAGGATTACAACTTAACTCCTAAGATATTTGTATTTTATCTGTGGTTATGGCAAGCAATCAAATCTCACCTTCCCGGTAAGAGTTGAGAGCTCGTCCCCTCCGATAACTTTGACAATGTTTGTAGACTGGTCATTCTGGGGACAACACACACACACACACACACACACACACACACACACACACACACACACACACACACACACACACACACACACACACACACACACACACACACACACACACGTAAAACTACACATCTCACCCAGGAAGAGGGTGAATGTCTACTCTAAACAATCATAAGGTCATCTAGTAATACATTAAAAGACATAACCGTATTGGCCAATGGAAGTGTTATCTGCTCATGCATCAGATGAGAGTCTAGTAGCAGATCACATTGTGATTTAGCTAACCCTTGTGTCATGTTTGTTGTCATGACAAACATGGCATGACAACAGATTAGAGGGGTTGGCTAAACAAACTGATCTGAGACCAGGCTAAACACACACACAGAAAAAAGCAACGGCTGCATTGCTTACATATAAAGATAGCCATCTTTCTTACACAATTGGAGGCTATTGAAGGAGAGTGAGAGAAACGTGGACTGGTTCACTCACGCAATAGCTCTTTAGCCTAATGAAATCCACAGTCAACGGGACAGATTTATCGCTGTTCTGATTTAGGGCCTTGATGTAGTCTAGCAGGTCGGCAAAGAATGTATAACCTCCTTTGAGAACACACAGTGCTACTATATGGTGTCCCCCCATGTCCCGGACTATATCACGAGCCAGGCGCTCAGTCCTAGAGAGAGACAGAAGGAATAGAGAGAAGGATAAAAAAAAAGAGGGAGATACAATGGCATGGGACCTGTAATTTCTGTGCAGGCTCATCAATCAATCTTCAGTTGGTTTGTGATCTGGTCAGTCAGAACATCATGGTTTAAGGCTAGTATTGGCCATGTGTGGAAAACTGGCTGAAAAGTTGCTGACTGGGTCAAATCAAATGATCTGGCTGGAGTCCTACTATTCATAACAGGGTTAAACACGGCATTCTACAACAGGGTATCCGACTAACAGTGTGTTTAATTCATAAGGCTTCTGCTTGCCTTCTCCTTGTCTGCAATGCAAATTGATGATGGCTATACACTATTACAATAAATCACTGCTGGTTTAGATGCCGAACACAGATTTGTCTAACAAATGTCAGTGACCTCTATCCGACAACATACCTTAGCAACCATGGGGTAAATTAAGGAAACAATGGAGGCATAGAGGAATTGGTACAAAATTAGAGTTCTGATTTACTTCACAAGGGAATAGGAAAGTGTGTGATTATGATACTATAGTACAGTAGCCTACCCAGGTTCCAAGAGTGCCAGTTCAGTGGTGATGGTTTGACTTACCTGTCCATTATCAGTCCATGGGGGATGATGACCTGTTCTAAATCCTCCTCATAGTGTTTGGGGACACAGAAGAGGTCCAACTTATACCCCTTCTCATCATCAGGTATCTGAAGGAGCAAAGAGATAACACATTTAGGAAATGATGGTACATAAATGTGTAATTGAGGTGACCAAAAGTCTTTGCAAACTGAAGCCGACACAAGAGCCAGGAGCCCTGGCAACGTTAAAGCTTGCTTTAAGCCACCTGTTTGTGGGTGAGACAGAGATAGGGTGCAGACCCGCTTTTAGGACTCCATAGCCTACTTGGTCTGACTAGCTGCGTGAATTCTGAAATTATGTCAAATGAGTAACACGCCAGTGATTTATTCACATGTCCCGCAATCCTGATGTCATTATGAAACCACACGCCGACACAACTCGGACACGTCCATTCTGCAGATTACCCTTCACCCCAGAGCAAGACGAGGGGTCTGACTGACATTACAAATATAGCATAGGGACAAGGTACACCTTACCTGGATATAGGCCATATCACCGCTCTTGCTGTTAACGACTCACTAGGGTGATATTTGAGGAATCATGCCCTGATCAATTGAGAATAAGAATGTTATTCAGCTTGGTGGGTGGTGGGTGTTGAGTCTCTCGTGCTCGCTCTTCCTCGCCTACTGTCTACTTTGCCGTGGGTGAATAGCCTATACGATACTCCAACCTTGCTCTCCCTCCCCTTGGGTTTTAAACCCTGACGTCACAATCCATTTTACCGACCAAAATCTGATTTACCTGACGCAACCAGTTGCACATTTTATAAAGTCCTACCGCCGTATTCCTCGTTGCACACCACAGGTTGCATGGTACAATTTTCGAATTAGCTACTAGTGTGAAAATAATTGAAGCCTATTGTCAGTTTGTCGTACAATAAACCATACCTACCGTTATTTTACCGTATGATAGAATATAAATCTACACATCCAAATCTACGCAGAAACGCGTAATCGCCATACTAACCTAGTGCTGCGCCATGACAAGAATGATAATAACAAACGCAGAGTCGTCAACCACATTGTAGATACTCCACAATACTAACCTAAATAACAGTGAAAAAGACTAAGCTTGTACAGAAATATGCATCCTGTTTGCAATAAGGAACTAACGTAAAACTACAAAACGTGGCAAAGAAAAACTTTTTTGTCCCGAGTACAAAGCATTATTTGGGGCAAATCAAACAAATCACTGAGTACCACTTCATATTTTCAAGCATGGTGGCGACTGCATCACGATATGGGTTTGCTTGTCATCGGCAAGGAGTTTTTTAGGATAAAAAATAAACAGAATCGAGCTAAGCACAGGAAAAATCCTAGAGGAAAACCTGGTTCCGTCTGCTTTCCAACAGACACTGGGAGACAAATTCACATTTCAGCAGGGCAATAACCTAAAACACAAGGCCAAATCTACATTGGAGTTGCTTACCAAGACGACATTGAATGTTCCTGAGTGACCTAGTTACAGTGACATAAATCGACTTGAAAAACTATGGCAAGACTTGAAAATGGCTGTCTAGCAAAGATCAACAACCAACTTGACAGAGCTTGAATAATTTTTAAATGAATGTGCAAATATTGTACAATCCAGGTGTGAAACGTTCTTAGACTTACCCAGAAAGACTCACAGCTGTAATCGCTGCCAACGGTGATTAACATGTATCGACTCAGGTGTGATACTTCTGTATTTCATTATTATTGATCTTTTTGTACGTCATTACGGGCAAAATTCCCAATCTGGCCCTCAGACCATCATGGTCACCTAATCATCCCCAGTTTACAATTGGCTCATTCATCCCCCTCCTCTCAGAAAGTATGAATACTTTCTGAAGGCACTTCAAGAACTATTAGTTCATTGGCTGTAAAGGTTGTGTCATCAAGTAACCCAGTATAAGTCCTTAGTCAATAATCTTTGTCTACGGTTAATATTGTCTACAGAAAAATAAACATCAAACCACTCTTATCTTGGTATAGCCTGTGTTGTGAGAGAGATTCATAATATGCAGTCCATCACCAGACTTGAATGCATCTTCCCCACAAATGTCAGGCGAGGCTGCATAACCTCACAATTCTCCTCCCTGTGTTTCTATGACATGAAATATCATACAGTACAACAAAATACACTCAAACAAAGGCAAGGGACAAAAGAAAAATTAGCAAAAAAGTATTTAATATGACCCTACTTTAATGAGTGATACAGAAACTGAAGGCTCCTTTCACTATACACACACACAACACCAGGGTCACATTCGGGAGGGGGCAATTTACTGAACATTGTAGATAGAAATACCAGAATAGAGCTGACCTGATTTTTCACATGTCAAAAAGACATGTCTGTTCTCCAATATGGATTTCTATCTGAGGTTCTGTAACGTTGTGCCCTACTGAACGCAGCCCAGATGGTGCAGAACGAACATGTTCTCATTGTAGAGAACATCCAACACATCCTGTCACCCTCAGCACTATTATTCAGTGCCAGTTATGACAAAGGGCAAGTCTCAAATGACACCATACCCCCATATAGAGCACTACTTTTAGCTAGACCCATATACAGAGGCGTGTGGCTCAGGCCAAAAGTAGTGCACAATCCAGGGGAATAGGGTATGACATAAGACGAACACCAATAGTGCACACTCATTTCTTCTTTTTCTCATCTTTCCTGGACGAGGCGTCGCCTTTCTCCTTCTCTTCCTTCTTTTCCTTGTCCTCTTTCTTCTCCTTCTTGCCGTCTTCCTTCTCCTGTCCCTCTTTCCTCTCAGCGTCACGGTTGGAGATCTTGTTGTTGATGAGGTTGTGGAGAGCCACCACTGAGCGGATGAGGGACGCCAGGTAGACCACTAGCATCTGGTCATTGGTCTTCAGGTAGAAGGCCTTTGTGAACTCCTGCAGGGAGAAGTGGCAGGATTAGGGCATTGTGTATTATGATTAACTAAACAGAGGAAATATGGTGGAAAAAGCCAGACTACAGTAGAAATCGGAAGTTTACATACACCTTAGCCAAATACATTTAAAAACTCAGTTTTTCACAATTCCTGACATTTAATCATAGTAAAAACTCAGTCTGAGGTCAGTTAGGATCACCACTTTATTTACAAATGTGAAATGTCAGAATAATAGTAGAGAGAATGATTTATTTCAGCTTTCATTACATTCCTAGTTGGTCAGAAGTTTACATACACTCAATTAGTATTTGGTAGCATTGCCTTTAAATTGTTTAACTTGGGTCAAACGTTTTGGGTAGCCTTCCACAAGCTTCCCACAATAAGTTGGGTGAATTTTGTCCCATTCCTCCTGACTGAGCTGGTGTAACTGAGGCAGGTTTGTAGGCCTCCTTGCTCACACACGCTTTTCAGTTCTGCCCACAAATTTTCTATAGGATTGAGGTCAGGGCTTAGTGATAGCCACTCCAATACCTTGACTTTGTTGTCCTTAAGGCATTTTGCCACAACTTTGGAAGAATGCTTGGGGTCATTGTCCATTTGCAAGACCCATTTGCGTCCAAGCTTTAATTTTCTGACTGATGTCTTGAAATGTTGCTTCAATATATCCACATAATTTTCCTACCTCTATTTTGTGAAGTGCCACAGTCCCTCCTGCAGTAAAGCACCCCCCACAACATGATGCTGCCACCCCCATGCTTCACGGTTGGGATGGTGTTCTTCGGCTTGCAAGCCTCCCCCTTTTTCCTCCAAACATTACGATGGTCATTATGGCCAAAACAGTTCTATTTTTGTTTCATCAGACCAGAGGACATTTCTCCAAAAAGTACAATCTTTATCCCCATGTGCAGTTGCAAACCGTAGTCTGGCTTTTTGATGGCGATTTTGGAGCAGTGGCTTCTTCCTTGCTGAGCGGCCTTTCAGGTTATGTCAATATAGGACTCATTTTACTGTGGATATAGATACTTTTGTACCCGTTTCCTCCAGCATCTTCACAAGGTCATATGCTGTTGTTCTGGGATTGATTTGCATTTTTCACACCAAAGTACATTCATCTCTCTGAGATAGAACGCATCTCCTTCCTGAGCGGTATGTTGGCTGTGTGGTCCCATGGTGTTTATACTTGCGTACTATTGTTTGTACAGATGAACGTGGTACCCTCAGGCATTTGGAAATTGGTCCCAAGGATGAACCAGACTTGGAGGTCTACAACATTTTTTCTGAGGTCTTGGCTGATTTCTTTTGATTTTCCCATGATGTCAAGCCAAGAGGCACTGTGAAATACATCCACAGGTACACCTCCAATTGACTCAAATTATGTCAATTAGCCTATCAAAAGCTTCTAAAGCCATGACATAATTTTCTGGAATTTTCCAAGCTGTTTAAAGGCACAGTCAACTTAGTGCATGTAAACTTCTGACCCACTGGAATTGTGGTACAGTGAATGATAAGTGAAATAATCTGTCTGTAAACAATTGTTGGAAAAATTACTTGTGTCATGCCGAAACTATAGTTTGTTCACAAGAAATGTGTGGAGTGGTTGAAAAACGAGTTTTAATGACTCCAACCTAAGTGTATGTAAACTTCCGACTTCAACTGTATCTGTTCATTGTAATGAAGTAGTAGATCATACCACATGAATTTATTTGATTTGAGAAGGAAAACGTATCTGTGTACTCTTTCAAAATAAAAAAGCTAATATTGATTACCATGCCAGTCACCCCCTGCCCCCTTTCTCCCACATAACCCAGCCTACCCCCACACCACCCCTCCTAAACATACACCCCAGCTTACCAGAAGGTTGACATCAGGAAGCAGGTTGAAGATGTCCTGTAGGTGGTAGATGATTTGGTGGTTGATGGGCAACTTGCCTGCAGCCACGCTCTCCAGGTAAGACCTGATGTCCAGCAGCTTGGAGTTGAGCCCCTTTAGGCCATGTACCTGGTTAGTGATACGCTGTGACAGAGTACCAACTGTTGTGTCCTTGATGTCTCTGTAGACGAAGTAAATGGGGTAGAATATATTACGTTTAGAGTCCACATTAGTGCAAGTCTGTTCGGGTGTGGTGTTAAGCATGAAACTGTAGAAATAATTGAAAATCCATGAAATGTTTGGTGTCTGCGTAGTCCAGTTCAAAAATGATGTGTACCTGAGAAGGTGCTCCACGCCCACCTCTTCTGCCTCCTCGGCTCCAATCTCACTGGTCACATGTTCAAACGTTTTGGAGGTCGGGGTGCCGTCCTGGAAGAGTGTAGAGACAAGAACCCTTTTAGAGTAGAAGTCTTCCTTCCTTTCAAAATGATCAATTGTATGCCCAGTCCAAAATCAGCCCACAGCCCCTAGGTTTGGCTGGTCCAGGGTTTGACTTATTTTGTCATTTAGTCTCAAACAAGTCTATGCGCCACTTACATCATGTATTTCCTCCACCGAGAAGTAGGCTTCTGTAGGCAGACCTAGGTCCTTAGGCTTTACATCAATGATCACTAGTACCTGAAGGGGAAAGTGCCATACTAACACAGTCAATGTTCACTTAATTATCTGCTGCATTATCAATACAATTTAATCCTTTCAAAAGGAGAGGAGACATTTCTTACTGGTATTTAGGTATTAATGTGGAATATTTACTGGGTGGAAAGCGCTTACTGAATTGGTGCAGTATTGCTTGATGAGTTCATTGATGGCAATATCATTCTTATGTAGTTTAGGACCTGTGTGATACCAGCCCACTATCCTCTCTCTGGCTGGAGAGAAGAGAAGGAAAAGGTTTAAGAATCTCATAGCCACACTATGTAGAAGTTGATGAGACAATGTATGTAGTTAAAATTTTATAATGTATAGTGTGTGTGGTCTCACCATTGACTTTCTTGAACATGTTGTACATATTCTCCAAGTAGTCATGATCCAGGAACCACACTGAATCATCCTTGTCATCCTCATCAAAAGGCACTGGCGAAAAATACATAATCAATATTGGATCCAACAACAGGCTTAGCTATATAGCTAAACATTTACTGATAAATTATTATTTGAGTTCTCTCACAAATATGATAAAGATGTTATAAACTAGCCACAAACACGTTATTTTAGTACATGGAAAGAGAAGAACTCACCTGCAAAGCTGTTGGACACATCAAGGACTTTCTTATGCCAAGAGCCGAGAAGGACACCCACTACTCGCTTTTGGTTGCCTACTTTCCCTATTCTGTCAAAAGAGCACATTTGCACAATCAATATCATAGGATGTCTTAGTGGAACTCAAACAAAAACTTAGACGCACTCCATGAGCTTAATCACAAAAATATCATAACATATAGTACGAATTGGATTCGTAACATATATGAATTGCAAAAATATAAAAATATATATATATATATCACACACACACAATATGATGACGTAGTACACAAAAACTGGGACCACTTTTTTCATGAGTACCACTTTCAAACTACTGGCTGAAATTATACAAAAGTTTAAGAGCGCTAACATAATTAGTTAATTAGCTCAGTGGTTCCCAAGCGGCAGGGGGGACTCTGTTCGGCTTTCAACTTACTCATGAAAGTTGTAATAGTAGAATTCCCAAGGTGCAATTTCGAAATTGGGTAGTGCATCATCAGTTTCTCCTCTTGTCATGTCAGTAATTGCATACCTCAGAGAGCTATTTAGAACTTGTCAGAAATGTCCAGACCAACTAGCCCATGTCAGCTAACGTTCTTTGGCTAGGTTTTTTTAGCCCATAGATTTTGTTGCAATGTTTGAGTCACTCAACTATCACATGAATACACATTAGACATGGCAAAATAAATAAAACTGCAATTAAATGTGTTATGAAACTGCAAAATGTTCTCTGCATCCCATGACAAAATGTGTAGAATTTCAGGAAATAACCTTTAAATCTGCTAAATGTTCTCTCCGACAACAAGAGGGGTGTAAACAGTTTTCATAAACAGTGCTTGTACCAATAAAAAATAGACGTGGGGGCGCGGGATGTTCCCCAATGCTGGAAGGGGGGCCCGAGTGAAAAAGTTTGGAAACACCTTGAACAAGCTAACTACACTACTTTATCCATAGCTAAGTTAGCTAGCTAGCTAACTAACTACTCTGATCCATAATGATGCTGTGGTTAAATTCTTCCATAATTAGTGAATGTTGCTAGCTATTTGCCTGTTACTACAATTTACCAGCCAAAAATAAACTAACTAGCTATACTACTGTCATTGCTAACAAATGCACAGCTTCAAATGGGTTTCTGACTCAGCAGGTTAGCTGACCAGCTAACGTTAGCTATGCCTGGCTGCAACATCATCATCTCGTACAAAAAGTGGCAAGCTAGCAGAGGTAGCGAATGGATGTGATTTCCAAGCATTTCCAATCTATTATTAATTACATACCTATTAAAATGATCCACCACGCTGAGCAACACAAGTGGATGGACAACAACATTTTCTACCGCTAACTCCGGCATTTTTGAAGCAAAGTGTTTGAGGATGCTAGCTACTTCCTGTCGAATTGTTTCTTCTTCTTCTTCGGTGGGGATTATTGGCAGTTGGCATCCAACGTTATGGTGCATTACCACCACCTACTGTACTGGAGTGTTGTCCAGAGACAGGTATAAACGAAATCCGACCTGCCAGCCCCGTTGCTCTTAAAAAAAGATAACAAAATATTTGAGACTATAACTAATGACGTTCTACTCAATATACGATTTAAACTAATTTCCTGTATCCCCTTCTCCCTCATACTAGATCTCAGCCTCTCACTTTCCCTATGATACTGCCCACACTGTAGCAATACATGCTCCATGGTCTCGGTTTCCTGGCAATAATCACACTTTCCTGTTGGATTCTTTCCTGTCACATTTAAGGTATATTTAAACAGGCTGTGTCCCACCCTTAATCTTGTAAAAATAGCCTCCTCTTTTCTGTCCCTTCCTGTCGTCCTCCCCTCCCTGACTTTCCTCTGTAATTTAAAGATATGCCTGCCCTTAGTATCTCTATTCCACTGTTCCTGCCATCTCTGCACCATCAATGTCCATATCAGGCCTTTTGCCTCTGCCTTGCTCATTGAAACTACAACATTAACATCCCCACTACTAAGTTCTTGTTTAGCTAGTACATCAACTGCATCATTCCCCTCCACCCCCACATGGGCTGGGACACCAAGTAAATCTTATCTGTATACCCATCTGTCTAATCCTGCCATGGGTTTGTAGCACCTCATAAAGCAGGTCTTGTCTGCTACGTGACCTAAAGGACTGGAGACTTATCAACACTGACATGAATCAGAGCAAATAACTACTCTGTCTGGCTTGACTTCCTCCACCCACTGCAAGGCCAACAGTATGGTCATCATCTCCGCCGTATATACAGCCAGATGATCTGTAATACATTTCCTGACTGCCACCCCACGTTCCTGCACTACAAATGCTGACCCAGTACGTCATGTCCTTGGATCTTTTGAATCATCTGTGTAAATGGTCACAAAATCAGTATCCAGACGTCTCTTAAACAAATCAGAGTGAGAAACACTCTCCCTATCTTTCTGTGGTCTCTCCAACACTTCTAGATCAACTGCTGGAGGCGGGAGTAGCCATGGTGGATGTACAGGAATAGCTACCGTTGGACTAAACTCCCTTCCATACAGTCCCATCTCATTCACTTGGGTATTACCCACCCACCCAAAGCTTGTGTTCTGTCTTCGCTCATGTTCCCAGCATGCCGGTAAAATCCCTTTCGCAGGATGAGACACCCCATGTCCATGTAGGTTGACCCAATAATTATTTGCCAGCTGCTGTCTCCTAATATGCATATCCCCCATCTCCACCTGTAGTGCAGCCACTGGGGACGTCCTATCCCCGGTATGACATCTAGCCTTTCCAATGAGGTCCGGGCTGCCGAACCATGCCCTATACTGCTATTTTGTTTAACAATAGGAAAAAAGGAAAACATTTAATCTCCTTTATAGCACAAATAATATTATAGCATTGTTAGCATTGTTAACAGCATTAAAAGTAACGATTACTAGATAGTTATCATGGTAACAACAGTAATACAAATAACAAAACATTATTTATAATGCTTCTATTACTAATAATAGTAATACCAATATTAATCATATCATTTTTTATATAATTATAATAATCAACTTTAGAAAACACTTTTAAATCCAATTTTTAATTAGCCCATTCATATTGCACAATGTTCAGTACGTTTTTCATATTGTGTATGTGGCAGTAAAACATCTCATAATTATTATTTGTATACATTTTTTTGGCACCGTACACAATTTCCTGTACAGTACATTGTGTCGCAGTAAAAGGGGGGTCCATTCTACTCAGGAGCACCTCTAGTTTCCAAATCCAGAGAGTTTACAACCCAAGGAGCCTGGCCGCTCATTCTGCGGCCCTTTAAGTGTGGCTTATCAGCTTAAATCACTGGTGTAGCATACACACCCACAGCCCACAAGCATTATGACGTGTTCATATGCTATCAGGACAGTCCTTGTCTGTCAGGGAAAGTTATTTTGAGTTTAAAATGTACATTTAGGGAAATTTTACTAGGAAACAGGTTTGTTTTGGGATTTTTCTAAATACTTTCAATATTATTTACTTCCATGTAAGCTCTATGCCTGGAAATGCGCTTGTCTGAAGCAAATTATCACAATTTCAAAGGAACTCAGTCCGGCTTTGAACTTACTCTTGAAGTTGTAATAGTAGAATGCAAAAGGTGCAATTTCGAAATTGGGTAGCACATCATCAGTTTTCCTCTTGTCATGTAAGTCATTGCATAATTTAGAGAGCTATTTATAACTGGTCAGAAATGTCCAGATCAACTAGCCCGTGTCAGCTAACGCTTTTTAGCTAGGTTTTTTAGCCCATGGATTTTGTTGTAAGATGTTTAGCGGAGAGGGTTAAAGCTTATTTCCCGCAATTCTTCACATTTTGTCATGGGGTGTAGAGAACATTTCGCAGTTATAAAGCTAATTTTCTTACAATTTTATACATTTTGCCATGTCTAATGTGTCTTCATGTGATATTTGGGTCAGGGCCGGTCATTGCCGCTCTGCCGCCCTAGGTGAGACCAAAAAATGACTATGATTGGTTCAGATTTGGTCCGGACCGGACCAACAATCAATGTCCGTGGACATTGAAATCAAAGCCGGTCTGGGTCACACCAAATATGAACCAAACATAGACGTATGTGATCGGTTCAGATGTGGTCTAGACCGGATCAAAAAACAATCGGTGGATGTGGAATCAAGGCCGGTCCAGACTGCACCAAAAAATAAATCCAAAAGGCTTCGGAGTCAGTCCTTGCTTACTGAGCAGCCTACCGTGTTGTCTGAAATTAAATTGTATGAATGCCCATTTATGTGGTAAGCCTACATTTGTAAAACACCACCAACAACAAAAAGACGTCCGGTCCAGACAGGACTAAAAAAAACTGTCCAAAAGACATTGGCTTGTGCTTACTGATTTGTAGCCTACCATGCCTGCCTGCAATGGACTTTTATGAATGCTCATCCGTGTTGTAGGTCCACCATTTGTAAAACAGGCCATTGCATTGGCTTTATTTGTCCTGATTCCTGTGAGTAATCAACTTGGCTATTTAAGCTCTGAATATCAGCTACCCAAAAGTATCTGGACACCTGCTCATTGAACATCTCATTCCAAAATCATGCGCATTAATATGGAGTTGGTCCCTCCTTTGCTGCTATAACAGCCACCACTCTTCTGGGAAGGCTTTCCACTAGATGTTGGAACATTGCTCCGTGGACTTGCTTCCATTCAGCCACAAGAGCATTAGTGATGTCTGGCACTGATGTTGGGCGATTAGGCCTGGCTCGCAGTCTGCGTTCCAATCATTCCAAAGGTGTTCGATGGAGTTCTGGGGCTAGTCAAGTTTATCCACACTGCTCTCGACAAACCATTTCTGTATGGACCTCATTTTGTGCACAGGGACATTGTCATGTTGAAATAGAAAAGGGCCTTCCCCAAACTGTTGCTACAAAGTTGGAAGCAGAACTGTCTAGAATGTCAATGTATGCTGGACCATTAAGATTTTCCTTCACTGGAATTAAGGGGCCTAGCCCGAACCATGGAAAACAGCCCTAGACCATTATTCCTCCTCCACCAAACTTTACAGTTGGCACCATGCATTCAGGCAGGCAGCATTCTCCTGGCATCCGCCAAGCCCAGATTCGTCCAATGGACTGCTAGATGGTAAAGCGTGATTCATCACTCCAGAGAAGGCGTTTCCACTGCTTCAGAGTCCAATGGCGGCGAGCATTGCACCACTCCAGTCGACACTTGGCATTGCGCATGGTGATCTTAGGCTTTTGTGTGGCTGCTCGGCCATGGAAACCCACTTCATTAAGTTCCCAATGAACAGTTCTTGTGCTGAAGCTTCCAGAGGCAGTTTGGAACTTGGTAGTGAGTGTTGCAACCGAGGACAGACGGTTGCTACGCAATTCAGCACTTGGGATCCCGTTCTGTGAGCTTGTGTGGCCTAACACTTCACAGCTGGTCAGAAATTTGACACACTGACTTGTTGGAAAGGTGGCATCTTATGACGGTGCCACATTGAAAGTCACTGAGATCTTCGGTAAGGCCATTCTACTGCCAATGTTTGTCTATGGAGATTACATGGCTGTGTGCTCGATTTGTGCACATGTCAGTAAGGGGTGTGGCTGAGATAGCAGAATACAATAACTTGAAGAGGTGTCCATATACTTTGTATATACAGTTTAAGTCAGAAGTTTACATACACTTAGGTTGGAGTCAATAAAACTCGTTTTTCAACCACTCCACAAATTTCTTGTAAACAAACTATAGTTTTGGCAAGTCAGTTAGTCATTTTTCCAACAATTGTTTACAGACCTCAGAAAAAAAATTTTAGACCTCCGCAAGTCTGGTTCATCCTTGAGAGCAATTTCCAAACGCCTGAAGGTACCACGTTCATCTGTACAAACAATAGTATGCAAGTATAAACACAATGGGACCACGCAGCCGTCATACCGCTCAGGAAGGAGACGCATTCTGTCTCCTAGAGATGAACGTACTTTAGTGCGAAAAGTGCAAATCAATCCCAGAACAACAGCAAAGGACCTTGTGAAGATGCTGGAGGAAACAGGTAGAAAAGTATCTATATCCACAGTACAATGAGTCCTATATCGACATAACCTGAAAGGCCGCTCATCAAGGTAGAAGCCACTGCTCCAAAACCGCCATTAAAAAATATCATACTTTTTGGAGAAATGTCCCCTGGTCTGATGAAACAAAAATAGAACTGTTTGGCCATAATGACCATCATTATGTTTGGTGGAAAAAGGGGGAGGCTTGCAAGCCGAAGAACACCATCCCAACCGTGAAGCACGCAGGTGGCAGCATCATGCTGTGGGGGTGCTTTGCTGCAAGAGGGACTGGTGCACTTCACAAAATAGATGGCATCATGAGGTAGGAAATTATGTGGATATATTGAAGCAACATCTCAAGACATCAGTCAGGAAGTTAAAGCTTGGTCGCAAATGGGTCTTCCAAATGGACAATCCCCAAGCAAACTTCCAAAGTTGTGGCAAAATGCCTTAAGGACAACAAAGTGAAGGTATTGGAGTGGCTATCACAAAGCCCTGACCTCAATCCTATAGAAAATTTGTGGGCAGAACAGAAAAAGCGTGTGCGTGCAAGGAGGCCTACAAACCTGACTCAGTTACACCAGCTCTGTCAGGAGGAATGGGACAAAATTCACCCAACTTATTGTGGGAAGCTTGTGGAAGGCTACCTGAATTGTTTGACCCAAGTTAAACAATTTAAAGGCAATGCTACCAAATATTAATTGAGTGTATGTAAACTTCTGGTGCACTGGGAATGTTTTACTAGTATTACATTTTTACTAGGAATTTTTACTAGGATTAAATGTCAGGAATTGTGAAAAACTGAGTTTAAATATATTTGGCTAAGGTGTATGTAAACTTCCGACTTCAACTGTGTACTCTGTGGATTTGGAAACTAGAAGCGCCCCCCTTTAACTGCGACACAACATACAGAAAATTGTGTACGGTGCGATATGCAATATGTCCAATATGAAAAACAGATTGGATTTAAGCTGATATGCCACTCTTTAAGGGCCACAGAATGAGCAGTGACGCTCCTTGGGATGTAAAATCTGTGGATGTGGAAACCAGAAGTGCTTCTGAGTAGAATACTGAGACACATGTAATAAATGATACACTAGAGGAGACTGCTGAGGGGGAGGACGGCTCATAATAATGCCTAGAATGGCGCGAATGGAATGGCATTAAACACATGGAAACCATGTGTTTGATGTTGTTGATACCTTTCCACCTATTCCGCTCCAGCCATTACCACGTGCCCGTCCTCCCCAATTAAGGTGCCACCAACCTACTGTGGCGTACACACACAAAAACATTGTTGACCATTTAGGTTTGAAATAAATAAAAAAAAATCAACAAATAAATCACATAATATTTCATAGAAAATACTTTTAATTAGTTTTTGTATGAAAAATATATCAATAATTGTGTACATTTTCCTTAATATTCGCCCAAATTATTCACTTACAAAGCATACAGGACAGGACTCTTATTGTGAAAGATTCCAAAAATCTGTGACCCAGAAGTACTTAGTTATTATTGCCTGCTTCACTCACAGGGAATCACTGAGGAAGAAAGACCAGAACGCGACAGGAGTAAAGAAAGGAATCTGCTTGCAACAACAACAATAACATTGACAGCACCTTCAAATATGGTACAAAAAATACATTCATTAATATTACATGTTTCGCCTCATGTAACTAGTTTAATAATAGTTATGTAAAGGGTTAGATACGTGACGGCCACAACAGCAAATATCCATTATCAACCCATCCCACTTTACGTAAGCTTTCTAGCTAACGTTATGCTAGCTCTCGAAAACCCTTCCTAAAGGGTTTTCAGCGGTTACATTCGCCCGCATGTAGCTCCATGTGAACTATTATTCCGACGCTGTGTTTTAATGTTTAGAAAAGGCAATCATCGCTTTCAAACCTGTTTTCGAAACATATGCTGATATCCCCCTTATATTTTATATCAGGAAGAAAGAGTATTTCAAATAAAAATCATAGCTACAATTAAAATCAAATTTTATTTGTCACATGCGCCGAATATAACAGGTGTAAACCATACAGTGAAATGCTTACTTACTAACCAACAATGCTTTAAGAAGTTAAGAAAAACGTGTTAAGTAAAACGTACGTAAGTAAAATAAATAAATATAGTAACAAATAATTAAACAGCAGCAGTAAAATAAGAATAACGAGGCTATATACAGGGGGTACCAGTACAGAGTCAATGCGGAGGGGCACCTGTTAGTCAAGGTAATTGAGGTAATATGTACATGTAGGTAGAGTTAAAGTGACTATGCATCGATTATAAACAGAGAGTAGCAGCATCGTAAAAGAGGTCTGGGTAGCCCTTTGATTAGCTGTTCAGGAGTCTTATGGCTTGGGGGTAGAAGCTGTTAAGAAGCCTTTTTGACCTAGACTTGGCGCTCCGGTACCGCTTGCCATGCGGTAGCAGAGAGAACAGTCTATGACTAGGGTGGCTGGAGTCTTTGACAGTTTTTAGGGCCTTCCTCTGACATCGCCTGGTATAGAGGTCCTGGATGGCGGGAGGCTTGGCCCCAGTGATATACTGGGCCGTACGCACTACCCTCTAGCTTTTGAGGATCTGAGGACCCATGCCAAATCTTTTCAGTCTCCTGAGGGGGAATAGGCTTTGTTGTGCCCTCATCACGACTGTCTTGGTGGGCTTGGACCATGATAGTTTGTTGATGTGGATACCAAGGAACTTGAAGTTCTCAACCTGTTCCACTGCAGCCCCGTCGATGAGAATGGGGGCGTGCTCTGTCCTCCTTTTCCTGTAGTCCACAATCATCTCCTTTGTCTTGATCACGTTGAGGGAGAGGTTGTTGTCCTAGCACCACACAGCCAGGTCTCTGACATCCTCCTTATAGGCTGTCTCATCGTTGTTGGTGATCAGGCTTACCACTTGTGTCATCGGCAAACTTGATGGTGTTTGCGTCGTGCCTGGCCATGCAGTCATGAGTGAACAGGAAGTACAGGAGGGGACTGAGCACGCACCCCTGAGGGGCCCCCGTGTTGATGATCAGTGTGGCGGATGTGTTGTTACCTACCCTTACCACCTGGGAGCGGTCCGTCAGGAAGTCCAGGATCCAGTTGCAGAGGGAGGTATTTAGTCCCAGGGTCCTTAGCTTAGTGGTGAGCTTTGAGGGCACTATGGTGTTGAGCTGTAGTCAATGAATAGCCTTCTCACATAGGTGTTATTTTTGTCCAGGTGAGAAAGGGCAGTGTGGAGTGCAATGAAGATTGCATCATCTGTTGGGGCGGTATACAAATTGGAGTGGGTCTAGGGTTTCTGGGATAATGGTGTTGATGTGAGCCATGACCAGCCTTTCAAAGCACTTCATGGCTACAGATGTGAGTGCTACGGGTCGGTAGTCATTTAGGCAGGTTACCTTAGTGTTCTTGGGCAGTTCTGTAGCAGTTTTGCACAGATCCACAGTTTGTGTTCCTCCAGTTGATGAACTATACTTACACACAGGTGTTCGGAGCACGCTAGATACAGTAGCCAATTATCACAGTTGGCCGCTTATGGAAAACTGACAGAAGACATAAACCAGCGATGTTACATGTGGATATGGCCATGTGGGAACAGTAACCCTATAAAGGTGTATAGTAATTTAACCTTTTGTTTTTTGTAAATTATTTATTTGATTTATTTATATCTGAAGACATATTGCTTATGTTTCCAAAAACGTACCACAAGCGATGCGTGTTAATGTTTAGAGTAAGCTTCAAAGCTCTTAACAAAACTTCCCCAGTCAGAAGATACTATCATCAATAGTCGCTAAAGTGGTTAGCTTCTATGAATGCGGTAACATTATGCTAACTGTTGACTGTCTTGAGGGTCTTGGTCAGATGAGCGTGCTAAAGCTGCTTGCTATAGCATAAAGATTTAGTGCCGTTTTATTTTCTCCCCTAAACAGGCAGAAGTTGAGGAGACACTAAAGAGAATTCAAACTCACAAAGGTGTAATTGGAACAATAGTTGTTAATGCCGAGGGTAAGCAATACAATCCCATGTCTACATTCTCTTATAGGAGCTGTACCTATAGCCACAAATATGTGGAGACAATTTTACACTTTAGACATACCATTTGAATGTATCTAGCAGGCTAAGTAATCAGTACTACTCTCATCACATCGCTACTAAAGTTGATGCTATGTGTTGGTCTTTCTCAGGTATCCCAATCAGAACTACCTTAGACAACTCCACTACAGTGCAGTATGCTGGTCTCCTGCACCAGCTCACTATGAAAGCCAGGAGCACAGTCCGAGACCTCGACCCTCAGAACGACCTGACCTTCCTCCGCATCCGCTCCAAAAAGCATGAGATCATGGTGGCACCTGGTGAGTGAAGCAGAGGTGGTTCAGGTCCTTTAGGGAGGCCCAGACACATGTGAACATCAATATATCTGACATATCGACATTGTGCGGTTCATTTATTAACTATTTCATTAATTGTTTAAAGTAAAGTTAATGAAATAATTACATTTAATAAAACACATTCAGTGAAATGTAATGAGACACATTCAGTGGTTTTACAGTTTGTTTTCTCCTCTCTCTTCCAGACAAGGAGTATCTATTGATAGTCATCCAGAACCCCAGTGAATAGCCCCAGGATGTTCCTTTGAGAGTCAGGCTGTAGCTCCTCACACACTGATCTTTCTCAATATATGTTTTGTTCTGGACCACACTGTTTGCTTTCTTTGTATTACATTTTTGTCTGCTTTTTAAACTCTTCAATATGATGCCTTACTCTATATACTAATTATCTTCCTTAGCCATTGTCATCAATTCAAAACAATAAACAAGGATGTCATAACAATTGTATGTCTGGATTTCCTGTTTCCCATGTCCACACCTGTATGATATGAATATTTTTATTTTATTTCACCTTTATTTAACCAGGTAGGCCAGTTGAGAACAGGTTCTCATTTACAACTGCGACCTGGCCAAGATAAAGCAAAGCAGTGCGACAAAAACAACAACACAGAGTTACACATGGGATAAACAAACGTACAGTCAATATCACAATAGAAAAGTCTATATACAGTGTGTGCAAATGTAGCAAGATTAGGGAGGTAAGGCAATTAATAGGCCATAGAGGCGAAATAATGACAATTTAGCATTAACACTGGCGTGATAGATGATGATGTGCAAGTAGAGATACTGGGGTGCAAAAGAGAAGAAAAAAATAATATGGGGATGAGGTAGTTGGGTGTGCTATTTACAGATGGGCTGTGTACAGGTACAGTGATCGGTAAGCTGCTCTGACGGCTGATGCTTAAAGTTAGAGAGGGAGATATAAGTCTCAAGCTTCAGTGATTTTTGCAATTCGTTCCAGTCATTGGCAGCAGAGAACTGGAAAGAAAGGCGGCCAAAGGAGGTGTTGGCTTTGGGGATCACCAGTGAAATATACCTGCTGGAGCGTGTGCTACGGGTGGGTGTTGCTATAGTGACCAGTGAGCTGAGATAAGGCGGGGCTTTACCTAGCAAAGACTTATAGATGACCTGGAGCCAGTGGGTTTGGCGACAAATATGTCCCGAGGGCCAGCCAACGAGAGCATACAGGTCACAGTGGTGGGTAGTATATGGGGCTTTGGTGACAAAACGGATGGCATTGTGATAGACTACATCCAATTTGCTGAGTAGAGTGTTGGAGGCTATTTTGTAAATGACATCGCTGAAGTCAAGGATCGGTAGGATAGTCAGTTCTTTAAATTTATTTTATTTAACTTATTTAACAAGGTAGGCTAGTTGAGAACAAGTTCTCATTTTTAACTGCGACCTGGCCAAGATAAAGCAAAGCAGTGCGACACAAACAACAACAGAGTTACACATGGAATAAACAAACATACAGTCAATAATACAATAGAAAAGTCTATATACAGTGTGTGCAAATGAGATAAGATAAGGGAGGTAAGGCAATAAATAGGCCATAGTGGTGAAGTAATTACAATATAGCAATTAAACACTGGAGTGATAGATGTGCAGAAGATGAATGTGCAAGTAGAGATACTGGGGTGCAAAGGAGCAAAATAAATAAATACAGTTTAAGTCGGAAGTTTACATACACCTTAGCCAAATACATTTAAACTCAGTTTTTCACAATTTCTGACATTTACTCCTAGGAAAAATTCCCTGTCTTAAGTCAGATAGGATCGCCACTTTATTTTAAGAATGTGAAATGTCAGAATAACAGTATAGTGAATTATTTATTTCAGCTTTTATTTCTTTCATCACATTCGCAGTGGGCCAGAAGTTTACATACACTCAATTAGTATTTGGTAGCATTGCCTTTAAATTGTTTAACTTGGGTCAAATGTTTTGGGTAGCCTTCCACAAGCTTCCCACAATAAGTTGGGTGAATGTTGGCCCATTCCTCCTGACAGAGCTGGTGGAACTGAGTCAGGTTTGTAGGCCTCCTTGCTCGCACATGCTTTTTCAGTTCTGCCCACAAATTTTCTATGCGATTGAGGTCAGGGCTTTGTTATGGCCACTCCAATACCTTGACTGTTGTCCTTAAGGCATTTTGCCACAACTTTGGAAGTTTGGTTGGGGTCATTGTCCATTTGGAAGACCCATTTGCTTTAAGCTTTAATTTCCTGACTGATGTCTTGAGATGTTGCTTCAATATATCCACATAATTTTCCTACCTCATGATGCCATTTATTTTGTGAAGTGCACCAGTCCCTCCTGCAGCAAAGCACCCCCACAACATGATGCTGCCACCCCCGTGCTTCACGGTTGGGATGGTGTTCTTCGGCTTGCAAGCCTCCCCCTTTTTCCTCCAAATGCCACTAGACTGAGGAGGTCTGAGGAGGTGGAGGTCTACAATGTTTTTCTGAGGTCTTGGCTGATTTCTTTTGAGTTTCCCATAATGTCAAGCAAAGAGGCACTGAGTTTGAAGGTAGGCCTTGAAATACATCCACAGGTACACCTCCAATTGACTCAAATGATGTAAATTAGCCTACCAGAAGCTTCTAAAGCCATGACATCATTTTCTGGAATTTTTCAAGCTGTTTAAAGGCACAGTCAACTCAGTGTATGTAAACTTCTGACCCACTGGAATTGTGATACAGAGTGAAATAATCTGTCTGTAAACAATTGTTGGAAAAATTACTTGTGTCATGCATAAAGTAGATGTCCTAATCGACTTGCCAAAACTATAGTTTGTTAACAAGAAATGTGTGGAGTGGTTGAAAAACGAGTTTTAATGACTCCAACCTAAGTGTATGTAAACTTCCGACTTTAACTGTAAATAACAGTATGAGGATGAGGTGGTTGGATGGGTTATTTACAGATGGGCTATGTGCAGGTGCAGTGATCTGTAAGCTGCTCTGACAGCTGGTGCTTAAAGTTAGTGAGGGAGATATGAGTCTCCAGCTTCAGTGATTTTTGCAGTTCGTTCCAGTCATTGGTAGCAGAGAACTGGAAGGAAAGGCGGCCAAAGGAGAAATTGGCTTTGGGGGTCACCAGTGAAATATACCTGCTGGAGCGCGTGCTACGGGTGGGTGCTGCTATGGTGACCAGTGAGCTGAGATAAGGCGGGGCTTTACCTAGCAAAGACTTATAGATGACCTGGAGCCAGTGGGTTTGGCGACGAGTATGAAGCGAGGGCCAGCCAATGAGAGCATACAGGTCGCAGTGGTGGGTAGTATATGGGGCTTTGGTGACATGCACTGGATGGCATTGTGATAGACTACATCCAATTTGCTAAGTAGAGTGTTGGAAGTCAAGGATTGGTAGGATAGTCAGTTTTACAAGGGTATGTTTGGCAGCATGAGAGAAGGATGCTTTGTTAGCAAAATAGGATGCTGATTCTAGATTTAATTTAGGATTGGAGATGCTTAATGTGAGTCTGGAAGGAGAGTTTACAGTCTAACCAGACACCTAGGTATTTGTAGTCGTCCACATATTCTAAGTCAGAACCGTCCAGAGTAGTGATGCTGGACGGGCGGGCAGGTGCGGGCAGCGATTGGTTGAAGAGCATGCATTTAGTTTTACTTGCAAGTTTCTGCGGGGAGTGCAGAGCTGTTGGCCGGGGTAGGGGTAGCCAGGTGGAAAGCATGGCCAGCTGTAGAAAAATGCTTATTGAAATGATTGATTATTGTAGATTTATCGGTGGTGACAGTGTTTCCTTGCCTCAGTCTAGTGGCATCTGGGAGGAGGTGCTCTTATTCTCCATGGACTTTACAGTGTCCCAAAACTTTTTGGAATTAGTGCTACAAGATGCAAATTTCTGTTTGAAAAAGCTAGCCTTAGCTTTCCTAACTGACTGCGTATATTGGTTACTGACTTCCCTGAAAAGTTGCATATCGCGGGGGCTATTTGACACTAATGCAGTACGTCACAGGATGTTTTTGTGCTAGTCAAGGGCAGTCAAGTCTGGGGTGAACCAAGGGCTATATCTGTTCTTAGTTCTACATTTTATGAATGGGGCATGCTTATTTAAGATAGTGAGGAAAGCACTTTTAAAGAGCAACCAGGCATCCTCTACTGACGGGATGATGTCAATATCCTTCCAGGATACCCAGGCCAGGTCGATTAGAAAGGCCTGCTTGCTGAAGTTTTTAACCTCTTAGCGCAAGGGTCTAGTTTCCTGAATTTCCGCCTGTCGGACGTGCCCAAAGTAAACTGCCTGTTACTCAGGCCCAGAAGCTAGGATATGCACATAATTAGTAGTATTGGATAGAAAACACTGAAGTTTCTAAAACTGTTAAAATAATGTCTGTGAGTATAACAGAACTGATATGGCAGGCGAAAACCCGAGCAAAATCCATCCAAGAAAATGTCATTTTGTGAGCTTGCTCATTTTCCAATGGGTTGCTATAGGATCTGCTGAAATCCAGCTCCCATGTTGCAGTACCTATGGCTTCCACTAGATGTCAACCGTCTTTAGATAAGGTTTGATGCGTTTACCTAGAAAACTAGAGGAATAGGGGAAGTTTATATAAGTGGAGTGAGGAAGTGCCTTTTGGGTTTGGCGCACGGGACCATTAGCATGCGCCTCGGTTTTTTACTTTTCTATGGGGTGTTAAGCTTATCCCAGTTTATGTCACCTAACAGTACGAACTCTGAAGCTAGCTGGGGGGCAATCAATTCACATATGGTGTCCAGGGCACAGCTGGGGGCTGAGGGGGGTCTATTACAAGCGGCAACAGTGAGAGACTTATTTCTGGAAAGGTGGATTTTTAAAAGTAGAAGCTCGAATTGTTTGGGCACAGACCTGGATAGTATGACAGAACTCTGCAGGCTATCTCTGCAGTAGATTGCAACACCGCCCCCTTTGGCAGTTCTATCTTGTCTGAAAATGTTGTAGTTGGGTATGGAAATGTCAGAATTTTTGGTGGCCTTCCTAAGCCAGCATTCAGACACGGCTAGGACATCAGGTTTGGCGGAGTGTGCTAAAGCAGTGAATAAAACAAACTTAGGGAGGAGGCTTCTGATGTTAACATGCATGAAACCAAGGCTTTTACAGTTACAGAAGTCAACAAATGAGAGCACCTTGGGAATAGGTGGGGTGCTGGGGGCAACAGGGCCTGGGTTAACCTCTACATCGCCAGAGGAGGAGTAGGATAAGGGTATGGATAAAGGCTATAAGAACTGGTCGTCTAGTGCGTGAGAATAAAATAATAAAAGGAGCAGATTTCTGGGCGTGGTAGAATAGATTCAGGGCATAATGTACAGACAAGGGTATTGTAGGATGTGAGTACAGTGGAGGTAAACCTAGGCATTGAGTGACGATGAGAGCGGTTGCGTCTCTGGAGGCACCAGTTAAGCCATGTGAGGTCTCCGCATCTGTGGAGGGTGCGACAATAGAGCTATCTAAGGAATTTAGGGCGGGGCTGGGGGCTCTATAGTGAAATAAAACAATAATAACTAACCTAAACAGCAGTAGACAAGGCATATTGACGTTAGGGAGAGGCATGACTAGCCGTGTGATCATAGGGTCCAATGAGCAGCAATAGGTGAGTCGGGCATTTCGGTAGTCGCTACTACGCTAGGCGAGCTGGAGACACAGCGATTCAGAAAGCTAGCAGGCCATGGCCAGCAGATGGATCTTTGGCGACCTCGCAACGGAAAATCCTGTTGAAACCACCTCGGACGATTACGTCGGCAGACCAGTCGTGATGGATCGGCGGGGCTCCGTGTCGGCAGTAAAGCGTCCAGGCCAATTGGCAAAAGAGGTATTGTAGCCCAACAATTAGCTGTTGGACCTCTTCGGCAAGCCGGGAGATGTGGCTAACTCAAGGCTAACTGGTGCTTGCTTCAGTACAGAGACGTTAGCCAGGAGTAGCCACTCGGATTGCAGCTAGCTAGTTGCGATGATCCGGTGTAAAGGTTCAGAGCTTGCGGTAAGAATCCGGAGAAAAAGCAGTCTGATATGCTCTGAGTTGATATCGAGCTGTGCAGACTGGCAGGTATTGACCGAGCTGAGGCTGGCTGGTGTCCAAGTTAATGGTGAAGACCGCTAGCAGTGGTTAACTGACTACCAGCTAGTAGCTAGTTAGCTGGCTAGCTTCTGATGGCGGTTCCGGTTCTAAAGTATATAAATAGCTGATTCGTACCACATTGGGTGAGGCGGGTTGCAGGTGAGTATATTCAGTCCATAGATGGAAAGTGAGATTAAAATATATATTAAATATATACGGAAAAAAAACGAGGAAAACTATATTTACACGGGACAGGACGGGACAAGACAAAACACACGTCCGAGTGCTACGCCATCTTGGATACTGAGGAATATACAGTCTATGTTAGGAGGGTAGAGATTATGGGCTGAATCTGATTTCCTTTAATCAGTGTTAATTTGGAGGAAGGTTGGTGTGTTGGAGACAACTCTGACCAAACTTTACAGCCTTATCACTGAGCAGCCGTATCAGACATGTTTTGTTTATATTCAACTGTTCTAGAATGCTGGATCAATGAGTTAGCTAGCTAACAAAATTGCTTGAAATAAGCTCCTCTTTTTGAGAAATATAGACTTGTAATTGACTCAACAACCCATATACAAATGTAGCTTTCTTAATCAACCAGAAAATCAAGTCATATGCGGCTGTTTTATCAATGTTAGCTGGGTAATTTAATAATCCTGCTTCCTGGAATACCCCACTAGTATACTAAACTCAGCAACAACAACAAAAAAGTCCTTATTTCAGGACCCTGTCTTTCAAAGATAATTTGTAAAAATCCAAATAATAATCTTCATTGTGAAGGGTTTAAACACGGTTTCCCATGGTTGTTCAATGAACCATAAACAATTAATGAACATGCACCTGTGGAACGGTCATTAAGACACTAACAGCTTACAGACTGTAGGCAATTAAGGTCACAGTTATGAAAACTTAGGACACTAAAGAGGCTTTTCTACTGACTCTAAAAAACACCAAAAGAAAGTTGCCCAGGGTCCCTGCTCATCTGCGTGAACGTGCCTTAGGCATGCTGCAAGGAGGCATGAGGACTGCAGATGTGGCCAGGGCAATAAATTGCAATGTCCGTACTGTGAGACGCCTAAGACAGCGCTACAGGGAGACAGGACGGACAGCTGATCATCCTCGCAGTGGCAGACCACGTGTAAAAACACCTGCACAGGATCAGTACATCCAAACATCACACCTGCAGGACAGGTACAGGATGGCAACAACAACTGCCCGAGTTACACCAGGAACGCACAATCCCTCCATCAGTGCTCAGACTTTCCGCAATAGGCTGAGAGAGGCTGGACTGAGGGCTTGTAGGCCTGTTCTCACTAGACATCACCGGCAACAACATCGCCTATGGGCACAAACCCACTGTTGCTGGACCAGACAGGACTGGCAAAAAGTGCTCTTCACTGACGAGTCGCGGTTTTGTCTCACCAGGGGTGATGGTCAGATTCACGTTTATCGTCGAAGGAATGAGCGTTACACCGAGGCCTGTACTCTTGAGCGGGATCGATTTGGAGGTGGAGGGTCCGTCATGGTCTGTGGCCGTGTGTCACAGCATCATCGGACTGAGCTTATTGTCATTGCAGGCAATCTCAACGCTGTGTGTTACAGGGAAGACATCCGCCTCCCTCATGTGGTACCCTTCCTGCAGGCTCTTCCTGACATGACCCTCCAGCATGACAATGCAACCAGCCATACTACTCGTTCTGTGCGTGATTTGGCCAGCAAAGAGCCCGGATCTCAATCCCATTGAGCACGTCTGGGACCTGTTGGATCGGAGGGTGAGGGCTAGGGCCATTCCCCCCAGAAATGTCCGGGAATTTGCAGGTGCCTTGGTGGAAGTGGGGTAACATCTCGCAGCAAGAACTGGTAAATCTGGTGCAGTCCATGAGGAGGAGATGCACTGCAGTACTTAATGCAGCTGGTGGCCACACCAGATACTGACTGTTACTTTTGATTTTGACCCCCCCTTTGTTCAGGGACACATTATTCAAATTCTGTTAGTCACATGTCTGTAGAACTTGTTCAGTTTATGTCTCAGTTGTTGAATCTTATGTTCATACAAATATTTACACATGTTAAATTTGCTGAAAATAAACGCAGATTACAGTGAGAGGATGTTGTTTTTTTTGCTGAGTTTATTATGCTGAACTCAAATCAAATACCAGGACGGCCCAGTAGAGGGCATATGTGGGCTGTCACAGTGCATTCTCAGTGCTGTGATATTCACATCTTGAAAACAAATGTTCAGAATTTTGCCTGTATGTGGGTGTGATCATGTATAGAACATTGGGCAAATTCGTTTTGCATTGCACGGTGCCCCGGTAGGCGGCATTTGTACATTTTAGACCATTCCATTGGTCCTTAACTGAAATCTCCGGGCTATGCAAAACACACTTGCCCAATGATGGAAATGTTGCTAGTGACCAAAACAAGTGCATATCCACCACAGCCACTACTGCTGGAGGTGGGGCATGTGGTCTACATGTGCCTCTCCTCAGGTTACAGGTTTCTGAATGGAACTACAATACAATCTCACAAATCATTGACTCACTTTAATTGGACTTAATTTTACATTTTACAATGTGTCTCTAATACCTAGCTATTTATTTACATGGTAGGTCATTAAATAGGATGTGTTGGTCATCAGTTAAACAAGCACAGTGTTAATGTGCAGACTTTGTCTTTGGATTATTGAGGATCTTGTATTGTGATAATGATATTGATAAACTAACAACAATTGAACATAGAAATTAAAAATATGACACTGAATATGAAGTACCTCCATTTCAAGTTTATTCAACGTCATTTAACACAAACATGATATAATACAATCAAGCAGTTATCTTCACGAAGGCACATAATCAACATACAGTATTAATTTCATTACAAATATTTTCTAACGTCCCAAAAACACCGATTTCAGTTATAGTGCAACAGCCAAGCGACTTAATAATCAAGTACATATAATTGACTATCCTCTAAGACTTCACCATCATTCCCTCCACCATTGAAGTGCACGTATGACTAATTTGTTTACACTTTGTTTATACTTAATTTGCTTATACTTATTTGTTGATTGATTAATCTGTTTTGTTTACATATACTTTAGTGGTTTTCATATACATATTTTTGTTGTTGTTGTGGTTTTCATATAAACCCTCTTGGGTTTCCAACCTTACCTGCACACCTTTTTACCTTGTTTCCAACTTCACCTGCACTGTATGTCTTTCACTTGTTTTTTTGTGTGTGAAGTAATAAAATAAACTGTATATGCTTATCATTGAATAGGTGTCAGTATCCTCACAAATGAGTCATCATGATAAAACCCAAACGCAGGATAGAGGGGCTGTGTGAATGTGGTCTGGACTTTGTGGAGGAGGGTCATTGTGTCAGAGACACTAAAAGTACATTGTTCCTGCCCTGTGGTCCATGTACACTCCTACTCTGGAGGGGCAGGGGACAGGGATATCCGTCATGTTTTGATTGTGCCAGAAAGTGCGGATGGGTGGGTTACAGTTCAAACACCAGAACTGATAATTCCATCGAAAATCAGTCTCATATTCCTCTCCATCCCTGCTGATGCTTTTGTATGAGACAGCTACTTCAACTCTCTCCCTGCTCTACTCTACTTCCCAGTAGCAGGCTCCAGACAGACCCTCTCTACACAACACCTGGTCAATGTCAATAAATCTGTCTGAATGGTAAGGATAGGACTGAGACTTGTTTCTACATATCCCCTTTCTGTTCCCCTCAGACAGACAGAGGTACTCATTGGCTGGGTCTGGATCCAAAGTGAGCTGGCAGGAGTCTGAGAAAAACACATTACAAATAAAACATTACACAAATTAGTTAGGCGTGTTTGTGTTTCTACAATTGCTAGTAAATGGTCATGATTATGCATACTTGTGGGGTACATACTGTACTGTATGTATATGTTGTAGTAGAATTTTATATTTGAGATTCTTCAAAGTAGCCACCCTTTGCCTTGATGGCAGTAGGTGTGTCCAAACTTTTGACTGGTACTGTATATATGGTCCAAAACTCACCTTTAGATAGTCCACAGCCTGTCTCAGCTCCTGTATTTCCTGGATTATCTGGTTGAATTTCTGATGATTCTTCCCAAAGTGTTTGTGCAGAGAAATAAATCATACCACATTGAAACAAATGTAGTGTCTGATACATCAAACAGCCCTATGTGAACTTAATGAGAGACCATGTATAAATACAGTTTAGGCTAAAATGAAATAGCGTGTGGTGTCTTGCCATCTGTTTAGATTATGTATGCAGCTAGAAGATAGACACATTTTTGTAAATAGCCTGTGTGACATCTTACAGTGGGGTTCCTATCCTTACCTGTTTCTCCATCCTTTCTGCTGCAGCTGAGCCAGTATCATGGCCTTTATGTTCATCCATCGTACACATGACACACTGCTGATCGGTACGGCAGTAAATCTCTAGCAGTTTGTCATGATGAGAGTATATTTTCTCCTGTAGTTGTGTCAATGCTTTGACCAGCTTGTGCTTCTTAAAGGCAGGGGATTCATTGTGAAGTTTGAGATGAGTCTCACAGTAAGAGGACAGACACACCAGACAGGATTTGACTGCTTTGAGTTTTCTCCCAGTGCAGACGTCACACTACATTTCCAGGCCCAATTTAACAGAGAGCTGGAGAGCATTGATAATTTTTTTTGTATTTTCACATGAATACATGCATTCTGGTTTTGTAACAATGTAAATTGTTGATTTATATCTTGAATTTAAAAAAAAAATTTTTTTTTAAAGTCTGACTTAAAAAAAAAAAAAATCACATGGGTCAACAGTTAACGTTTAATGGACTGAATGGAGATCAATGCTGTTTTCTTGTTAGGACAACTGTTAAATAGAAAATGTCACTTTTTTTACACTGGCGGCCCCAGTTAGTGTATACTTTTTATTTGTATTATTAGCATTAGAATGAATGGTCGATATGAACACAGCCAGGTGCAGTACACAGTACATCTATACTCCTAGACCCACAACATCGATTTTGACAAGAGGAGATAATCATATTTTTCAACAATTTCATTAAACTAAAACGCTTTTGAGAAAAAAATAAATAAATAATAAAACAGAGAGCTGGAGGAGCAGCACGGAGTCCTGTTTTCTTTACTTTTCCACCAATTCAGCCAAATATTTATTCAGAACAGGCCTGGGAATTAAGCTTTCCTTACACATGGGATAGTTGTATACAGCTTTCGGATCATCCTGATCCCAGCAGCCCTGAATACGGGTGGGTATAATTTGTGGAACGTCCCAACATGAAACCGTCCCAAAAACTTCGTAAGTACAAGGTTGCCAACAAACGCATACAAAGTAACATGATCAATTCACCTAACGTTAACTCACCACGTAGCTTATTCTTAATGTTTGTCAATAGGCTACCAGAGTGAGGACAGAATAAACGGACAGAATAAACGTGGTGAGTGAAAAACGTAATTAATTAGCCCACTCCCTACGCGGTATCATATTCTGGCACTATACAACTTTGTATGCGTTATTTGTTGGCAACCTTGTTATTTATGAAGTTTTTGGAACAGATTCCTGTTGGAACGTTCAACAAATTATACCCCCCCAACAGCTGAACTGATCCCATTCTTTTAAAAATACCTACCTAAAACGTGTAGTTATTTAGTGCACCACCGATGAAAAAAAACAAGTATCCAGTTTTAATAAGGAATAAAAAAATCACTACACTAATGGGCAGTGTGTGTAGTAGAGTAACAAAGAACATCTACGTTTCCTTCTTTTCCTGTGGCTTCCTGGTTCTGTCAGCGATGTTAGGTACCTGGTCTGTCCAGAAGAGGGTGTAAGTGGTCTGTCACTGGACTGAGAATAGAGATGCCGAAATCATTGTCTCACTTTTGTTAGACTCATAGTAGGATACTTCATACATACATGACATGATTACAATTAAGATACGACAATATGAAACGTCAGAATAATGTTTTTTTAGCAACTAAAGGTGACTGTGGCCAGATTATGGTAGCCTACCCTATTTACAGTCTAAACACATTGTCCTATGGTTGGCATTAAATACGTTGTACAGCAGATTAACTTTTCCTTTGCTGTACATATTGCCGGTGTAGAGAGGGTGGTTGATGTGGGGGATTTTCAGTGAGGACACAGGAAGGTGGTCAAGTCCACTTCCTTGTATAGGAATCTCATTTCCAAGTCAGCAGGGCATTTTCCAAAGTACAAAAAGAATGGCCCCACTTTACATGTCCATAATACTTATCTATTTACATAGTAGTTACATAGGCAAGTACAGTGTAATCAGGTACATCGTTTTTTACACAGTACAGATCAGTACCACCTCCAGGACAGATCATTACCTCCAAACCAGCACTCTTTACACTTCCTCACCTGCCCTTTATATGAGACAGCAAAATCAACGCTCACCCCACTCCACTTTACTTCCCAGTAGCAGGCTCCAGACAGACCCTCTTTACACAACACCTATTTCCAGTGGCTAAATCTATGTTGATGGCAAGGATAAGGCTGGACCTTATCACTCCTGGTCACCTTTCTGTTCCTCTGAGACAGACACAGGAGTTGATTTTCTGTGCTGGGATCCAATGTCAGCTGGCAGTAGTCTAGGAAGAGGATAAAATAAAGCGTGTCAAAAAGGCCATATGTTGGCCAATAACCTCCCGGCGCCCTTTCCTTGTGAGTCAGGTGAGTTTCCAAACGAGAGTGGGAAATAATGGGCATAGTCTTCGGTAGCAGAGATGGCCTAGTCAAGTTGATGAGTGATGTGTGCGTCCATTCAACCATAAGTAGTGTTTGTATAATGTTTGCTATGCTTTTTTGCCTCTGTTTGGTGTTGACCTTCACGCATGCCTCTACAGATGTATGATCTAAATTTGAGCCAGTTTGCTATAGCAGGAAATTAATCCTGCAACAACAGGAACTGTGAATTATTATGTGGATTATACATTTTTCATTAAGACAAATCAAGTCTGACATTTCAAAGTGGAAATTACAAACTTTAGAAGCCTTTTTAAACCTGAAATACACTACAACTTTGCATTTCCTGCTGTGCAGGAAGATTCTCAGCAACAAAAATGTGATCAAATTAAGGACAACACGTCCTTAGGGGTTTGTTTAGTATTGTTTGTTGTATGATACAATGTAGCTTCGGGACCACATCTATGGAGTCTGTTGGGACATGTCATCCCAATGTCCCAACAGACTCCCATAGTTGTGGTCCCGAAACTAGATAATATGCTAACATCCCACTGGGCACAGACGTAATTTTAACGTCTTGTTTTTATTTACATTTGGTTGAGTTGTCAACTCATGTGAATTCAACGTGAAATCAATAAAACATTTCACCATGTCATTGGATTTAAGTTAAAAGTTACATGAAAAAATACTAATTTCCCTTATGTTGATGACTTTTTGCAAATCCAATCAATTTTCCATGTTGATTCAACGTCATCACATTGATTTATTTTGTTGAAAGGACGTGTAAACAACATTGATTCAACCGGTTTTTGCGCAGTGGGATGTGCGTGCAAATGTTTTACCAAACTTATGGTGTTTTTTTACCTAATATTTTTTGTTTGACTTAGCATAATTAGGGGTTCACAGCCAAGTTTTGTATTCTGTATTATTTTTTTATTTTCTTGACATGGTCAAATAACTAAAGCATAGATAGGTACCTTTTTTCTAATTTGGCACACAGAAACTAGAGGCCATGAGGAAATTTGTAAAAAATAATGGCTCCGATTGGCCAATAGGTGGCGCTTTTATAAGCAGTCCCACATAAACCCTCATATCTGCTGCCTAATTTGAAATAGAGACTTGA
Source organism: Brachymystax lenok tsinlingensis (assembly GCA_030435695.1). Taxonomy (NCBI): domain Eukaryota; kingdom Metazoa; phylum Chordata; class Actinopteri; order Salmoniformes; family Salmonidae; genus Brachymystax; species Brachymystax lenok. Next base: position 31,746,470 of record CM059818.1, read on the forward strand.
AACTTTGTATGTACTGTAGGTGTCTTTCCTGATGCTGAACACATTTGCATCAAGGATCCGTAAGGTCTGTCAGGCTAGATTTTCCACCATCATGGACATTTTTTTTTACTTTGAAAAAAATATTCTCATGAACCATAAATCAAATCAAATGTTATTTGTCACATTCGCCGAATACAACAGGTGTAGACCTTACAGTGAAGTGCTTACTTACAAGCCCTTAACCAACAATGCAGTTTTAAGAAAAAGTGTTAAGTAAAGAATAGACAAGTAAATTTTTTTAAAATAAATGTAACAAGTAATTAAAGAGCAGCCGTAAAATAACAATTGTGAGGCTATATACAGGGGGTACCGGTCCAGAGTCAATATGCGTGAGCACCGGTTAGTCGAGGTAATTGAGGTAATATCTACATGTAGCTAGAGTTAAAGTGACTATGCATAGATCATAAACAGAGGATAGCAGCAGTGTAAATGGGTCCGGGTAGCCCTTTGATTAGCTGTTCAGGAGTCTTATGGCTTGGGGGTAGAAGCTGTTAAGAAGCCTTTTGGACCTAGACTTGGAGCTCCGGTACCGCTTGCCGTGCGGTAGCAGAGGGAACAGTCTATAACATGGGCGGCTGGAGTCTTTGACAATTTTTAGGGCCTTCCTCTGACATCGCCTGGTATAGAGGTCCTAGATGGCAGGAAGCTTTGCCCCAGTGATGTACTGGGCCGTACGCACTACCCTCTGTAGTGTTAGTTGGTTGGTAGTGACAAAAAATTCATTAGCATTCAGCATTTAGCGGCTGAAGGTTCAGAAGCTCAGAACGGGTCCAGCTAGCTCTTTTTTTTTACAGTCAGTGAACATGAAGTGTGTGTGTGCATACATGTTTGCACTTTATTCACATTCTCTCTGGTCTTTTGCTCAGAAGGGCGAACAGTTGGAACTTTAGCCACAGACACCCATCATCAGTAGGCTACACAACAACTTTTAGGAGGGCAACATCACTGAGTGATGGTAATTTAGCCATCAAATAGCACAAATTATTTAATCTCTAGCAAAAACAAATTTACAAAAATAATACTAAAGAGCTTTCTGCTGACCTTTCCCAGATATCCTGTCCATTTCCTCCTTGCAGATGTCTTGCAGTCACTCTTTCAGTTCAGAGCTAAATTTCCTTGCATGCTTAAATGAGACAATGATTTTTTAAATTGAACCTTTATTTAACAAGGCAAGTCAGTTAAGAACACATTTTTATTTACAATGACGGCCTACCCCTACGACGCTGGGTCAATTGTGCGACACCCTGTGGGACTCCCAATCACAGCCAGTTGTGATACATCCTGGATTGAACCAGGGACTGTAGTGATGCCTTTTGCACTGAGATGCAGTGCCTTAGACTGCTGAACCACTCGGGAGCTCGATGATAATGGGTATAGCCTAAGATCTAAGAGGGACACAGAGGGACTGAAAACTACGATATTGACAAAGGCAAAGTACATTTCACTGGGAAAGAAGTCTAGAGATAGTCACTGGAAAGGATAGAGAAGTCACCTGGAGGAAATGGGTGTGATCTGTGTTTGAAAGCTGCTCCAGCTCAGCATCTCTCCTCCTTAGCTCAGCCACCTCCTGCTCCAGTTGCTTCAGTCACATTTTAGCCTGTCTCTCATCAGCCTTCTCCTGGGCTCTGATCAGCTCCTTCACCTCGGAGCGCCTTCCATCAATGGAGCGGATCAGCTCAGTAAACGTCCTCTCACTGTCTTCCAATTACGCCTGTGCAGAGCACTTTTACGACACAGAGAGGATGGGGTCGATTTCAACCACCCTATTCACTCAGCTCTCGCCAGGACTCCAGACAGCCTGACTGTAATTTCACTATATATGGACCTAACATTCACCTTCAGAGAGACCACAGCCTGTCTCAGCTTCTGTATCTCCTTCTCTCTATCCTGGATTTTCAGCTCAGATTTCTGCTGATTCTCCTCCAACTGCTTCTGCAAAGACATGTATCATACCCATAAGATGATTAAATTGCTATCAGACAGGCTGCTGTGCATCTGACATGGTAGTATCTGAATGTTTTCACTGTTTCATTTCACTCCATCTTCTCCCATTGCCTTGCCATTGGAGTTTCTTCTTTATGTGAGAAATCTGGCTTTTCTGTACAATTTGTGACATTACTGAACAGACAGAAAACCCTCCATGCTCAGCTCAAATGGGTTGGGCTTTACACTGATTGGATGACCTCTTTTCAAATGTAACCTATCATTCTCTGTTTTATATGTGAACCTAATAATATGAATGTAAATGTAATATTAACCAGATGGAACATGAGGTAGCAAAGAGTTAGCAACAGGTTACGCAGACAAAACATTTACGTGTGAGTCTCTCTACTCTTCGTATTGCACTATTCTCAGTCACTGGTCTCGATGCTAGACTAAAATAGATGAACAAATGTTTATATGTAGACGTGTGATATTTAACTGTTCTGATCCTCATCTGTTTCTCAGTCCTTTCAGCTACAACTGACACTGTATCATGGCCTTTATGTTCGTCCAGCACACACAGCAGACAGATACACTGTTGATTGGTACAGCAGTAAACCTCCAGCAGTTTGTTGTGATGAGAGCAGATCTTCTGTAGTTGTCCAGTGGCTTCATGTTTTTTTCCCGGGTTGAGGTCATTATGAAGTTTCAGGTGAGACTCACAGTAAGAGGCCAGGCACACCAGACAGGACTTGACAGCTATGAGTTTTCTCCCAGTGCAGATGTCACACCCCACACCTAAAGGTCCATCTTAACAGAGATTAGGAGGAGCAGGTTGGAGTCCTGTCTTCAGTTTCTCCACTAATTCAGTAGAGGATTTTTCCTCAGAACAAGTCTTGGGGTGAAAGTCTGTCTGCACAGGGGACCGCTGTATACACCTTTCAGATCATCCTGATTCCAGCAGTCCTTAATACAGCCCATACAGTAACTGTGTCCACGGGAAATAGTCCCTGGATCCTTCAGTAGATCCAGACAGATTGAACAGGTAATCAAATCCTTATCTTCTAAAATTGCTTCTGCCATGGTGATACACAGACTAACAGACTGAGCAGCAGAGTAGCAGAAATACGTTTAGTTTCCCTGTTTGTTCTGAGCAGTAGGAGTGGCTTCCACTGGACTTGAAACTTGGCTTTCTGCCTGGTTCAGTGTGAACTGAGATATCAGACAGTGTCTGGCTAGCAGAAGGCACATGTGGTCCGTCACAACCAGAGAAAACCGGTTTATTGATACTGAAACATTTCAAGTTTTATGAGTGGTATGTACGGGATACACATGAAATGCTTACTTGGAGGTTCCTTCTTAACAATGCAACAACAATTAGAAATAAAAAAGGATAAGAATATGAACAAAGTAAATGGCTCAGTGGAATAGAATAAACATTTTAAGGAAGGCACAATTTATAGTGTTTACATGTGTTTTGGGGAAGGGGGGATTGAGCCTGTTGGTATCAGACCTCATACTCAGATACCGTCTACCTGATGGTGAGAGAGTGAACAGCTCAGGAACTGGGGTGTGTCTTCACCTACCTGCCGGAGGGCCTTGCGTTCACGGACAGAGCAATGCCACTACCAGGCCGTAATGCAACCAGTCAGGACGCTTCGATGGTGTAGTGGTAGTATTTGGAGCGGACCCGTTGTGGCATGCTGAATTTCTTCAGCCGCCATAGGACGTAGAGACGCTATTGCACCCTCTTGACAAGAGTGGTGGTGTTATTGGTCCATGTCAAGTCCTCGGTGAACTTAAAACTACTGACTCTCTCTACTGCAGTCCTGTTGATGTGGATTGGGGCATGTTCCCTCCTCTGCATCCTGAAGTCAATAATCAACTTCTTCGTAATGCTGATGTTGAGGGAGAGGTTGTTGTCCTGGCAGCACAATGCCAGTTCACTTACCTCCTCACTATAGGCTGACTCGTTGTTTTTGGTTATCAGACCTACAACCGTGGTGTCGTCAGCAAACTTGATGACAGAATTGGTTTCGAGCAAACATTGGAATAAGATCCATTAAATCTGAGGAGCGTTAAGATCATCAGAGTGCTGGAGTTTAAAACCATCTTCTCAGAATCATCACATGTGGCTGCTAATTTACTGGATTCTAAAATGAGAGAGAGAGCGAGAGAGAGAACGGAAGAGGGAGAGAGGGAGTGATAGCAGGAGAGTGAAAGGAGACCCAGGGGGACAGCAATATAGACAGAAAGAGAGAGAATAGAGAGTTTGAGAGAGACAGATAGAGAGAGGGAAAGAGAGTGTGAGTCTCCCCTGTGGCTGTACTGGTCGCTGCTACCGACTCAGATCTGCTGGATATCAGACAGGTGTGGAATTAACACTAATTGCCCCACTATGACTTGACAGCTCAACACACAACCACATACACGCATGTCATGTACTTCGACACGGCTTATATCTGTGTGCGGGTGTGTGTAAGTGAGCGTCAACAACCACAGCAAGTGAAATCACTGCAACACTTAACAAAGAGCTGAAGTCTGTTTTAGAATTGGTGGCAAGTACTAAACTAGTCCTAAATATATCAAAAACTAAAAGCATTGTATTTGGGACAAATAATTAGCTAATCCCTAAACCTCATCTAAATCTTGTAATGAATAATGTGGCAACATAACAACTTTAAAAGCACCAAACTGTCTGTTCAAACAGTGAACACACAGCTCAGACACCCAAATATACCACACAATTCACACACACATACACACACACACACTCACTCACTCACTCACTCACTCACTCACACACACACTCACTCACTCACTCACTCACTCACTCACTCACTCACTCACTCACTCACACACACACACACACACTGCTGTATTGTGGATTTTATGTAGTACATTTTTAATATTAGAGTAATAATTTAATAATGTCTTGTATGATGTATATTTTTATTTATGATGTAGGCTGTTGTAGGCTGTTGTTCTGCTTTAGCCCTGTTTGGACCACAGGAAGAGTAACTGCTGCTTTGGTAGCAGCTAATGGGGATCCTAATAAATACTAAATACTCCAAAGCGATTGTATCTAAACTGAGCATGCAGTGGCAGATGTTGTTAGCATGGGGTTTGTGGTAATGTGATACTGTACCTATATCTACTCTGAGTGTACAAAACATTACGCTCTTTCCAGACTGACCAGGTGAATCCAGGTGAAAGCCATGATCCCTTATTGATGTCACTTGTTAAATCCACTTCAATCAGTGTAGATGAAGGGGAGGAGACAGGTTAAAGAAGGATTTTTTAGCCTTGAGACAATTGAGACATGGATTGTGTATGTGTGCCATTCAGAGGGTGAATGGTCAAAACAACATATTTAAGTGCCTTTAAACAAGGTATGGCAGTAGATGCCAGGTGCACTGTTTTGTGTCAAGAACTGCAACGCTTCTGGGGTTTTCACACTCAACAATTTCCCATGTGTATCAAGAATGGTCCACCACCCAAAGGACATCCAGCCAACTTACCCTGATGAAGACAGCTCGTCTGTCGTAACGTTGGTTATTAGGTTATTCAATTATTGCATCTGAGCTCCTAGAGTGAGCGGCTCTCCTTTTCCTTTTCAAGCATCCAGCCAACTTGACACAACTGTGGGAAGCATTGGAGTGTCCATGTCCTGACAAATTGAGGCTGTCCTGAGGGCAAAGGGGGGGGGTGCAACTCAATATTGGGAAGCTGTTCTTATGTTCCTAATGTTTTGTACCCTCACTGAATATGGACAGCATGTTATGTACTTTAGAAAGCAGTCCACAATCTGCACTGAGACTACACATTGGAACAGCATAGAAGCAAGCAAGACTTGGTTTGTTGTCAGACTTCATTAGGGTGGCAGGTACCCTAGCGGTTAAGAGCTTTGGGCCAGTAACTGAAAGGACGCTGGTTAGAATCCCCAAGCTGACTAGGTGAACAATATGCTAATGTACCCTTGAGCAAGGCACTTAATTGCTCCTGTAAGTCGCTCTGGATAAGAGCGTCTGCTAAATGACTAAAATGTTCCAAAAAATGATGTGGCTGTGTGTTTCCTACAGCCTTACACCACACAACAGTAGGAACATGTTTAGTGTACATCATTATTACATGAGTGTTTGTTGCTGAATGTGTATCTTGCTGGGGATGAACAGATCCTTTGAGAGGCAGACTGATGAACATGTTGTATACCACGTGCAGTTTTTCCATCCCCCATATTTGTCTACCCTCCCTCTTCCATTTCCTTTCCTCTCTTCTTCTCCCCCTCAACTCTCTCTCTCCCTCCTCCTCTTTCTTTGTACAAGTATGACTTATTCCCAGTGGTGTAAAGTACTTAGGTAAAAATATTTTAAAGTACTACTTAAGTAGGTTCTTTGGGTATCTGTACTTTACTTTACTATTTATATTTATATTTGTATATACATTCCTAAAGAAAATATTGTACTTTTTACTCCATACATTTTCCCTGACAAACAAAAGTACTTGTTACATTTTGAATGATTAGTAGGACAGGAAAATTGTCAAATTCAGTAACTTAGCAAGAGAACACGTGGTCATCCCTACTGCCGCTGGCCTGGCAGACTCACTCAACACAAATGCATCTTTTGTAAATAATGTCTGAGTGTTGGAGTATACCCCTGGCTATCCATACATTTTTTAAACAAGGAAATGGTTCCGTCTGCTTTCCTTAGTATAAGGAATTTTAAATGATTTATTATTTTACTTTTGATACTTAAGTATATTTAATACTTTTAGACTTTCACTCAAGTAGTATTTTACTGGCTGACTTTCACTTTTACTTGAGTAACTTTCTATTAACGTATCTATACTTTTACTCAAGTATGACAATTGGGAACTTTTTCCACCACTGCTTATTCATAACCTAAGAAATGTGTGCGTACTGAATAAGACATGATTCTCTCTCAGCAGAAAGCTGTCAAGAATGCTATTTATCTGTTTGACACTATCACAGTTCGTCTTGGCAGGTTTTCAATCCTCTCTCTTCGGTGTAGCAAAGGAAACATTTTCAGACACACAGACACACACGCGCGCGCACACACACACACACACACACACACACACACACACACACACACACACACACACACACACACACACACACACACACACACACACACACACACACACACACACACACACACACACACACACACACACACAGCTGTAGCAGGTGTGGAGCAGCAGAAGAGATAAGCCATTTCATTATGGTACGCTGTAGGGCTCAGACCATGTTTATGGAGCATGGTATAGTGGATTTTTCTCATACAAGCAATTTTTGGATCCGTGTTGAAATGTATCTATAGCAGAACAGTAATGATCAAATGCTCAAATACATTCACAGAACTTCTGATCATTTTCTTGCCTTTGTACATGACCTGCATATCTCAAACCACCTTTTGCAAAACTTAAAATGCAAATGTCATCAGCGAATTGCCGCTCGGAAGGCCCATTATTTTGACGGTGTAATATAGTGTTGATGAATGTATTTATGTTTTGCAAAAGGCCACGGAGTTCTGTGTCTTGTGGACTGGACTCTGTTTTGAAAATCGACAACATTGTTCCAAAAAACACTTGTATGCGATTAATAAAAACTGTAATAACTGGGTGGTTTGTTTCACTCCTTCATTCTTCCCTTCTTCACTAACGATTAGCTGCTAGCGCCTAGGTCTCTGTGTGTGTGTATGTCTATGCATGCATCTGTACACAACCTGGTCTCAGAGCTTTTTGTATTATTCTGTACATAAATCTGAGACACTCCATTTAGTGTGGAATGTTAAGTTTGGTATGGTCATATAAAGACAGATGGTTATTTAAGGCAAAAACGAAAGGAGGGTGGTTGGTCGGGGTCGATGGATGAGCATATAACGCAAAGATCTAGCAACCCAAAGGTTGTGAGTTGGAATCTCATTACGAACAACTTTACCATTTTAGCCAATTAGCAACTTTTCATCTACTTACTTCTTTTGAGCTACTTTGCAACTACTTAGCATGTTAGCTAACCCTTCTCTTAACCTTGACCCTTTTATCTAATCCTTCCCCAACCCTAACTTTAACCCTTTAACCTAACTCCTAAACTTAACCCTAACCCCTTAACCCTAAGCCTAGCTAACATTAGAGAATTCGTAAAATATCAAACATTTAGCAAATTCGTAACATATTGTACATTTTGCAAATTCGTAACATATCATACGAATTGTAATTCATAACATATCATATGGGTGGTGGACATCCACAAAATAATACACACCAAACGAAATGTAAGATATCATACTAAATGTAGAGTCTTGGTTTACGTACAGAATAATACAACATGCTCTGAGACCAGGTTGGTGTACAAGACTCCCTCCATATACAGGCCCCACCCTCATCAGGCACTCTACACCTATACAGTATACAGTACACACAACAGACCCTGACAGTTACATCAAACCAACTGTCTCTTTTTCATTCCCCCTCTCTTTCCTTCCTTCCCCATCACTCCATCCCACACACCTTCTCCCATCAGCCACCCTCCCCAATCTTTCCTTCCTCTTCCTCATCCCTTCTCCCCTAGCCACCCCTCCCTGAGGCTTCCAGATCTTTCAAGATCTTTCATTGTCCCTGACATCTGTTCTGCAGGCTGATTAATTGAGAGTAGCGTGTGGGATGAGACCCCCCTAGGTAATAATTGAAGTCAGAGAATTGCTTAGAAGAATGACTGACTGGCACTGTATGTTCACTGTCAATAATGGATCAGGGCCAACCCTGGTTAGACTGACTGCCTGTCAGACTGTCTGTCCGAATATGCTTGGCTGTACACAAATAGACGTTGATTTAGTTCTAGGAAATAGAGCTAGAAAAGCAAATATGTGGAGAAATGTGGCCATGAGCAAGCTAGTATTAGTGGTGTAGGAGTTTCTATATCACTTTGTTTCTGCAGTGTTATTTTACCCTGTTTAGGTGGTCTGACATTGTCATCAATTTATCTCCTCCCTCTCTCTCTTTCTCCATCTCACTCTCCGAAAGTGATGTGATTAATGTCTCTCCAGGGACAGAGGGAGAGCAGTAACAGAGCCCAGTTCAGAGGTCACAGGCTCAGGTCAGAGGTTAGGGGTCAGTGGTCTCGGTGCTGAGTTAAGTTCAAAGCCACTTGGGGAGCGTTGTTGATGTGACACATTATATGGTAGTGATTCCTGTGTTTCCAGTCTGGCACAGTGAATGGTGGTCAGGACAGGGTGAGACCAAATGACTGACAAGGTGAGACAGGGAGAGGCAGAGGAATAAAGAGAGAGAATTATAAAAAGACAAAGAGTGAGATGGCCATTGGCCACTGCAGTGATACACCATCTGGACAAACAGAGCAGGGCCAAACAAACACACACACACACACTCACACACACAGTAGGCTAATTTCACGTTCAGTTTGACTGTGGCTCTGCTGACACGTTTGGACAGACAGATGTACAGATGGTAGAGAAGGAGGGAAAGAGAGAAGTAGAGAAAGAGAGCGAGAAAAGGAGGAGGAGAGTGGGATAAACAGATAGAGAGGGCGAGATGGATAGAGAGTCTAAGAATATTCTCACTACGAGAGATTCTCTAGATGTTTCGAGAAAATACCCTCTGTTAGCAGCCAGGTCTCTCAAGATCCAAGGCGAGATTCGACGTATGTCCAGGTACCCAGGACGTCTGGAGATGACTTAAAAACCCTCCACTGGGGGCAACGGTGAGCGCTATTATCAAGCGGTTTGCTAGGGCGTTGTGGACAGGGATGGCAAATGGGCATAAGCCGTGAGCTGCGGCTCTGAGAGTCGCGTGTTCAATCCCAGTGATAGGCACTCGTTTATACATGTTTTGTTTTAACCCTATCCCAAACCTTAAACCTTACCTCAAGGGTCTCCAATTTCACTCAGCCGTGGGCCGATTCTTCCTTGAGTGGAAGGTCAGGGAGCAGGAACATAGTTATAAATCATTTGTACACTGCATATTGACCGCAAACAGATTTGGTAATTGCCCAAAAAATTATAATTTCAAACCTTGCGCCCTAACAAGCAGCCTGGTGACCTAGAGGCCGGAGAGGGAGCACACGTGACACAAATAGTTTGGAGAGAGACTAAGGAAGTGGTAAAGCTACCTGGCTGGCCAATCTGTTGTGTACAGTGAGAAAAAATAAATGTGATGTTTTATGGATATCTGAAAAGACATGTGATGTTACCAAAATGATGTGGCATAAAGTTAAATTGTGCTTGTTCCTTAGATGTGGAATAAATCCTTATCTTATCTTTGTCTGCACTCTCCTTAAGATGATTTTGAAATTCACATTTAATGGCATAGGTTGAAGCTAAACTTGTAGTGTACTTGGTCATTCACGAGCAGAATTTCAAAAAGTGTATTTTGAATTAATATGGTATACAAAATTACAATTACAGTGTATGAAATTGAAGTCAACTTTTCTTTCTCAAAGTTTTTTGTATTTGGCTTTTTTTAAATATATATATATATATACAGATAATACAGACAGAACAGGTAGATGGCAAAACACACACGGATCCCCTACCAAATCAAACCCACCCCAACCCCACATGCTCCAACAGAGCCCCACCACAATACCAGACTTAAAGCAGGCATTATATAGAATTTGAGTAATACAATCAAATAACAAAAAAAAAACAAAGATATAATGAAACAAAAAAGTAAAGAAGAGTGAAAATAGTGATATAAATTCTAATTTGGGTTGATCTGCTGAGCTGTAGTCAATGAACAGCATTCTCACATAGGTGTTCCTTTTGTCCAGGTGAGAAAGGGCAGTGTGGAGTGCAATTGAGATTGCGTCATCTGTGGATCTGTTGGGGCGGTATGCAAATTGGAGTGGGTCTAGGGTGTCCGGGAGGATGCTGTTGATGTGTGCCATGACCAGCCTTTCAAAGCACTTCATGGCTACAGACGTGTGCCTTGGGCACAGGGACTATGGTGGTCTGCTTGAAACATGTAGGTATTACAGACTCGGTCAGGGAGAGGTTGAAAATGTCAGTGAAGACACTTGACAGTTGGTCCGCGCATGCTTTGAGTACATGTCCTGGTAATGCGTCTGGCCCAGCAGCTTTGTGAATGTTGACCGGTTTAAAGGTTTCGGCTACCGAGAGCGTTATCACACAGTCATCCAGAACAGCTGGTGCTCTCATGCAAGCGAGCATGAAAGGCATTTAGCTCATCTGGTAGGCTCGCGTCACTGGGCAGCTCGCGTCAGAGTTTCCCTTCGTAGTCCGTAATAGTATTCAAGCCCTGCCACATCCGACAAGCGTCAGAGCCGGTATAGTAGGATTCAATCTTAATCCTGTATTGATGCTTTGCTTGTTTGATGGTTCGTCTGAGGGCATAGCGGGATTTCTTATAAGCGTCCGGATTAGTTTCCCGCTCCTTGAAAGTGTCAGCTCTAGCCTTTAGCTCGATGCGGATGTTGCCTGTAATCCATTGCTTCTGGTTGGGATAGGTACGTACAGTCACTGTGGGGATGACGTTGTCGATGCACTTATTGATGAAGCCGATGACTGAGGTGGTGTACTCCTCAAAGCCATTGGATGAATCCCGGAACATATTCCAGTCTGTGCTAGCAAAACAGTCCTGTAGTGTAGCATCTGCGTCATCTGACCACTTCCGTATTGAGCAAGTCACTGGTATTTCCTGCTTTAGTTTTTGCTTGTAAGCAGGAATCAGGAGGATAGAATTATGGTCAGATTTGCCAAATGGAGGGTGGGGGAGAGCTTTGTATGCATCTCTGTGTGTGGAGTAAAGGTGGTCTAGGGTTTGTTTTTCTGTGGTTGCACATGTGACATGCTGGTAATAATTTGGTAAAACTGATTTAAGTTTGCCTGCATTAAAGTCCCCGGCCACTAGGAACGCTGCTTCTGGGTGAGCATTTTCTTCTTTGCTTATGGCCTTATAGAGCTGGTTGAGAGTGGTCTAGTGCCAGCATCGGTCTGTGGTGGTAAATAGACGGCTACGGATAATATAGATGAGAATTCTCTTGGTAGATATTGTGGTCTACAGCTTATCATAAGGTACTCTACCTCAGGCGAGCAATACCTCAAGACTTCTTTAATATTAGAAAACAACAGTTTTCAGCTGTGCTAACATAATTGCAAAAGGGTTTTCTAATTTTAAATTAAACTTTTAAAATTATAAACTTGAATTAGCTAACACAACGTGCCATTGAAACACAGGAGTGATGGTTGCTGATAATGGGCTTCTGTACACCTATGTAGATATTCCAATAAAAATAGGCAACAGGACAGATAATAAACAGTAGCAGCAGCGTATGTGATGAGTCAAAGAAAGTGAGTGCAAAAAGGGTAAATGCAGATAGTCCGGGTTAGGGCTGTGGCCGGTCATTCATTTTTTTCAGCTGGTGATTGACAATCAAATAACTGCCGGTCTCCCAGTAACTGACCATTAATTAACATAAACACATTTAGCATTTCTGGCTTCCATGCATATGTTACAAGTGACTTGTATTGGGAATTGTATTGTTTGTGCCTTTCTTAAAACTCATTTCTGTCTTCTATTCATGTGCTCTTCTAATAACCAATTTCTGTGTTCATGCAAGTGGCTTTCTGTACAAATCCTCACGATCAGTGTCTGCAATTTGGCAGTACGCCCAGACCTTGTTTTGAGAACGAACAAAATATATCTCAGTTTCAAGGTCTCAGCTTAGAGAGAAGCCTCGTGAGGTATTAGTCTGTCACATGTTATGAACCAGTATTGGTCTGTCACATGAATGAAACAAAATGTTAATAATTAATTAATTACGCTAAATCATGCAAATATAACTTGTCTGTGTATAGCTGTATATAAGAAAAATGCTGGAACTGCCCAGTAGAGCTCCTGATTGACATGTGTACTATGGTGCATTGAGTTGGTTGGAACCTATCCAGCGTGCTGACAAATAAACAATGATTCATTTAAGATTGACTTTGAGTGTCCCTGTAAGAATTTCAACGACAGACTGATGCATTTGGAACATCTGCATTTGAAAAAGTATAATAAATCCATGTAATATAGCCTACACCTTCAAAATAAATCCATTATTTATTTTAGACCGGTCTAAAGAAACAGGATATGAAGAAAATGTATTCTATTTCAGAAGAACAGAATAGCATACTCTGAGTTGTCCTTATGTTAAGCCCTGATCTGGCTATGCCATATGGCTGTTGGCTACACTAGTTCATTTAGCAGACAAGATTTGCTTAGAATTCCGTGGCATTATTTTATATTATTTCATAGTATGAAGAATACGATTTAACATAGCTGAATAAAATAGAAAGGCTATTTTCTCCAAAGGATTTGAGGGAGTACGCACATGTGACTATTCTGTGTTGAGCGATTAACAAAGAGGTGAACATAGCTGACCTATGTGTCACACCCTGATCTGTTTCACCTGTCCTTGTGATTGTCTCCACCCCCTCCAGGTGTCGCTTATTATCCCCGATGTATATATCCCTGTGTTTCCTGTCTCTCTGTGCCAGTTTGTCTGTGCCAGCGGTTTTCCTTGCTCCTATTTTTTCCCCAGTCTCTTTTGGTTCTAGTCCTCCTGGGTTCGACCCTTGCCTGTCCTGACTCCGAACCTGCCTGCCTGACCACTCTGCCTGTTTTGTCTTCAAGCCTGCCTATCCCCTTGTACTGTTTCCATCCTCGGATCTGGTTACTGAACACCTGCCTGGCCTGACCTTGAGACTGCCCTTCGTCTGGTACTGTTTTGGACTCTGACCCGGTTTATGAACTCTCGCCTGTCCCCGACCTACCTTTTGCCTAACCCTTGGAGTAATAAATATCAGAGCTCAACCATCTGCTTCCTGTGTCTGCATTTGGGTCTTGCCTTGTGTTCTTATAGTACGAACTGGCCATGACAGACTCAGCTCTGTCACGCTGCCTCCCTGCAGGGAGCCACCATTGGGAGGTACAAGGAGCTACTTCAGAGCCTTTAGAAAGGGCTGCTTTCCCTGACAGAATGCCACGACCAAGGGTTCAAGGCTATAATGGAGCAAATCCGTGAATTAGCTCATAGGCAGAACGTCACCTCTGAGACCTCCCAACCACCCAACCTTTTTACTACTGGTGGATTTGGTCAACCTACCCCGGCTCCCCGAGAACCCCGCTTACCACCTCTGGAGCGTTATGCAAGCGATTCTGGTACCTGCTGGGTGTTCCTTTCCCAGTGCTCCCTCATCAACTCCAGCCCTCTTCATTCCCGTTGGACCGATCAAAGATAGCGTATTTAATCACGCTAATGTCTGGAAGGGCGCACTCCTGGGCAGCAGCTGTGTGGGAGCAGCAATCCGCTGTGTGCCAGAGCCTGGATGAATTCATGGCAGAAGTGAGGAAGGTTTTCGATTCTCCGGTGAGTGGCGGCTCAAACTACTGCAGGTACATCAGAACTCCCGTAGTGTGGCAGACTACGCAGTAGATTTTCGCACATTGGCCGCCGAGAGTTCCTGGAATCCGGAGGCTCTGTTCGACACATTCCTCCAAGGACTGTCGGAGGGGATAAAGGACGAGCTCGCAGCTCGGGAAATACCACTGGACCTCGATTCCCTTATCGCCCTTTCGATTAGGATTGATGGGCGCCTATGAACACTCGTTCGTCTGATGCTGGGACTCGTCCTAAGGAATCCGGAAATCCCCGAGTGGTACATTTCCCAGGAGAGCCGAAGACACCCAGAGAATCATCAACGACGGGTGAGTTTGATACTCCTGAGCCTATGCAGCTGGGAAGAGCTAGATTATCGGTTGGGGAATGCTCACATAGGCTGAGTTTAAACTGTTGTCTGTACTGTGGAGGGGCAGAACATTATATACTGTAGCTACCTGCCCTGTTAGGAAACCCTTGTCTCTGGTGGGTACAAGTACTCTTGCGAGCCAGACTGGGAATTCCCTAATACCCATCAACCGCACACCTTTTTGGGGGATTTTGCTGTTGGGAGACCAAACTTAGTCTCTCAGAGTGCTCATTGACTCTGGGGCTGATGAAAGTTTTATGGATGCTTCTATTGTTTCTGAACTTGGTATTCCCACTCAACCTCTTTCTGTCCCAATGGATGCGAGGGCACTGGACTGCCGCTCAATTGGAAGAGTCATTCACAGTACAGTGCCCGTTCACGTACAGGTTTCAGGAAACCACGAGGTCATACAGTTCCTCCTCATTGCATCTCCCCATGTTCCTGTTGTCTTGGGATTTTCCTGGCTCCAAAAACACAACCCTGTTATTGACTGGACCACGAGCTCCATCCTGGGTTGGAGCCCTTTTTGCCATTCCCAGTGCCTTAAAGCAGCATAGCCATCCCCAAGATGTCCTCCTCAGGGCATTAGCAAGGCCTTGGATGTCTCTGCCATTCCCACTGAGTACCATGACCTCCTGGAAGTTTCCAGTAAGGCACGTGCTACTTCTCTTCCCGCGCACCGTCCTTATGATTGTGCCATTGATCTTCTCCCAGGCACCCCACACACCTTGTGGTCGGCTATATTCTCTATCCAGGCAGGAGACCAAGGCCATAGAGGAGTTCATAGAGGAGTCTCTGGCTACTGGAGGCATCCATCCATCTGCATCTCCGCAGGGTTTTTCTTTGTGGAGAAGAAGGACAAGAACCTGGATCCATGCATTGACTACCGGGGTCCGAATGATATTACGATGAAAAATCGTTACCCCCTACCACTCCTCTCCTCGGCTTTTGAATCTCTCCAGGGGGCTACCATCTTTTCCAAGCTGGACCTTCAGAATGCCTACTACCTGGTACGGATACGCAAAGGAGATGAGTGGAAGACAGCATTTATGAGTACCAGGTCATGCCGTTTGGACTCACCAGGCTCTGGTAAACGATGTGCTCCGGGACATGCTAAACTGTTTTGTGTTCGTCTACCTAGACGACATCCTGCTTTTTTCCCGGTCTGCCCAAGAACATGTTCTTCATACCAGACTGGTCCTTCAGCGCGTCCTGGAGAACCAATTGTTTGTGAAAGCCAAGAAGTGTGAGTTCCAACGCTCCACAATCTCCTTTCTGGGATGTGTCATCGCTCTTGGAAATATCCAAATGGATGCTGAAAAAGTTAAAGCAGTGGTAGATTGGCCTCAACCCACATCCAGGGTGCCGTTACAGCGTTTCCTGGGGTTCGCTAACTTCTACCGCCGTTTCATTCGGGGCTACAGCACCTTGACGGCCCCCCTCTCTGCACTCACCTCTCCCAAAGTACCGTTCACATGGTCTCCAGCTGTCGACAGAGCCTTTGTGGACCAGAAGCATCGGTTCACCACAGCACCCATCCTCGTCTATCCGGACCCGTGCCGTCAATTTGTGGTAGAGTTTGATGCTTCTGTTGGCGTGGGGGCCATCCTGTCCCAGCGATCTGCCCAGGACCAAAAGCTTTGTTCCTGTGCCTTCCTGTCCTATCGTCTTAATCCTGCAGAGAGGAACTATGACGTAGGCAACCGAGAACTCCTGGCGGTCAAGATGGCGTTGGAGGAGTGGTGGCACTGGCTGGAAGGAGCAGAACAGCCATTCTTGGTCTGGACCGACCATAAAAATGTGGAATATCTCCGTACAGCCAAGCGCCTTAACTCCAGGCAGGCCCGGTAGGCTCTTGTTTACAAGATTCAACTTCACAATTTCCTACCGCCCAGGGTCCAAAAATGTGAAGCCTGACGCCCTCTCCCGCCTATACAGTTCCTCTGCCACACACTCGGTCTCCGAAACCCTTCTCCCTACCTCATGCCTTGCGGCTTCAGTGGGTTGGGGTATTGCAACTCTGGTTCTCCCCGACTTCCACCGCCAACACCCCGGTCAACCAGGTGTGCGCCCAGGTAGAATGCCAGGTGGCGCCCCTAGAGGGGGGTGTACTGTCACACCCTGATCTGTTTCACCTGTCCTTGTGATTGTCTTCACCCCCTTCAGTTGTAGCTTATTATCCCCGGTGTATATATCCCTGTGTTTGCTGTCTCTCTGTGCCAGTTCGTCTTGTTTGCCAAGTCAACCAGCATTTTTCCTTGCTCCTATTTCTTCCCAGTCTCTTTTGGTTCTAGTTCTCCTGGTTTCGACCCTCGCCTGTTCCCGACCTACCTTTTGCCTTTCCCCTTGGAGTAATAAATATCGTTCAACCATCTGCTTCCTGTGTCTGCATTTGGGTCTTGCCTTGTGTCCTTATACTATGTGCTTAATTTAGTTATTTATGTTACTTTAGTTGTGATACAAATGTTGGGCTATATGTTTACATTTGTTTTATACATTCTAAGGCTACATGACGTGACTAATAATGATTGCTCAGAGTGAGCAATGAGCTGTCGCCCACTCTTAGCTATGATGTGGGCGTGCCCCAAGGGTCAATACTGGGGCCCCTCCTGTTCAGCCTGTACATTAATGATCTGCCTTCTGTCTGTACTGGGTCTGAAGTTCAAATGTATGCAGATGACACAGTGATATATGTGCATGCAAAGAGCAAACAACAAGCTGCACAAGAACTCACTACTGTAATGGTCCAGGTTACAAAGTGGCTCAGTGACTCGTGTTTGCATCTCAATGTGAAAAAAACTGTCTGCATGTTCTTCACAAAGAGGACAACAGATGCTACTGAGCCAGATGTCTATGTGTCAGGGGAAAAGCTCCAGGTGGTATCTGATTTCAAGTACCTTGGCATCATACTAGATTCCAACCTCTCTTTAAAAAGCAGGTGAAAAAGGTAATTCAAATAACCAAATTCAACCTAGCTAATTTCCGATTTATAAGAAATTGTTTGACTACAGAGGTAGCAAAATTGTACTTTGAATCTATAATACTCCCTCACTTAACATACTGCTTGACTAGTTGGGCCCAAGCTTGCTGTACAACATTAAAACCCATTCAGTCTGTCTACAAACAGGCTCTCAAAGTGCTTGATAGGAAGCCCAATAGTCATCATCACTGTTACATCCTCAGAAAGCATGAGCTCCTGAGTTGGGAAAATCTTGTGCAATACACTGACGCATGTCTTGTATTCAAGATCCTAAATGGCCTGGCTCCCCCTCCACTTAGTACGTTTGTTAGACAGAAAACCCAAACATATGGCAGCAGATCCACAAGGTCTGCCATGAGAGGTGACTGTATAGTTCCCTTAAGGAAAAGCACCTTTAGTCAATCTGCTTTCTCTGTGAGAGCTTCCCATGTCTGGAATACACTGCCATCAGACACACACAACTGCACCACCTATCACACTTTCACAAAAAATATTAAGACATGGCTAAAGGTCAATCAGATTTGTGAACATAATCCCTAGCTGTGTATTGCCGCTTTCCATGTTGTCCGTTGTCTGTAGCTTGTGAGGTGTGGAAACACTGTTGCTTTTATAGTTTTTGTCTTGTTGCTTTTTGTGCTATGTTGCTCTGTCTGCATGCTATGTCTTGCTTGTCCTATGTTGCTCTGCGTGTGCTCATTGATTGTCTGTATTGTAATTGTTTTTAATAACCTGCCCAGGGACTGCGGTTGAAAATTAGCCGGCTGGCTAAAACCGGCACTTTTACTGAAACGTTGATTAATGTGCACTGTCCCTGTAAAAATAAAAATAAACTCAAACTCAAACTCAATTTGATAAAAGTTGCATGAAGGGCCTGAGCTCTTCATGCAAGGAGTGAGGGGTAGGGTGGTGGACTGTGATAACTATAAGTGTGTAGCAACAAACCAGAGTGCTGTGTGGTTTGCTGAGTTCAGCTGTAATTTAACTGACTGTGTTGAGCTGTGTTTAACTGTGTAACTGGAGTGCTGTGTGGAGATACAGTAAGATGATACCTGTGCTTCCTGCTTCAGGTTGTGCTGTCTGTCATTGGCTCAGCAGGTGAAGCCTATTTTATTCTCCAGCCAATTAATTGCATAGTCTGATGGAGAGGTTACAGAGAGTAGAGGTGCAGTTGTACACACATACAGGGAGACTGGTGTACCAATATTTTATTAGAGCCTGGGGGGGAGTGAGGGGGAGAGAGAGTGAGGGGGAGAAAGAAAGGGTGACAGAGGGAGGGAGGGCAGAGTTTGATTAAACAATGCTCTTTACTTCCTGAATCTTTCATGCTGGTTATTGAATTATACATCTGCTTTCATAAATGATTGAACCAAAGTGATTATGTGATGCTTTGTCATCGTGTGAGTGTGCATGTGTGTGTCTCTGTGCGTGCGTGTGTGTGTGTTTCTCTCCTTGTCTACAGAGTGAATGGGCTCCCAGCCCCCCTCCTGGTCTAAGTGTGGTTGCTGTGGAGACAGTGTGTCAGCCACATCTACTAAGGCTCTACAATGATTATTTGGCAACAGCAGAGAGGGGGAGTGGTGGACGGGGAGATAGGGAGAGGTAAAAAGGAGGAGAGAGAGAGAAGAGGCTACGATAGGATAGAGCTCTATGTGACCTTTACAGACTGTACCCCAGTGGTGGTGGTTTGGCTGTGCAAACTCTCTCTCTCCCACACACACACACACACACACACACACACACACACACACGCGCACACACACACACCAGATAATTTATCATGAGTCAATAAGGTCAAAAAGCAGCGTGGTTGACGTGTATGTTAGTCAGCCATATTTATTAGCTGTTGTGGCATTTCTAGGAGCTGGGTGGCTGTGTATGACTTGACCTCTGCATGGATTTCCATGATGTGTGAGAGCTACAAGCACACCAAGAGCTGTGGTTAATGGCTGATAACACACACACACAATGGGTTATCATGCTGTTAATGTCGCCAATGACACAATACGTCACTTGGCAATTGCTGCTCACTGACAGTGAGGCCAGTGTTTGCCAGGACTAACTAGTAGCTAACGAGTGACGCAGCGGTCTAAGCAGCGGTCTAAGGCACTGCATCTCAGTGCTAGAGGCGTCACTACAGACACCCTGGTTCGATTCCTGGCTGTATCACAACCGGACGTGATTATGAGTCCCATAGGGCGGTGCACAATTGTCCCAGTGTCGTCCGGGTTTGGCCGGTATAGGCCATCATTGTAAATAGGAATTTGTTCTTAACTGACTTGCCTAGTTAAATAAAGGTTAAATAAATAAAAATAAATTATAGGAGACCATGACAATAGCTTTATTACACAGGGTACAGAAAACACACACACAAACACACACAGCTCCCCAATCATGTGAGAACAGGACACCTTCTCTCACCAAGATGAACATGACATAAAGAATCCTCACACTTTCTATCCTTCAAAGATGGAAAGGATGCACAGAAGAGGGGGATGAATAAACAACTGTGTTTGGGTAACGTCTTGGGGCCTGAAAACAAACATCCAAACAGCTCTAATTGAGCAAAGGAGCGGCTGTCTCTAACGAGCTGTTAATTAACTGTCATTTCACTTAGCACACGCACACACAAACACACACAAACACACACAGTTCTACAGCTGCACCACTGAGAGCATCTTGGCTGGCTGCATCACCACTTGGTACAACTGCTTGGCATCCGACCGCAAGGCGCTACAGAGGGTAGTGCGTACGGTCATGTACAACTCTGGGGCCAAGCTCCCTGCCATCCAGGGCCTCTAAACCAGGGGGTGTCAGAGAAAGGTCCTACAAATTGTCAAAGACTCCAGCCACCCTAGTCAGAGACGGTTCTCTCTGCTACTGCACGGAAAGTTGTACCAGTGCACGAAGTCTGGAACCTGAACAGCTTCTACCCCCAAGCCATAAGACTGCTAAATAGTTATCCCTTTCTTGCAGTCAATGACCAAAAGCACCCTCTTTGGTCTCATGGGTGGAATGTTATTAATATTTTTCATAATATCATCATTAATAAAAAACAAATCTGGTGTTTCTATGTCAAACAGTTTTGTTATATTTCAGTCTTCTGTGATGTATATAAAGTGCATAATTTGGATGCAAACTCAAAATGTAATATTTTTCAACTCTATATCTAAAATGGTACAGGCGTCTTCTTTTTTTTAAGCCCATAACCATGTGTGTGATGTGTATACTTTTGCTTCAAAGTAGACTTGTTCAAGACTACTAACGATCTCTCTTTGTGACCCTGATTTAGCCCACTGCAAAAAAGCTTAACCAAACAGCTACTAGGACTATTTGCATTTGACCCTCCTTTGCACTAACTCTTATGACTCATCACACTGCTGCTGCTGTTTATTATCTATCCTACTGCCTAGTCACTTTACCCCTACCTACAGTACACTGCTGCTGCTGTTTATTATCTATCCTACTGCCTAGTCACTTTACCCCTACCTACAGTACACTGCTGCTGCTGTTTATTATCTATCCTACTGCCTAGTCACTTTACCCCTACCTACAGTACACTGCTGCTGCTGTTTATTATCTATCCTACTGCCTAGTCACTTTACCCCTACCTACAGTACACTGCTGCTGCTGTTTATTATCTATCCTACTGCCTAGTCACTTTACCCCTACCTACAGTACACTGCTGCTGCTGTTTATTATCTATCCTACTGCCTAGTCACTTTACCCCTACCTACAGTACACTGCTGCAGCTGTTTATTATCTATCCTACTGCCTAGTCACTTTACCCCTACCTACAGTACACTGCTGCTGCTGCTGTTTATTATCTATCCTGCTGCCTAGTCACTTTACCCCTACCTACAGTACACTGTTGCTGCTGTTTATTATCTATCCTGCTGCCTAGTCACTTTACCCCTACCTACAGTACACTGCTGCTGTTGTTTATTATCTATCCTACTGCCTAGTCACTTTACCCTACCTACAGTACACTTGCTGCTGTTTATTATCTATCCTGCTGCCTAGTCACTTTACCCCTACCTACAGTACACTGCTGCTGCTGCTGTTTATTATCTATCCTGTTGCCTAGTCACTTTACCCCTACCTACAGTACACTGCTGCTGCTGTTTATTATCTATCCTGCTGCCTAGTCACTTTACCCCTACCTACAGTACACTGCTGCTGCTGCTGTTTATTATCTATCCTGTTGCCTAGTCACTTTACCCCTACCTACAGTACACTGCTGCTGCTGTTTATTATCTATCCTGCTGCCTAGTCACTTTACCCCTACCTACAGTACACTGCTGCTGCTGCTGTTTATTATCTATCCTGTTGCCTAGTCACTTTACCCCTACCTACAGTACACTGCTGCTGTTGTTTATTATCTATCCTACTGCCTAGTCACTTTACCCCTACCTACAGTACACTGCTGCTGCTGTTTATTATCTATCCTGCTGCCTAGTCACTTTAGTCACTGGTACCCCGTGTATATAGCCAAGTTATCCTTACTCATTGTGGATTTATTCCTTGTGTTTTTTGGTAAGGGCTTTTCTATTCTTTTTAAATGTTTCTCTCTGCATTGTGGGAAAGGTCCGTAAGTAAGCCACTGTTAGTCTACACCTGTTGTTTACCCAGCATGTGACAAATACATTTTGATTTGATTTGACAAACAGAAACACACACACACAAACGCACAGACGCACAAACTCTTGCGCGCGCACACACACACAAACGTATGCGCACACACAAATGCAAGCACCCACACTCACTCTCTATTCTGTCCACTACTCTACTCCACTACTTTACCCCTACCTACAGTACACTGCTGCTGCTGTTTATTATCTGTCCACTATTCTGTCCACTACTCTGTGTGTTTACTTGAATTTGTAAGAAAAAAAATGCTTTAAAGCATTGGATAATTAATTAGAGAGGGTCCACACACAACACACACACACACACGCACACACACACACTGATTACAGGAGTTTTGATAGGTGGAGTTAGTCAACAGCAATGCATTGTCTAGAAATGACAAGAACCTCTGTCATATAGAGAATAGGACATTGTGTTGTACACTGTATGTTGCATTTATATAACTGTGGTAGAACACAGGCTCAGAGAGTTTTACACAGACACACACACTCACACAGTTTACAGAATGAGCGAGAACACGCTCGCACACACACACACACATGCATGCACGCACGCACGCACACACGCGCACACACACACACTGACTCAGTGAACTGGGGAGGACAGAGTGTGTGATCTTTGGCCTGAGTTGATAATGGCGGCTCCTCGTTGGAGTGCTCACACACCCCCAACCCCCACACACACACACACACACACACACACACAGGGCAGTAACATTTTAATTCAGCAGCTCATTGTGTGACAGGGAGCAGATGGTAGCAGGATTAGCCAAATGAAAATACACTGGCTAACATTAACACTGTTAATATCTGACAGGGAGATAGACCCAATGTGCGCACACACACACACACACACACTCAGGTCCCTCAGGTCCTGCTTGCACCATCTGCATGTTCATGAAGCATTTCAAAGTGGAATTGACTGTGTGTGTGTGTGTGTGTGTGTGTGCAGGGGTCTACCTCCCTTTCAGTTACTAACAGTGTTAATGTTGTGCGTGTGTCTTTGTGTGTGTTCTTTGTGGGGGAGTGCAATCCAACTGAGGTGCACACAAAACAAAATGATACACATAAAAATGATGCACCATGTTGCTTCAATATTCAGCCTGTTGAGTGCCTGCCACCTGGCCACAGCATGCAGGAG